>OY970792.1:11287378-11857892 GCA_963853775.1 Xanthia togata | reverse complement strand
AGTGACCAAAATACTTAAACTTCAAAACCAAACCTAAAGGAGACCCAGAGAGTGAGAGCCAGTCCACACGGCGCGTTGCGTTGCGTTGCCTCGTCGCAACGCAAATATTTTGACGCATAGCCGGCCACACGGGCGCTGCGCCATCGCAGCGTTACTATGACGCAGTCTTAGAGCGAGGCCCCATTAGTGCGTTGCGCTGCGTTGCGTCGCGTCATCGCAACGGAACAACGCATTGTATGCCACACTTGTGTTGCGTTGACGCTGCGCCAACGCAACGCAAGAGGGCATGCACGCCGACGCAGCTGCGTCTCAGTTCAGCCTTTGCAATGGATAGATACAAACGTGTTCTTTTGTTGCTTTTATTACGGCACCGCCGAAATAAACGTAGAAATCATAGAAGATTCTGGATATCTCCTTTGATAGCATTAAGAAATAGTGATGGTCAGTTTTTTATGCAGGAATATAGGGAGTTGTTATTAGATGAAAAGACTTTTTTCAATTTTTTTCGAATGAGTGTGGCCAGCTTTAATAATTTGGTTGAAACCTTAAAACCACATACAAAAGCAGTATACCAAATTCAGGAACCCTTTAGAACCAATTGAAATGATTGGTATTACATTGAGGTAAGTAATTCAAATATCATAATACTCGTAATGTTAATCAGTTATTAATTTATTATCTTTAAAAACAGTTTAATTTAAGTGTTACTATTAGGCAACAAAGCAAAGTTATAATCTTCTTCTTGACTATCATCAGTAAAATTATTAATCGTAGTGTTGGTTGAATAGGTAGCTTCGAATTCGTCTGTTCGATACGACGATGGCGATGGTGACTGGGCATGTTGTCCAGTTTGATATCCGCGTGACTGCAATGGTGTTGCTTGATACTGTTGTCCAGTTTGATATCCGCGTGACTGCAATGGTGTTGCTTGATACTGTTGTCCAGTTTGATATCCGCGTGATTGAAATGTTGTTGATTGAGTCTGTTCCCCGAACCGAATTTCGGTAATGATATTTATAACTTTGCTTTGGAACGTCAAAGTTTGTAATTCCGTAAAGCTGTCCAAAGAAGGCAAAATTCCTTTGAAAAATGATAAGTGGCGGTTTTCTTTCTCTTGCAACGCTTCTAAAGTTTGCGCCTCGAAATCATCTATTGCTTGGTTTGATCTCTTACGGCTTGCAGGCACGTAGCGAGAAGGACCTGGGGGTAACGAGGACATTTCTTTTGTAGGAAATGGAGAAGATGATAATGTGTTTTCATTTCGTTCCGTTTCTTCAGACACCATTTCAAGGCTACTGTCAGTTTTATTTTGGGCAACTTTCATCAAAAACAGCAACTGATGATAATAATGATATTTTTTCAATTGTTTTGCCCCTGATCCAGACGAACTGTTTTCTTTTATTTTTTTTACGTATCGAAAAAAGTTGTCCTTCACGCTTCTCCATTTTTTCACAACCTCGTTACCTGCAAAGAAAGAAAAAAATGTGTAAGTACCTAACTTGTCTACACTGACCAATCTAAATGGGCCACCCTGTTTATTTTTTGTGTTTCTATTTCAGGTACTTAGGCAGCGGAAATTCGATAAACGATTTGCATTTCAAATTTAAACGTGGAAGAGCAACAATTTCTAGAACTATTTCGTCAGTTTGTCAAGCTATATGGAAATATGTTCGACCACAGTACTTAGAAGAGATCACAGTAGAAAAACTACAAAATATTGCATTAGATTTTGATCTCAAAGCTAACTTTCCTCATTGCTTTGGGGCAATTGATGGGAAACATATACGTTTAATAAAACCAGACAAAAGTGGCTCTTTGTTTTATAATTATAAAAATTATTTTTCAATTGTTTTGCTGGCGGTTGTTGACTCAAATTATAAGTTTGTTTTTGTCGACGTGGGTGCATATGGTAAGGAAAGTGATTCTACTATTTTTAGAAATTCGACACTGTACAAGCTTTTAATGAGAAATGAATTACCATTGCCTGATCCACAACCACTTGGAAATGATCATAATAACGAGCCACCAATCCCTTATGTACTCGTCGGTGATGAAGCATTTGGTTTAAGTAAGCATGTTATGCGCCCATACGGCGGATCCAATCTCAATGTGAAACAAAGAGTTTATAATTATCGCCTTAGCAGAGCTCGTAGATACGTGGAATGTGCATTTGGGATCATGGCAAATAAATGGCGCATTTTACATAGGCCAATTGATACGTCATATGATTTAACTATTAATATTGCGAAAGCATGTTGTGTTTTACACAATTTTGTTATACAACACGATGGGTTAAAACAACAAGACAATATGGCAATAAGTAGGTTCCCACAATTGAGACCCCATAGCAGTGAAGAATCATTAGCCGAAAATTTTATCAGAGATCAATTTGCTAATTACTTTATGAGTCCAGAAGGGGCTTTACCATGGCAGTTGAAAAAGATATAAATTAACTTATGTATTGAATTTACAAATAATATAATAAATACCAACTCACCAATCTTGTTCTTTTTTTGGTCCTCAAACTCGTCGTAATCTTGAAATATTTTTTTACAAACAGCTACCCATTCATTCGCTTTACGAAATTTATCACTGTAATGTTCGTGTGATTTATCCCATATAATGGGTCTTTCTTGGACCAAGGATATGAGAAAATCTATATCAATATCCTGCTCACTCATGGTAAGATAAAAAATGTCGTTACGCTCGTCTAGCTTCCTCCTCTAGCAGTGCATCACTGTCCGTCGTCGCAGCGGAGCTCCGACAACGCAGCGCATCACCCCCCCTCCCGCTTCGTCTCTTGTCCGTCGATCCGTTGAAACGTCGCGCGCGACGACGCAACGGTCTAATGGGGCATGTTATAAAAAATGTATGGAAAACGACGCAGCGACGACGCTGCGACGACGCAACGCAGCGCAACGCACTAATGGGGCCTCGCTCTTAACGTTCCGTCGGCGCAGCGGCGACGCACAGTTGCGGCAAGCATTTTGAAAAAATTTCGCAGTCAGTCTATAGCAAATCATGGATCGGAAAAGACGTCTAGCATTGCTCCTATTACTACGTCACCGCCGAAATCGACGCAAGATCACAAGACTGTACTGGATCAGTCCTTTCATTTCATTAAGAAATCGTGATGGACAGTTTTTTTTTTTAGAATATCGGGAGTTGCTATTAGACGAAAAGAAGTTTTATAATTTTTTTAGAATGAGTGTATCCAGCTTCGAATGTTTATTGAAGTCCTTAGAACCACACATACGAAAAAACTATACTAATATGAGGAATCCAGTGGAACCAGTAGAAATGCTGGGAATTACTTTAAGGTAACTATATAAATATATTTAAGTAATAAAAATATAACAGTTTTTTTGGTTTGTTTAATTAGTACTTAATCAACTCACAAATAATCAGCAATTGTCATAATTTTAAGTTTAGACATTATTTAAGAGAGATATCATCCAGTAATTACAAATTAGAAAAATCGTATTCAGTTTCTTCACTTGCTTGAGATGTTTCTGGAGATGTAATTGAATTATTATAATCAGAAATGTATGTACTTTGAAAATTTGCTGTTTGATACCCATATGATGATTGGTGAGACGTTGATGGGCCACTCACATATGATGATGTTTGTCCATACCGCATTTCATCTATAATTTGTATAACTTTACTTTGGAAACGGAGAGTTTCTCGGTCGGAAAATTCTTGAATAGATGGCAATATAGCTCTGAAAAAGGACATTATGGCGATTTTCCGGCTCCTTGAGAAGTTTTAGTCCTTCTCTTTCAAACTCATCCATTTGCATTGCCCTTTTGCGCGCGACTGGAACATAGCGCGGAGTGTTGTCTGTGGTAATGTCATCATTTGTAGACGTAGATTCATTGTTGTTTTGTCTAGGCGAGTCTAAGCTAGATTCGGTGGCATTTTGTTCCACTTTTCTCAAAAAAAGAAGTTGATTATATTAATGATACTTCTTCAGTTTCGTAGCGCCCGAGCCCGATTTTGATGCTTCTTTTAATTTTAATATCTGAAGTAATTATCTTTTACACTTCTCCATTTCTTTATTAAATCATTACCTGCAAAACCAATAGTACCTAAACATGATTTAATAATTTATACATAGTGAATTACTCGATAAAATTTAATGACATATTCAGATATCGTTAACAAACACTATGTGACCAACTCTGGAATCGTGAAAATATAACAGCTGTTACATACAAAAAGCAATACCTACTGAATCAAAATGTATGCAACAGCTGTTATTTTTTTCGCGATTCCAGAATTAATTGGTTACATAGAGAAAGTTATTTGCTATCGATGTCTGAATATGTCAGTATTTTTTTTCGGGTATCTATCTATCTCATAAATGCATATTATAATAATTATTTTCGTTTCAGATACCTAGGAAGTGGAAATTCAATAACTGATTTACATTTCAAATTCAAACGGGGAAAATCTACTATTGCATATATGATACAAAGAGTTTGTCGTGCTATATGGATCAATCTTCTTCGAGACAACATCCCTGAACTGACAACTGAAAGTTTCCAAACAATAGCGAGGGGTTTTGATGTAAAGGCAAATTTTCCTCACTGTGTTGGTGCCATCGACGGCAAACACATCCGCGTGTGTAATCCTGCAAATAGTGGCTCACTTTTTTTTAATTATGAAGCCTTTTTTTCGATTGTGTTGCTAGCTATTGTGGATTCAAATTACAAATTCGTATTTGTCGACATCGGTGCATACGGAAAAGAATGCGATTCAACCATATTACAAAATTCTAAACTGTACGAGCTAATGATTAACAACAACTTACCACTACCTCAACCCCAGCCACTCTCTGGTAGCAATATACCAACCCCGTATGTATTTGTGGGTGACGAAGCTTTTGGACTGAGCAAACATATTATTCATCCATATGGCGGTCAAAATCTCGACTTACAACAAAAGGTTTTCAATTACCGTCTAAGCAGAGCCAGAAGATATGTCGAATGCGCTTTTGGGATTATGGCTAACAAATGGCGCATTTTTCACAGACCGATAGACGTGTCCTATGACTTCGCTACTGACATTATGAAAGCATGTTGTGTATTACACAATTTTGTCGCTGATCGAGATGGTTTTAGACAAAGAGATAAATTTGCTATAAGTGTTGATGAATTTCTCCCAATACAACCCGCACATGAAGAACAGACAGCACCGAATGTCATAAGACAGCAATATGCGACCTATTTTATGACTAGAGGAACTCTGCCTTGGCAGCTAAATAAGGTATAATTGTATTATGAGGGTTTTCAAGATTTTCTTGCACCGCCAATTCCGCGATCAGTAAAAAAATAATATTTTATACCTACTCAGCGTAGTCTAGGTTAGTTTTGAGCTAAGTAATAAAATAGTACTCACGCTAATCTAGATTCCCTTAGTTTTAAAATTTTAGAGTGTCGAGATATTAATTTTGTACTGATCGCGGAATTGGCGGTGCAAGAAAATCTTGAAAGCCCTCTTAAATAAAATAAAAACATAAATATCACTGTGAACTCACCAACTTTGTTTTTTCGTTCAGCTGTGAAATTCTCGTAATCAGGAAATAAAACTTTTGATATGTCTTCCCAGGCTTTTGTTATGAAATTTTTATTTTTTAAATCTACGTTTGACTTGTCCCATATAATTACCCTTTCCTGTATCAATGTAATCAAGTAATCTATGTCAAGTTCTTCAATGGTATTCATTTTACCCTGCAAATAAAACTAATTAAAAAAACGTAAACGTAAAACGAAATGAGCTTCCGTGTATCCTCTCTGTCAACGCACAAGCAACTGAGCCACAACTGAGCGCTGCCGCTCCGACGTCGCACGAGTACACCCCCTCTCGCTTCGTCTCGGGGGCTGCTGTCCGTCATGTGTGCGTTGCGACGACGCAACGCGCCGTGTGAACACCTTGGTTATTTGTATGTAAAACAACGCAAGGACAGCGCTGCGACGACGCAACGCAACGCAACGCGCCGTGTGGACTGGCTCTGAGAGTTCAGGCAGCTGTTTGTACGTTGAAGTATCCGATTTAAAAACCTACCATTCACTCTTTATCGGTAATAAAATACCGATAAAGCGATTGAGCCCATGAGCCACCGCATAATTTTCATAAATTTTGAGAAGTCTTCTCATTGCACCGATAGATAATACCACATGATACCTTATACCAGCGGCAGCACAATTATGTGATATCAAAGGAACACCAAAACTATCTGACGAGACAAGCGACGCCAAAATATAGGATGCTGCATTGGCTTCAAAAATATGTGTCACCTCTTATTCTCAACGAACATTCAGTCGGTGAAAAATCTATCAACCCTTACTTTATGTCGGTGCCATCGTAGTGCTGTCAAACTAAAATACCTATAGTGAAGTTGTGTCACTTTAATTTCTGAATGGGAAATCGTCGTTTGAAAGGAATAAACAAAAATTTGGTGATTTTTAGTCTAGTTTAGAGGCATTTGTGACAAAAGAATCGGCGCCAATGTTCGATTTGCCATCGTATCCGATTGTTAAGGTTTGTTTAGGGGGAACGCTATGATGGGTACGACTTTCCATTGACGTCCGTCGAATGGAGGGAGGGAGGAGGGGGGGGTGTACTACCCCCCTTAAAAGTTGCGGAGCCCCCCCAAGTTTTCATATTTTTAAAATTTTTAATTCTGAGGAAATTTCCCTCATTTTATGGATTAAAATTTATAATTAGTGTAAAAAAAACAGAGGATCCCCTGGGGGGAAGGGAAGTTCACCCTACGGAAGGGGGTAACCCCCTTCATAAGAAAAAAATAGGGGGACTGATTCAGAGGGATTTCTGTATCTATTTTGAGACTACAAATTCTCCGGTGGAAGAGCAGCCTCTACGCCCTTGCGTAAAAAAACCGTAGGCATCGGCTGCTCTCCCTACGCGCCTCCAGCTTTATAAAAACACTAGGATACGTAGTATCTCTAAGTAGTCTGTGACACTAGGGTAGACAGTTCTTTGACATAAGTTGAACCTGACGATGACAGTGACAATACAAAATAGCGTCAGTTCTACGTTTCGTTCCACAAGCCGGCAAAAGACGGTAAATGCATTATTTTAATAGCTCGTAATGAAAATAATGCTGTAATTTAAATTTAGACTGGTACATATATGTGTGCATGAAAGCTATTGAAATGAGTACAAAATATAATTATTTACGTACATTTTTATAAAATAAAATGTTACCGAACTTATGACAATTTATCCGTAGTTAGAACGAAACGTTCAATTGCAAGAATTCTATATTATCTGGTCTAGTAGGGAATGGCATGGAAGTAAGCGTCTCAGAAAGCATATGGAACTAGTATATACTACCGTAGTACATACTATTTCCATGGTATTATTGTATTGTAGTCTGTGAATAAAATGTACTCTGTGGCCAGCCGTATCAGGTATCAACCGTTTCAAGTTTGTTTTTGTTTTGTGGACTGTATTTGTATTGCTTGGCTACTTATATTCTATTATAATTATTCATAATGTTCCAGTTGTCTATTTAACTTCCGCAAATTCATTGGGACTGTAATACGGTCTGTTTAGTGAAATATTTGGGATATACGAACATTATAAAAATAAAAATGGTAAAGAATGATTGTTGCAATAATAATATGCTGTTCATTTTGTAGACTTGCAAATCTTTCGCTAATTAATCAATTTCTCAAATTTTGTTTAGGAAGGGGCGTATAGGGACAAATACTCGTTTATTGGAGAATGGTATGATAATCAAGCCAGCCTTATTCGCCGGTATAATGTGTTTTATTATCCTACTGATGATACACTTGAGATGTTTGATTTAAGAACTCGTAAAACTTTTGTGAGGCGGGTCAAAATAAATGGCATCACTTTAGAAAGTTTTTATATTGGGTGCACGCTTTACATTTTGGGTCGCCTCATAAAAATTGTGGATTTTGCCTGTGAAGACACAAGAAAGAAATTGTACAAAGATATTGAGATGTAAGTAAATTATGTATGTCTATTCTGAACACTTTTAGGAACCCCTGAATCAAACTAGTTACTCTACCATACCATGTGAATACATTTTTCCCTTGGATTACACTTTGAGGATTCATTGGATTCTATGGAATTATAGTAGGTAATTATAAGCTCATTATGTTGTGTATTTTTTTCAGAACATTTTTATTAATTAAACCAGTGCCTACTAAGATCGCTGGCAAAATCTTGACTCACTGCCATAATCATGGACTCCGTCTTTCTAAGATGAAGAAAGCATGTCTCACACCTCATGATATTGATAATATATATCGGGCACGATTAACAGACCCTTCTTATCCGTAAGTTGTCAACCTGGAATTAACACAAGTATATAAAAACATTCATAATTTTAATTTAAGTAAGGCCATTTTAATAGGTAACATTTGACAATTCATCAAAATTCAACAACGTAACCTTGTAGCGCCGGGCATAAAATAATATATTTTTTTGTTTTGTTAGAACTGCACAATTGCTTAACTTTTTTCAATTACGATTACATATTTATTGTAATAATGACCGATACAAGTAATTTTACGATTTGCTTTCACTAAACTGACAGATGTCAAATGTTACCTATTTAAATGGCCTTACTTTAAGATATCTGATGGTGTTGTTTTGACTATTTATTAACTCAGTAGTGGTACGTAAAAACCTTTTTTTTTCTCCTTTTATTTCTATTTGCATTCGGTCTTCAGACCATAAGCGAATTTGTTCTATGTCAATTGGCGTTGTGGTGGAGCAGCCAGTGCTATGCTTCGCACATATAGAAGGTGGTTCCTCTTCAGCCTTTTTATCACCGCTGTCGTGTTTAACAATTCCGTAACTAGTGGGTTTGGATGCATGGTTAGGCGTGCCTTGTTGTTGTTTTTTGTATCGCTCGATTTCAGCGTTTACTGATGGCATTTGTAGATAGTCGTGGATTTCGTCGTTCCTAGCGAACCAAGGTGCATTTGCTATAGATCTTAGGATGCCATTTTGGACTCTTTGCAGGCAGAGTATGTTGGTTTTGCTGGCAATGGCCCACAATTGGATCCCGTAGGTCCATATTGGCTTAAGGACCGAGTTATAGATGACGAGTTTGTTGTCTACAGAGAGCACAGAGTTTCTTCCCATGAGCCAATACAGGTTGCAGAACTTGTGGTTTATCTCGTCCCTTTTATTTTTAATGTGATGCTTCAAAGTTAGGCGTCTATCCAAGTGGAAGCCAAGATACTTTACACAATTTGTGCGTGGTAGGGTATCAGGACTAAGTCTAACAGGAGGGGTGTTTCCGTGCCTGACTGAGCGTGAAGGTGTTATGGTGAGACTTGGGTGCACTGGCATTTCTGGGTTATCATCAACTGCTAAATAGGCTATGTCGTCGGCATATGATGCTATTGTTATGCCATCCAATGTCCAGATCTGATGTAAATATGTTATACAAGACTAGGTCAAGGACAGATCCCTGTGGTACACCAGCTTTCACTTCAAACAATCTTGATCTTGCTTCGCCCTGTTTGACCTGGAAGTAGCGCTCGGATAAATACGACTGGATGAGTAGGAACATTGAGTGCGGAAGTTTATTCTTCACTTTAGCCAGCAATCCTTTGTGCCAGACACGGTCAAAAGCTTGTTGTACATCAAGAAATGCCGCTGAGTAACTGTTACTTTTTACATTCAAAAGCCAGTCTTCCTGTTTGGTAAACTCTGTAAACCTGTTCTATTGTTGAGTGAGATTTCCGAAAGCCAAACTGGTGAGACGGAACAACACCATTGGTGTCTATGCACGGTTTTAGTCGGTTTTGGAATATCCTCTCCCACAGTTTTGAGAGTACAGGCGTCAAGCTTGTCGGCCGTTGAGACGAAGCTTCATGTTCAGGTTTACCTAATTTGTGGATCATGACAACTTGAGAGATTTTCCACAGATCAGGAAAATACCACACACAGATCCAGAGATTTTCCACAGATCAGGAAGATGTTCGAAAGATTGCGTTAAACAAACTAGCTAGAAAAGAAATGCATTTTCTGGGAAGATTTTTAAGTATGGAAGGCGTGATCAGTTCGAATCCCGGGGATTTTCTCGACTTAAGCAGTCTGATTTCCTTCTCTATTTCCTTAGGTGTTGTTGGTTTGACTGTGAGCCTGATTTCCCAATAAAGTCAAATTGGTAACATTTTTGTAACTCATGGTGGTAATGAATGTCTTATAATGGCAACACTTTTCCAAATATCAAATGACATTTTGACATATTTTGAAAATAATTAAAAAGTTGGGGGTTGGGTTGAAAAAACTTTGGAAACTTAGATTGTCGCTTTCGTTTTCGATCACTGGTTTTTGTTTAAAATCACTTATTATTTCAAGCTACAAACGATTGTTCATAGTGTTCACAGTTAAAAGTTCACTTTAATAATGTTTTTAGGTATAAACTCGCGGTCTAACACACGAAAGTCACTTAGTTCTCCAACAGCGCGCCTACGCGTGTTGACAGTTGACGTACACTCTCGCACGCAAAAACCTGTCATTCATTCCAGAGTAATACAATGGGGGCCAAAGAGCATTAGAGGTTTTTAATGAAATTTGACACAACCAAAGATTATCCCTGTAGGCACTATGCGAGTGCACCAAGTAAGGATAATCCCTGGTTGGTGTAGGACTATTGCAGGATATGGAAACAAAGATATTGGATTATGGGTTTAGGTGGCTTAAGTGAACTCGTTATCTAGAACTGTGGAAAGACTAAGGCTCCTGACCAATGTTTTATATAAAATACAGATAAAATGGCAGGGGTGACTTGCACACTCAATAATGGGCTCCCGATATCAGTCACAAGGGGCAGGGGCAACATGTCTTGACGTGCTTATGAGGAGTTGAGAGGGTGTTGGGTTTAGAAACGTGCCGCCTTGCTAGAAAGAATGTGATGTTATTTGGGGGTTCTAGAGGGTTTATTGAGCCCTCCACAACAATATTTTTTTGCTGCAGTCGCAGTTTTTTTAATAGTGTTATTTTTTAGGTTAGGAGCGTAAATATTTGCTCCACTACTATAGACATCTAAAAAAAATAAAAAAAATACAATTATTTACGGATGCAAGAGCGAACCAAGCGAGCTTGAGCCATGGAGTACCCCGGCTCGGACAGCTAAGGTTCAGGGAGGATTACGTCATCCCCTTCGAACCTAACCTGTCTGAGTTGGGGTGCCCCAAGTCCCGACACATCTCGACTTTGTAATATGGGAATGAGAACTTAGGATGCGAGGGGGTCCAAACGCCTGCCGGAGGCTATACGCGGGGGTCGTGCGGTCCATGGCCCTTTACGGGGCACCGGTGTGGGCGCGTTCTTTGAGGCGGCGGCCAGCCCGCCGGTTGAACGCGTCCCAGAGGGTCATGACCCGGCTGGTCCGGGGATACCTCACGGTCTCCGGTGAGGCGGCGAGCCTCCTTGCCGGATTGCTGCCATGGGATCTGGAGGCAAAAGCCTCTCGCATATTTGGGAGTGGTGTGAGGAGGCGAAACGCCGGGGCTTGACTCCGATGCCGTGGGAAATAGCGGAACAGCGGACAGAGCTCCGGCGGTATCTCATGGCGTCATGGAGAGTGCCATTGTCGCAACACAGTGCTGGGCACGCCACTATTTCGGCGATAAGTCCCCTCTT
The DNA here is from genome assembly GCA_963853775.1 of Xanthia togata. Taxonomy (NCBI): domain Eukaryota; kingdom Metazoa; phylum Arthropoda; class Insecta; order Lepidoptera; family Noctuidae; genus Xanthia; species Xanthia togata. The sequence continues at coordinate 11,846,228 of OY970792.1, read as the reverse complement.
TGAGGAGTGGCTAGAGAGGCGCCACGGCGTCCTCACCTTCCGCCTGACGCAGGTCCTCACCGACCACGGCTGTTTCGGGAGGGAGGAAACGCCCGGGTGTCATCACTGTGTGGATCGCCCGGAGGACAGGGTGGTTGGGCAGAGCACCGCCGTGTCCTCGTGGAGGCGATCGGCGGCGGGGATCTCTCTGGTCCAGGCCATGAGTCAGCTCTGGTACGGAGCGAGAGGGCATGGGAGGCCGTCACCTCCTTCTGCGAAGCAGTAATGCTCGCGAAGGAGGAGGCGGAACGCGGGAGGGAGAGGCAAAATTCGCGCCCTCATGCCCCTAGCCGCCGCAGGAGGAGACGCCCTGGGCGTCGGGAATCCATAGCCGATTCCCGGCCACCGTAGGCGCGGGCTTGCGGGCGGTGAGCAATGGGTAGCTCGCCGTCCGGTAAGGAAGAGGCCCGGGTCGACGACGCGTTGTGTTACAACCGTGCCTCAAAGAGATGTCAGCAAGTGAAGGGGTCCGATGGGACCATTGCCTGCCGGGGTTGCGGGAAAGTCCGAAAGGGGTACCGTGGCCCCCTGGCATTGTACAGGCAACAGAAGGAACATGGGTGGGTTTTAGCCAGTAAGAGTCTGACACGCCCTCCCGCTCCACCCAGAGCGGGAGATGTCATTTGATGATTTCCCACCCAAAAAAAAAAAGGCCAGGATGCGGACAGGTTAGGTTTGAAGGGGGTGACTGGGGCTCAAGTGAGCGAACAAAGCGAGCAAATGAGCCCCGTCATTTCTTTCGTGCTAGGTTCCTTTAAACCCAGCAGACAGAAATAGGAGCCGTCGACTACGCCTTATTTAAAAAATGTTATATTTAATTACCTTAAACATTCATGTGTATAACAAGTTAGGTACCTAATTCACTTAAGGAACTTCCCATCCCCATGTTCAAGAAAAAGCTGACAAGTTGGCTATTAGATAATTGCATTTATGACATTGGCGAATATATGGAAGGAATATAGTAAAAATCCAAGATGACATAGACTCAACTTTGACATTTTAAAGTAACAATTACCTAATTATATGAATACTATTTCACGTTGGACTTATAAATCACAAATCTTAAAATTAATATTGTACTTAGTTAAGAATGACAATTGAATATTTTTACACAATATACTTTGTGGTAGACTGTATAGAACTAACAAAAATATTTTAACACCATAGTATGTAAAACTACATTCTTACAAATAAATAAAATTCTAATTCTAAACTTAACATTATAAGGGTTCCGCACCTCAAAACGAAAAAAATTGAACCCTTATAGGATCACTCGGGTGTCTGCCTGGCTGGCTGTCTGTCTGTCTGGCCGTCTGTCTGTCTGTCAGTCTGTTCTTCTATCACAGCCAATTTGCTCCAAATCTACTGGACCAATTTATTTGAAATTTGGTACCTACACATGGATCACAGAAATTCATACGTGTAGGTACCAAATTTGTAACGTGTAACGTAAATAAATAAATTTTGAATACCATAACTCAGACTTAAAGTCACTTGGGGGGTGGGGGAGGACGGGTTTAAAGTTAAAAGTTTTGGAAACTGCACCGTGTAACATATTAAACGAATGGGCTTGTTGTGAGGATAAAATTCTTTTTTGGAATTACAAAATTAATATTTTCAGTTACTTTAGGGTTATCCGAATTTCTCTGTTTTAGAATCAATTTTAAATGGTCAAATTAGTTTATTTATGTCATATGAAAAAAATATCTGTCATAGATACGTCCTTGTTTGAGGGAAATTAAAGGTTGAAAACACGATAAATTGTAATTTGCTTGATCAAAAAAAAAAACTGAAACAGGGTCATTTCAAAACCATTTTTCGTCTCATTTCCTAATTACAGCATAAAATTATATGAAAACTACATGTATGATGAGGTAATCGTATTTTAGAGGGAATTTAACGGTTGGATTTTTGAGTTTAATAGTTTTTTTTAAATTAACCCAAATATAGTAAATCGGGCTAAATCGGCTCGCGCTCAGTCCTGCGGGACATCATCGAGGGTGGTCTTGTCATTTTTTTTTTAAATACGCTCTCTCTGCAGTGTTAAAAAAAAACAAATAAAAGAAGAACACATTAGATATGAAATTGCGACAGCTCAGAACAAATATTTCGTAATTTTAAAATACACTATACAGCAAATAAACCGAGCCACCCGCTACCTAGGCACTCTAATTCGATTTTCTCAAAAACTAAAAAACCTACAATTATCAAAGTTGTACCTACAGAAAGTGCGTTTCATGGTGATTAAAATGAAAGGAAACTCATTGGGTTTAATCAATATTTCTGTTTATTAAGGATTTTACAAAGAAGAGTCAAGTTTTCATATACTGCCAGCTTTTCCTTTAGGGCTGCGTAGGTGGTGACGCCGTAGAGTATTGCCTTGTTCATCTCCAAATCCTGAATTCCATCTACTTCACCACTCATTGGGTTTCATCAATATTTCTGTGTTTATTAAGGATTTTAAAGAGAAGTTTTTTTAAGAGTCGTTTTCCAGTCGTGACAATCGTTAATAATGATAAAGTGAAAAAAAAAATTAAAGCCAAAAACAAAGATAAAATCAAAAAAAAGTTTTTGATCAATATTCCGTATTCCCTCCCCTTGCTCGGATAGCTGCCAGCATCCTTATATTCATCGACCTTACGAGCCTGACGATAAAATCTTGAGGAATTGTATTCCACTCCCTCTTCAATTGCGATTCGCAGCTCTGGAAGCCTTGTTGGAGCAGGTACCCGGGCTCGAACCCGACGTTTCAGCTCATCCCATAAGTGTTCTATCGGATTCAAGTCCGGGCTTCGAGCTGGCCAGTCCATCGTACGAATGCTGACGTCGCGTAGATACTGGGTCACCACATGAGCAACATGAGGCCGTGCATTATCATGCATCAATTGCATATCCTGTCCGGTATATCCTGCGTAAGGTACCACATGGTCTGCGAGGATTTCAGTAATGTAGCGATGAGAAGTCAGTCCACGTGTACGGCCCGTCGGTTCCATGAAAACTAACGCTGTATGTGCTGTTAACGAGATGCCGCCCCAGACCATTACAGATCCTCCTCCATAAGCAACAGTTTCCTCGATGCAACACTGAGAATAACGTTCTCCAGGGCGACGATATACTCTCTGACGTCGATCACTTCCATGTAGACTCACCCTGGTCTCATCAGTGAAGAGTACATTACTCCACTGCTCTAATGTCCAATCCCTATGCTCTCGAGCAAATTCAAGTCGTGCTCGACGGTGTGCTACCGTTAATGCTGGGCCTGTTGCAGCTCTTTTTGTGGTCAGGTTCCGTTCAGCAAGTCTCCTTCTGACGGTATCTGAACTTATGACCACTTGGCGTTCGTCACGCAGACTTTGTTGGACTTGAACTGCGTTGAGGTGGCGATTTCGCAGAACAGTAAGGTGGATATAACGATCATCTGCTGCTGATGTAGCCCTAGGTCTGCCCGTACCTGGACGGCGATCGAATGCTCCAGTCTCTAGGTATCGTCTGTAAACTCGTTGCACCGAAGATCTGCTGATTCGAAGCCTTCGAGCGACTTCACGTTGCGCAATGCCTGCTTGAAGTAATGCTACAGCTTGAGCTGGTTCCTGAGGTGTTGTATCCATTATTAATCGAAAAAAGTAGCAAAAACACACGCGTCTGAACAAACGATGGACAAAAACTAAAGAAATGATAAGAAATATCCGACTACCCTCATTGTAGAGAAAAAAAACGCTCAAACTTCAAACTCTGGTGAAAACAGAGCAAATCGTTAGCATTGTGTTTGTTGCTTGATTACAATGTGAGTTGACGGTACTTTCGAATTAATTTGTAGTCATTTTAATCACCATGAAACGCACTTTTTGTAGGTATAACTTTGATAGTTGTAAGTTTTATACTTTTTGAGAAAATCGAATCAGAGTTCCTAGGTAGCGGGTGGCTCGGTTTATTTGCTGACCAGTGTAGTTGTTTTCGAAAGTGATTTTTTCTAGGAAGTGTATAGAGTGCCGCTGGCGGCACTTTATCCGTATCGGATAAAGTGCCGCAATCTGCGGCATACTAGTAGCACTGGTTCGGCCCGGCTAAAGTGCCGTAAGCATTGCATTGTCATTTTCACTGTCACTTGTTATTTTGTTTGATTGTTGAGGTTAGCTCGCCGCCCTTTGTATTGACTGATCGTATTTGTTTTAGATAAGTTATGATTTTGATAATAAAATAAATAAATTAATATAACAGAAGTCACTACATTGACTGAATTTACGAAAAATTTAAAATGGCTGAAAGTTTAGATAGGTTCGGTTAGGTTAGAACTGTGACCACACAACTGTGGCCAGGGTCAGTTTAGGCACTAGAGAATGTAATGTTTTGGAAATGTGGTGTTTTACAGCGACCTATCCTCAACAATCAAACAAAATAACAAGTGACAGTGACTCAGTGGCAGTGACAATGGCAATGAAAATCTGACGGCACTTTAGCCGGGCCGAGGCAGTGCCACCAGTATGCCGTTAACGGCACTTTATCCGATAGGGATAGAGTGCCACTAACGGCACTCTATACACTGCCTTTTTTCTATGCGATATGAACGTCATCATATCGCATAGAAAAAAGGCAGTGTTTGTCATCTTACAATAGTGTTAGACACATTACAAATTATTACCGATAAAATTATAGTCAAGTGCGAGTTATATATAAGATCTTGAAGTGAAAACTTCTTTAGCGGTGCACTTTTTTGTGATGGGTAAAAATGTTAAACTCGCGTCAGGACACGTGACCTGATCGAAAATTCGTAAGACGGAGGGGGAGTAGACTGGTGCAAAATTATTCCCTAACCATTCCAAAATATCAAAAATGCACAACGTTAATATTCAAGTTTTCACTTTTGCCGGCACTCCCGGAGTGCAACCCGTTTTTTTTTACATCCATGTTATTCACTGACAGGCAATGCACAACCTAAACCACTGGGTCTAGAAGCATGCAATTTTGCACAAGAGTTCCTTTATAACGAATGAAATGACGACTGATATATTATTTTCTATCAAAATTACATTTTGCGTGACCGTGAGATACCCAGTAGAACCATTGCAATTTTAAACTTTCACCTTACTACCGCAAAGCCATGTTTATCTGTTTAGTAGTAACTAGTTTCTGTCCACGACTTCATTCGCGTGGAAGTCGTAAGACACCACAATATAGTATACTAAAATAACAGCCACATTTTATAAATCTTCACTGTACACATGTATGTACTTTTGGTCTCGGCGACCAAAATATACAGGAGTTAGGACTGGTGATGCGGCTGGCTGGCTGGCTGGACTAGCGAGCAAGCAACAGTTATCTGTGTGAGAAGCAGCTCCTCCTGAGGTCGAAACGCGCAGCCTTTTTTTTTTTTTTTTTTGGGTGGGAAATTATCAAATGACTTTTACCGCTCTGGGTGGAGCGGGAAAGCGTGTCAGACTCTTACTGACTAAAACCCACCCGCGTTCCTTCTGTTGACTGTGCAATGCCAGGGGGCCACGGTATCCCTTTCGGACTTTCCCGCAACCCCGGCAGGCAATGGTCTCATCGGACCCCTTCACTTGCTGATATCTCTTTGAGGCGCGCGTGAAACACAACGCGCCGTCGACCCGGGCTTGGTTCTTACCGGACGGCGAGCTACCCATTGTTCACCGTCCGCAAGCCTGCGCCTACGGTGGCCGGGAATCGGCAATCGATTCCCGACGCTCAGGGCGTCTCCTCCTGCGGCAGCTAGGGGCGTGAGGGCGCCAAATTTGTCTCTCCCTCACGCGTTCCGCCTCGCTCCGTACCGTGGCCTGGGCCAGGGCCGGACGCGAGAGATCCCCGCCACCGATCGCCTTCACGAGGACACGGCGGTGCTCTGCCCAAGCCGGGCATACCTCCACCGTATGCTCCACCGTGTCCTCCGGGCGATCCACGCAGTGATGACATCCGGGCGTTTCCTCCCGCCTTATCCGAAACAGGTAACCTCCCGAAACAGCCGTGTCCGGTGAGGACCTGCGTCAGGTGGAAGGTGAGGACGCCGTGGCTCCTCTCCAGCCACTCCTCAAAGAGGGGACTTATCGCCGCAATAGTGGCGTGCCCAGCACTGGGTTGCGACAATCGCACTCTTCATGACGCCATGAGATCCCGTCGGAGCTCTGTCCGCTGTGCGAGAAACTCGCGGCATCGGAGTCAAGCCCCAGGAAACGCACAGCCTTCAGTAGCAATTTCCCATTGCTTGCAAAGTTTTTCGTTTTAAGTGAATTATTAAACGCCTGCCTTCCTTCATATAATACCTAATGGCACAACACTGATACACTAACTGATTCTTGCAGATTATTCATGACTACCCCGGCTATCACTAAAAATATCCCGTGTGCAGTTTGTACACGGGATTTCTCATTATAAGTCACCTAACCATAGATATTGATTTTTATTAAATCCATAGAAGACGGAAGAGTCCTAAACTTCATGTTTTTCTGTGTACGTTTTACAACTATCCCATAACAATAATTAAGTTTCTTTAATTAATAAAATTAATTGATTGTCACAACACAGCACATTAGCCGATAACGATACCGACCCGACATCGACACGATATTGGCGGTCAGATGATCGGATACGATTAGTGCCTGAGCCATTTCGAGAAAAATTTACCCGTGACTAAGCTTTACAAAATGGACACTTAAAATGCTACTAATATTTCACGACACTAAACGCACGTGACGAAATCCCGCTTTACTAACAACAATGACGACAAACCCAGTATTCTTTGTTATTTTAGAGGGAATCATTATTTCATTAAATACGCAGATATATAAAGTATAATTCGCAAAATAAATAATTTTTTGAGAACTTCCCAGTATCACGTTATAACTGTGACTATAGTGGACTTTGCCAGTATACTATAGTAGTCTTTGAGTGGACTTCTTATTTGATTACCTGTAGTTCGTACGCCGTCACGGTTGCCCGGTGATGGGTAAAAAGAAATGGCTGATCTACCATGATAACGTTACCATGAAAATATAATAACTTGTTTTGGTAGTTTTGTACTATTGAAACCATTATGAAGGACTCGTACAATACAATTTCTAAGAAAACTTCACGGTATAATAGGTTGGGGAAAAAGTTGCTTCGCATTTTTTTAAGAAAATTCAAAACATATTTACTATAGTTTATTTACATTTAACTAAAGTATGTAGGTACCATTTTGTTCGATAACTTTTTGCCATCTTGTAGGCGGACATGATCCCATTGCTATAGACATTTTTGGACTTTTGATCAAAATACCGCGACAAGTGGTTTTGGCAGTCCTCTCGTGATGTTAACCTGACACTGCCTAAGGAATTCTGAAGAGACCGAAACAGGTGGAAATCTGAAGGTGCAAGGTCAGGACTATACGGCGGATGCATTAACACCTCCCAGCCAAACTCTCTTAATTTTTGCTGAGTGGCTAAAGATGTGTGAGGTCTAGCGTTATCATGATGAAAAACCACACCCCTTCTGTTGATTAATTCCGGCCGCTTTCTCTCAACTTCTTGCTTTAATCTCATCAGTTGTTCGCAGTAGAGTTCAGAATCGATAGTCCTGCTTGATGGTAACAGCTCATAATGAATAATGCCCTTCCAATCCCACCACACACACAGCATCACCTTGTTGCGAGTTAACCTGGGTTTCGCCACAGTCTGTGAAGCCTGACCGGCCTTTGACCACGACCTTTTTCGCACTTTCTTATCGTACGTGATCCACTTTTCATCACCAGTTATCAGCTTCTTCAAAAATGGTTGTCGTAATAAAGAATCACAAATGAGTACACGGTTCATTAGGTTTCTTTCAGTGCGCTCGTGAGGTACCCAAATATCGAGCTTTTTTGTGTACCCAGTTTATTTTTAAATGCGACAAAACTGTTTTGTGGTCAATTCCCACTTCTTCAGCTACGTCGCAACTACTGATATGCCGATCTTGCTCCACTTTTTCAAAAATGCCATCCATTTATCCGTAATAGGGCGACCAGAGCGACGTGCATCTTTGACATCAAAATTTCCGGATTGAAAACGCTTAAACCAAATTTGTGCTACTCTCACAGACACTGCGCTAGGTCCACAAACATCGCAATTTTTTTTCGCGGCTTGCGTTGCATTTTTACCGATTTTTGTAGTAAAATTTTAAAATGTATCGAATTTCTTCATTAGATTCACTCTTGACGGTGCGAAAAACAAATGAAAATCATACATTTTCCTAATTTGAATTTGGAATTATGTTCTTTAAAATTTAAACTTTCAATGATACCAAGACCAGCCAGATACAAATACACTGGTCAGCAAATAAACCGAGCCACCCGCTACCTAGGAACTCTGATTCGATTTTCTCAAAAAGTACAAAACTTACAACTATCAAAGTTATACCTACAAAAAGTGCGTTTCATGGTGATTAAAATGACTGCAAATTAATTCGAAAGTACCGTCAACTCACATTGTAATCAAGCAACAAACACAATGCTAACGATTTGCTCTGTTTTCACCAGAGTTTGAAGTTTGAGCGTTCTTTTTCTCTACAATAAGGGTAGTCGGATATTTATTATCATTTCTTTAGTTTTTGTCCATCGTTTGCTCAGACGCGTGTGTTTTTGCTACTTTTTTCGATTAATAATGGATACAACACCTCAGGAAGCAGCTCAAGCTGTAGCATTACTTCAAGCAGGCATTGCGCAACGTGAAGTCGCTCGAAGGCTTCGAATCAGCAGATCTTCGGTGCAACGAGTTTACAGACGATACCTAGAGACTGGAGCATTCGATCGCCGTCCAGGTACGGGCAGACCTAGGGCTACATCAGCAGCAGATGATCCTGTTCTGCGAAATCGCCACCTCAACGCAGTTCAAGTCCAACAAAGTCTGCGTGCCGAACGCCAAGTAGTCATAAGTTCAGATACCGTTAGAAGGAAACTTGCTGAATGGAACCTGACCCCAAAAAGAGCTGCAACAGGCCCAGCATTATTGGTAGCACACCGTCGAGCACGACTTGAATTTGCTCGAGAGCATAGGGATTGGACATTAGAGCAGTGGAGTAATGTACTCTTCACTGATGAGACCAGGGTGAGTCTACATGGAAGTGATCGACGTCAGAGAGTATATCGTCGCCCTAGAGAACGTTATTCTCAGTGTTGCATCGAGGAAACTGTTGCTTATGGAGGAGGATCTGTAATGGTCTGGGGCGGCATCTCGTTAACAGCACATGCAGCGTTAGTTTTCATCGAACCGACGGGCCGTACACGTGGACTGACTTCTCATCGCTACATTACTGAAATCCTCGCAGACTATGTGGTACCTTAGGCAGGATATATCGGACAGGATATGCAATTGATGCATGATAATGTACGGCCTCATGTTGCTCATGTGGTGACCCAGTATCTACGCGACGTCAGCATTCGTACGATGGACTGGCCAGCTCGAAGCCCGGACTTGAATCCGATAGAACACTTATGGGATGAGCTGAAACGTCGGGTTCGAGCCCGGGGCTTCCAGAGCTGCGAATCGCAATTGAAGAGGAGTGGAATACAATTCCTCAAGATTTTATCGTCAGGCTCGTAAGGTCGATGAATACAAGGATGCTGGCAAATATCCGAGCAAGGGGCCCTCCCCTTGCTCGGATATTTGAATAAATGACTTTTGAATTTTTTTTTTTTTTTGAATTTTAACCTCGATTGTCAAATGAAAATCATGTTTTAAGGTGATTAAAGAATAGAATTAGAATTTCGCGTTTGATTATTAAAATCATCAAAATTAAATCAGTCTATTTTTAAGTCAAATTTGCAAACATAGGTAACTTAAATAGGCCCCTCTTTTCCATTGGGCACTCTGGGCAACTGCCCATCCAAAGAAGAGGGCTTACCTAAAAAAAAACTTTGCAGCCGCCGCACAGTGGTCAGAAAATATAATAATATATATTTTCCATTTTTCCAAATAAGATTCTTAAAATTCCTACTCAGATTTTTTATTTTCGAGCAGAAATTTACATTATGCATAAATCATCATCATCTTCCTGCCCTTATCCCATGTTACTTGGGGTCGGCGCAACACGTTTTCTTCTTCCATTCTCCCCTGTCAACCGTCACGCAATCATTTACACCTTTTTCCTTCATAACACTCCTCACAATCTATCGTTTGTTTGGTCTTCCTCTCCCTCTGCATCACTCAACATTTATATTCATCACTCTTTTAGTCACATGCGATTCTTCCCTCCTCATCACATGCCCATACCACGACAGTCGATTCCCTAAATATCAGTGATAATTTATTGAGTGCATTCCAGATTTTTACTAGACCACCTTTTTTATTTTTGGGTGGGGGAAATTATCAAATAATCTCGCTCTGGGAGGAGCGGGAGGGCGTGTCAGACTCATACTGACTAAATTCACCAGTGTTCCTTCAGTTGCCTGTGTGTTGCCAGAGGTCACGGTAACCCTTTCGGACTTTCCCACGACCCTGGCAGGCATCGGCCCTAGCGGGTTTAAAATTCCTACGCTGGTTTTTTATTTTCTAGGAGGAATTTACATTATGCATAAATATCTGTAGTGTTAATTGATTGACTGAATTCCAGATTTTTACTGGACCACCTCACTAATCAACTAGTCTATGGAATGGAGCTTGTTGGGAAAGATGCTGCTTCTGTGTGCTTAGAAATTCTTGGCGACACAGATCCTCATAAAGCTGCACCAGGAACTGTAAGGGCGTTATATGGACTTGATCCTGTGAGAAACTGTGCGCATGCTTCTGCGTCAGTTGAGGATGCAGTGTTTGTAAGTAATCGATGTAATTATGGCACTACATCTACTATACATTGTAACAGCAGCGGATCAAGTTTCACGCCTCCGCCTTAAGAGGCCGTGCACGTAATCGACTCGATTTTGATCAATTTTGTTCATTATTTTTGAGAAAGGGAAAAATAATTCAAACATAAAAACGGTGTGCACTCCGGGAGTGTCGGCAGAAGTGAAAACTTGAATATTAACGTTATGCATTTTTGATATTTAAGAATTGTTAGGGAATAATAAATTTTGCATCGTCTTACGAATTTTCGATCAGGTCACGTATCCTGGCGCGAGTTTCAACATTTTTACCCATCATTAAAAAAGTGCACAACGCCGTTGCACTTTCCGTTTTAAGTTTTCACTTCAAAAACTATTTGTGATTTGAAAATTCGAGTTCTTTGTTTTGCATGTGGCTTAAGGGATTTTTTCAAATAAGTTAAGTATTCATGGAAAATCACAAATATTCACAGCAAGTTTTCCGAAACATTGCAATCACAACTTTTGATTTTGAATATTTAAAAATATCATCAACATCGTTATAAGGCCTTCTTGCACATGCAATGCATGGCTGAACCACTTTTTTCAACTTCGGTACAAAATATAGCAGAAAAAAAACCGGCCAAGTGCTTGTCGGACCACGCACAATGAAGGGTTTCGTAGATGGGATGAATTTATCCCAAGAACAAACTATTAACGTATTTCAACTGCAAATGTTAGTTGGTCGATTATTACTCGTTAACTTGTATAATCTACTTAGCTATGATAGTTTTCCTTTTAATTTCGTTCTATATACTACTGCTGTGAATTTTTACTTTAAAACTAGACTAGAACTAGAGCACTTTAAAGCTAAATATTTCGCAAAGAAATCCCTGAATCTAAAAATGATGTCCACAAACTTATAAAATAAACACAAATATTTTTAAACGACCTTTCAGACGATACCCGTTGGACAGACGAGAAAAAAAAACATCCCCACTTTACGTGCAGGGGAGGCATCCTTTTTTTTTATTATTTTTTTTTACCACTTTCGGCGTGATTAATATGTATACCCATGCCAAATTACAGTTTTCTAGTAGTAATAGTCTCTGACTTAAGCCGGGGACAGACGGACAGACAGGCAGACGGACATAGCGAAACTATAAGGGTTCTTTGTAGATTAAACTAAAAAATTAAAACCATTTTTTAAAGTATGTTTTCCTATTATTTAGCAAACCATATCAAGAAATTAAAAATTACACATTAATTAGTCTTCAGATATCCTTGAAATAAAATCAATATTTTATTTTATGATTATACAATATCTTAGTAAATCAAAGGCGAATTAGATCATATTTTCGGGAGTGCAATAGTGATGCAACTATTAACAGGTGCTGTGACTGACACGAATGGCTTAGCACCCCGAAAACTGTACTTTTATACTTACACAAAATTAATGTTTAAATTATTTTAAGCTTTCTTACAATTAGATAAGTTATTGACGAAAAAGGTTTTTTTTAGTGCAGCCTTAAGACCTACCTAGGCCAAATATTTTTGATATTGGGATATTTCACATAAAGCCTTAAAGAATATGAATTAAAATTTTCGACTCATTAAAAAGTTATGCAACAACACGAAATTTTGCGGGTATTCAGGTTATTTCATAATATAGCATAATTCTTCTAGTGCCCGTATAATAAATAGCTTATAATGTGCTGGGAGACAGGCCTCTTCTTCTCTGTGTGTGAGAAGATTAAGAGATCATGTTAACGGATCACCCTGCACTGCATTATCTTATTCTTGACCATCATTGAAATACTATGCTAGTAACCGATGAGTAACTCAAGTTAGTAATTTCTGTTATCAACAGGATATAGATTACTTCTTCCCTCCACCTCCGATGCGATCAACGCGTCTCAGGTTGACAGCGACCCTGTCTAACTGCACCCTCTGCATAATTAAACCACACGCCATCCGGGAGGGTAAACTTGGAGCAGCATTAGAAGCTATCGATGACGGAGGCTTCGACATCACCGGTCTTAATATGGTCATTGTCGAGAACATTAACGCCTCTGAGTTTTATGAAGTGTATAAGGGAATCGTACCAGAATATAAGGTTAGTGATGACATGGTTGCAGCATTTTTGTGTATTGGGTATAAAATATGTAGCTGTGATTTTCGCTTGTCAGTTTGTAGTATTAGTTGTGTATTAGTGGGTAAGTGAACGTCTGGGCTCTGGATATGAAAGCCGATTATGGTAGGGGGAGCCCAGCAGGCCTAACATGACACACGCGACAATTACTCGCTCCCGCGTGAGTAATTTTTGTCTATTTCGGTCACTTTCTCGTTTTCTGACAGTGCTTCCATACAAAATAGTCGACTCCTTCTGTCAAAATTGATGTTTAGTCGACAAACCCTAACATGGCACCATATTTATCTCGATTTTTGACAATTCAACACGAGATAATCTCCGATTTTTCTATCATTTACTCGTATTTACTCGTCGTCGATTTTGACGACGAGAAGAGTAGACAAAATAATGATACAAAAAAAACTCCAAAATAACATGGCAGTTTCATAATTGTACTTATTTTAGTCATCATTTTATTTTACAATATAATAATAATGAAAATACTTAGTTTTAAACTACTATTTATATTGGAACGACGTGTTTTATATGGAATTTTTCGTTTTTTGTATGGAAAATATGAAAAAATATTACCTACATGTTGAGTGTTAGGGGTTTATGGGTTTGCTAAAGGGGGTCGAAATTTTCATTATTTTTGCGATAGGACGCACCATTTTCGAGATATAAGCAAGAGAAAAGAAAAAAAATCAGTATTGTTTTTGCACCGTCGAGGTGTTGGTGTGAATTTTAGTTAATTTTTTTATCGCGATTAAATACTTAGAAAATCAAAATTTTAGGTGAAGAATACATCAAATTCTGAACGACAAAATTGCCATTTTCACAAAAATAATAGCTCAATGTCGACAAACTAAAATATAGTTAAGTTGTGTCACTTTAGTCTATTTCAGAATGGAAAATCGTCGGTTGACAAGAATAATCTAAATTTAGGTGATTTTTAGTCCAGTTTAGAGGCATTTATGACAAGAGAATCGGCACCATTGAATGAATGAAACGGAATCTCAAGCCGATGTTGCTATCATAAAAATAATTTGTTTTTAATAACTTGCAACATCGGTTTCTCGTCGCGAGATATAGAAGTGTCAAAGTGCCTTTTTCGAGATATCTCGTCGTTGACGGTCATGTTAGGGATTAGAATGACGTCAGAATCGTAGACAAATTTCGACAAAACGAGATAAAGAGCTTTCTCGCGTTGGTCATGTTAGCCCTGCAGAGAGTTTTTGAGCAAGCATATATATATGGCCAAAAAGTTGATAGCTGAGTAGGTGCGGCATGACAAAGAGAACACCGAAAATATATTTGAAAAGTTGGCTTTCCCTAAATCTGACAGAGTTTGAAAACTCAGATTTGGACAATTTTTAAAAGGTTATTCTGTGCAATAGTTAACGGCACGGTTGGCGCAGTGGTTAAGCGATTGACTGCTGCACTGCGTGTCGCGGGTTCGATTCCCGCACGGAACAAATATTTGTATGACCTACAAGTACTTGTTCCGGGTGTGGCTGTTTGTGTTTGTGAGTTTACATGTTTTTAAACGCACCCACAATACATGAGAAATTCCTAGTGTGGGGCACTTTAAAAAAAAAAAAAAACAAGAATAGTGTAACCTATCCTGATGGTGATTATATAAATATCTGACGGATTGATTGAGCCTTTTGGAAAATATAACGAAATTTCATTGATTTAAGAAAATACCCAACACAGGTCATAATTTTGCATTTATCTCTAAATCAATGAATCGAATAGCTTTGATTGCTATTTGAATTTAAAGCTGACCCTTTTGTGAAGATTTGGTGGTATTCAGAAATTTTAAAATATCAAACACTTGAAAGTAATGATTAAAAGTTAAGTACCAAACATTATGTTGTGTTGGGGACAAATAACTGGTTTGTACTAATATTGAGATTTTATCATTTCCAGGGTATGGTGGAAGAGCTTTCGAGTGGGCCTTGCGTGGCGATGGAAATAGTATCGAAAGATAAATCTTTAAATACCGCGGTTGAATTCAGAAAGCTAGTCGGCCCTACTGATCCAGTAAGATATCTTAAGAAACATTCTTGAATGTTGCATTTACAATCTGCACAAACTGCACATTTAATTTATTTTTATGTTTTTTTTTCCAGGAAATTGCCAGGTTACTGCGTCCCTACACAATCAGGGCAAAACTTGGTAATACTAAAGTCCAGAATGCTATTCACTGTAGTGATTTACCTGAAGATGGACTATTAGAAGTTGAATATTTCTTCAAAATATTAGATTTATAAATAAGGCTGATTTTTAAAAATATTATAATCGTTACTTAACGTTAAATTGTAGTGTGATTGTTTGAAACGGTAACTAACGCATTCACAAGCATGCAGATGATACCTAATAGTAATAACTTGCACTTACACTGTGCAGACTGTGACAAATGAGTTTATAGTTTGGATAATTCACTCTCAAAATACAATGTTTTTGGTGTTTTAATACCTTTTTTTTCTTTTTTTTTAACCTATAATGTACATAAATGCCTTATACAATAACGTCACAGCTGCTTATTTTGTCTGCATAATGTTCAAATTATCTCGTTGCTCATAATTCCTCTCCTTTTTAAAAGTTCGCTCACACCCGTAGAAGGCCGAAGTCAGAGCACACGGCAACACTTAGCAATTAGTACGAAGGGGAAATAACTAGGGCCGATTTCACAACCCCGTAAAATATAAAATGTACAATCAATCTGCCTAGCCTTTTCCCAACAATATTGGGGTCGGCTTGCAGTCTAACCGGATGCAGCTGAATACCAGTATTTTACATGGAGCGACTGCCTATCTGACCTCCACAACCCAGTAACTGGGTAATACGATACCCCATGGTAAGACTGGATGTCAGATTTTCGGGCTTCTGACGACCCGTAACGACTGTCAAAGATCCACGTATGACAGCCGGGACTAACGGCTTAACGTGCTTTCCGAGGCACGGAGGAGTCTCGTTATGTAAAGATGGTCACCCATCCACAGACCAACCCCGGCAAGCATAGCTTAACCTGATGAATCGACCTGTGCGGCAGTTATTACTTAGCCACGAGCTCCTCAAAGAAATATAAAATATGTTTTTTTTTACACTTGACAATGCACCTAGTTGTTCAAAAATTACCAACTACGCTTGGAACCATGTAGTCACCCGCATACTCTGCGAGCTTTAAATGTGGTGAGTCAAACAAAATCGCTCAACTTTCGCTCGAACCTTTTTTTTTTTTTTTTTTTTGGGTGGGAAATCATCAAATGACGTCTCC
The DNA here is from genome assembly GCA_963853775.1 of Xanthia togata. Lineage (NCBI taxonomy): Eukaryota > Metazoa > Arthropoda > Insecta > Lepidoptera > Noctuidae > Xanthia > Xanthia togata. The sequence goes on along the minus strand of OY970792.1, from coordinate 11,830,013 downwards.
CGCTCTGGGTGGAGCGGGAGGGCGTGTCAGACTCTTACTGACTAAAACCCACCCGTGTTCCTTCTGTTGCCTGTGCAATGCCAGGGGGCCACGGTATCCCTTTCGGACTTTCCCGCAACCCCGGCAGGCAATGGTCTCATCGGACCCCTTCACTTGCTGACATCTCTTTGAGGCGCGCGTGGAACACAACGCGCCGTCGACCCGGGCCTGGTCCTTACCGGACGGCGAGCTACCCATTGCTCACCGTTCGCAAGCCCGCGCCTACGGTGGCCGGGAATCGGCAATCGATTCCCGACGCCCAGGGCGTCTCCTCCTGCGGCGGCTAGGGGCGTGAGGGCGCGAAATTTGCCTCTCCCTCACGCGTTCCGCCTCCTCCTTTGCGAGCATTACTGCTTCGCAGAAGGAGGTGACGGCCTCCCATGCCCTCTCGCTCCGTACCATGGCCTGGACCAGGGCCGGACGCGAGAGATCCCCGCCACCGATCGCCTCCACGAGGACACGGCGGTGCTCTGCCCAAGCCGGGCAAACCTCCACCGTATGCTCCACCGTGTCCTCCGGGCGATCCACGCAGTGATGACACCCGGGCGTTTCCTCCCGCCTTATCCGAAACAGGTACCTCCCGAAACAGCCGTGTCCGGTGAGGACCTGCGTCAGGCGGAAGGTGAGGACGCCGTGGCGCCTCTCCAGCCACTCCTCAAAGAGGGGACTTATCGCCGCAATAGTGGCGTGCCCAGCACTGGGTTGCGACAATCGTACTCTCCATGCCGCCATGAGATCCCGTCGGAGCTCTGTCCGCTGTGCCGCGATTTCTCGCGGCATCGGAGTCAAGCCCCGGCGTTTCGCCTCCCCGCGCCACTCCCAAATATGCGCGAGGACTTTTGCCTCCAGATCCCATGGCGGCAATCCGGCAAGGAGGCTCGCCGCCTCACCGGAGACCGTGCGGTATCCCCGGACCAGCCGGGTGGCCATGACCCTCTGGGACGCGTTCAACCGGCGGGCAGGCCGCCGCCTCAACGAATGCGCCCACACCGGTGCCCCGTACAGGGCCATGGACCGCACGATCCCCGCGTATAGCCTCCGGCAGGAGGCGTTTGGACCCCCTAGATTGGGCAGGAGCCGCTTCAAGGCAGCCCCGGCCCGGTCCAGTCTGGGAGCCAAACGTCGGAAATGCTCCACGAAGTTTCACCGACTGTCGAGGACGAGTCCCAAGTACTTCATCGTCGACTCGACGCCGATGTGAACCCCTCCTACCGTTATTTGGGAACCCGACGGTGGCGCATTCCGAGGACCATGAAAACACATGGCCTCGGACTTGTGCAAGGCCACCTCGAGTCCCAACTGCCGGATTCTGGCTACGATTGTCGCAACCCCGTGTGTCGCAACCCCGTGTGTCGCTAGTTCGACCGCCGCCTGGTGCGACCTCCCCTCCGCCAGGACCAACGTGTCGTCAGCGTAACAAACGACGCTGACGCCATTGGGGAGGTCGGCGCGCAGCACCCAGTCGTATCCGATGTCCCACAGATGCGGCCCCAGGACCGATCCCTGTGGGACACCGCACGACATCTCTCGCCGGTTCCACTCTCCCTGGTGACCGGGGTAGATGATGGCCCTGTCCGTCAAATAGGCCTCGACCACACGACAGAGGTAGGTCGGCATCCGGTGATACCGGAGTGCCTCCCTGATGCAACTCCAGGGCAGGGTATTGAAGGCGTTGGCGATGTCTAGAGACACCGCCAAGACGACCCCACCCCGAGCCACCGCATCCCCCGTCGTGAGGGCTCGCACGCGCATGATGGCGTCCACCGTGGAGCGCCCCCTGCGGAAACCAAACTGGCTCTCCGCCAAATCCGGCCCCACCCGCACCAGCCGCCCGACGAGGCGGTCTGCAATGACTCTTTCAAAGAGCTTGCCCACCTCGTCGAGCAGCACTATGGGCCGGTAAGCGGACGGAGAGTCCGCAGGGCGCCCCGGCTTCTTGATGAGGACCAGTTTCCCCGTCTTCCAACGAAGCGGGAACTGGTCCCTCTCCATGCATGCGCTTAGGAGCCCCCTTAGTCGAGGCCCGAGAGCCTCTGAGGCCAGGACCCAGGCTTTCCCAGGTAAGCCGTCGGGTCCTGGGGCGGTATTTCTGGCATTCAGCCTACGTACCGCCACCCTCATCTCTACCTCGGTCACCTCCAGAGCATCGTCGTCGTCGTCGGCGGTGTGGTCCGCATCGGGCACCGCAGTAGGCGGAGCCATGGGCCTCCCCAGGCGCTCTGTTCCCTTCGAGAGGGGAACACGCCTCCCCAGGCGTGTTCCCCTCTCGAAGGGAACAGAGCGCTCACCACGTCCCCCACAAGCTGTGGCCGGAGACTCTGCGTCAGCGGGGGAGCCCATGGGCGGAGTTTCTCCCGCACCATCTTGTATGGGCGTCCCCACGGGTCTCTGTTCAGAGTCTCCAGCGACTCCTCGCGGGCCAGTGCCCTGGCCAGCAGGATCTCCGCTTGGAGGGCGGTCTTCGCCGCTCTGTACCCCTCGTATAGCTCCGCCTGAATGGCTTCCGTATCCGGAGGTCGGATACGGAGCCTGCGGTGCCTGGTGTACCGGCGTCGCGCAGCAACGCACGCAATGCGCAGTGTCGTTAGCTGTCACGACCACCAGTACACCTGGCGCGAAGCACGTCCGGGCTGGACCCGGGGCATTGCCATGTCACATATCTCGGACATGGCCTCCCGGAACCACTTCGCCTCGTCATCGATGTCGGCAGGCCTGTCCGGTGATGACACCCAGGCCTGCACGATCGAGGCTTCCAGGAGGAGCTCCCGGTCCAGCTGCTTCAGCGCCCACCGCGGACCACTCGGGGCCTGTCGGACCGGCGCGCTCGAGGTCTGGGCGGAGACGTCAAACCGGATGTACCGGTGATCGGAATACGTCTCCACCCCCTCCATGACGCGCCAGTCAATGACACGTGGCAACAGAGCGGGGCTGGCGAACGAGATGTCCACCACCGATTCACCCCGCATCCGTACACACGTGGGGACAGAACCCCGGTTAAGGACGACCAGGCCTGTCTCCAGCGCCCAGTCCTCCACCATCCTGCCCCGTGTGTCCGTATACCGGGAACCCCAAGCCACATTCTTGGCATTGAAGTCCCCGAGGACGAGCACCGGGAGGGAACAGAACCCGACGACGACGACTCTCAACTCCGCAAGGGAGTTGTGGAACTCGGCGAGAGTTCGGTTCGGGGAGAAGTATGCCCCTACCACGACAATCTCCCCGAACCGTGCTGCAACGCAACCCCGTCCTCTCTTAACAGCCTCGAGGGACGGGGTACCGGCGGTGGCCGACGAAATTAGGGCCACTGAGCCGCTCAGGTCCTCCACCCAGTCATCCCTGGGCGGGACAAAGTACGGCTCAGCGACCACGGCGATGTTGATCGACCACTGCGCCATGCTCTGGAGCAACAGATGCTGAGCTGCGGCGCAGTGGTTGATGTTCGCCTGGAGGAGGCGAAATGGGGCCATTATTGGCACTCCATTGCAGCTCCCTCCTGGGCCCTCTGTGAGGGCCCTGCCGCGGCGGCGGCGGCGGCGATGACGGCTGTGGAGGCGGCAACGGCGGCGGTGGCGGAGGTTGCGGCTATGACGGCGGTGGCAGAGGGCTTGCCTCTGGCCTTGGTGGGTGGGGCGCAGGCCTTGCTCCCAATCCGGTGGCCGGCTGGCTTGCCAGCCGCCGCACACACGACGCAGTGCGGCGTGGCTTCGCACGAGCCGGCCTTGTGACCGGGCTGACCACAGCGGTAACAATGACCGCTGCGGTCCACCTCCGAGGTGCATTTAGCTCCCACGTGGTTGCCCACAAGGCAGCGGAAGCACCTCAGAGGTCTGTGTTCCAGCAGTTTGACCTGCGCCGAAACCCAGCCCACCAAAAGCCTTTGGCCCTCCCCGGCTATTTTCTTGGCCGCTGACACGGGGCAGCTCACCGTAATGGCTCGCAACCCCGTGAAGTCAGGACGGAGGGCGCCCGCCCTAACCTGCTCGGCAGAGCACCCTCCAGCCCTAACAACAGCGGCCACCACCTGTCCCTCCGTCACTGAGTCATCCAGGCCCAGAATACGCATGTCTGCGCATTTGGTGGGCCTGGACACTCGGGCCTCGTCCGCATCTAGGGACGCCCTAAGCCTTTCGGCCAGAGCGTCAGCGGCCGGGCCGCTTGCCGCACCGGGGACCTCCAGCATCCGGGCCCCAGTCGCAGTGACCCTCACCCGGATGCCATCAGCGGCGCCGATCTCTTTGAGGTCCACCGCCGCCCCCACCTTGGCGAGCACGTCGCGGTAGGACACGCCCTTCTTCTCCGCCTCTGGCTGTAGTGTAATCACTACAGCTGCGGACTTCGGGGCGCGGAGCCTAGCCGCGACGCTTCGCTCCTTGCGCCGCTAGGCAGCGGCGCAAGGAGCGCCGGAGAGGAGGCCCTCTCCTTCTTCTTGGCCGCCCTTTTAGCCTTTGCCGCCTTCCTCTTCTCCCCGGCTACCTGCCATTCGGCGTCGCTACCTGCCATTCGGCGTCAGCCGGGGTAGAATTAGGAGGAGACGGGGGCAGCTGTTTCGCCGCTAGGGCTGGGGCCTTCGCCGCCTGGGCCGGGACCTTCGCCACCTGGGCCGGGGCCCTCGCCGCCTTTGTAGCCACCCCACCCCTGGTCTGCCCCGACGAGCCTGGTTTGGCCGAGGCAGCTGCGGTGGTGGCATACGAAGCCGTCTTCTGCTGGCCAGAGGCCGGCGGCATGCTCGCCGCTAGAGGAGGGCGCAGGACGATGGCTTCTATCGCGGAAAAACGGGACCGCAGAGAAGCCATCTCCTGCCTCACCAGGGTCAGAACCCGGTCCTCCGCAGGCACGGGCCGTCCCTGCCCATGCTGCTCCCTCCCCTGCGGCACCTCACGAGGGCCGGCTCCTCGGAGCCCAGCTAGGTCTGCTCGGGGCTCCTCGTTCTCCTTTCGGAGAAGCTCCATGGCGGCTGTCAAGCGGGCGACCTCCGCTCGCATCTCAGACATGCCATCCGACGGAGGCCTGAGATGATAGGCCTCCGCAGCCGCCACAATAGAGGCTATGGCCGCAGGCATGGCCTTGTCTTTAGAGGACTGAGTCCTCTTCAAGACCAATACCTTCATTGCGGCTGCCACAGCCTCCGCAAACCTGGCTGCTCGCTCCGAATTGGAGCCGCCAGCGACGCCCGGCTCACCACCTGCCGACTCTGTAGGGGCCGCCACGGTGCTGGTCCCTACAGGGTGGTGTTCCTCCTCTGTAGAGGGCCTCTCCACCTCAGCTGGGCTGGCCGGACTCGGCTCGCCTGCCTCCTTGGTGGTGAGCCCTCTACCCACACCTTTTCCTCTGGCCGAACCCCGCCGACTGGAGTGGATCTTCCTCCGGCCTTGGCCCGAGACCCCCTCGTCGGCGGACGACCCCTGGCCATCCCCCGGTTTGGGGCGCTTCCGGAGGAACTTTCGGTTCCTCACGGTCGCTCCCCCCACCACTTCGCGCTCCGAGCTCTGACCAGAGCTCATTGCGCCAGACGCAGCGTCGGACTCCGACTCCGCATCACTCCTCTCTTTTTGGTTGGTTTTTTGTTCTGTTTCCATTTTTGTTCCCACGAGTATTAACTTTGTTTATTGACTCAAATATTGTGGTTCGCACTAGCGACTAATTATCTAATAGCTACCCATTAGTCAAGCTTACAACCTCCCTCACGGTGCGCCGCCGCTTGGAGGTTTGGGGTAATTTTTTATAGAGGATTTCTTCCTCGCTGTCCGGGCGGTTAAGCCAAGACCCTCGACCCCCGTCAAGTGCCAGAGACATGACCTTGACACTCTTCGGGGCTACGAGACCAACGGTGGCAGAAGGCTTCCTCCTGCCTGCCCGACGGCAGTGTTAGTGCACGCGGAGCCCGTACTCCAACGCTGCTCAACGTGTGCTCTCTCCGAGTACACGTTAGAGCGTTCCTCCGACAGGATATTGGCATGCAGACAACGAGACCCCTTAGGCACACAGTACCTAATGGGGAGACATTGCCCGCATCCCAGGGTGCACCGTCCTGAAGACTGGCCTTCCCCCCGGACGCATCCGAAGGGAATTCCAGCCCACAGGCACACGGGGAGGTTTCCTGTCCAAGCACCCCTTTTTAAGTAATAGGTAATAATTAATCTGCCTAGCCTTTTCCCAACTATGTTGGGGTCGGCTTCCTGTCTAACCGGATGCAGCTGAATACCAGTATTTTACATGGAGCGACTGCCTATCTGACCTCCACAACCCAGTAACTGGGTAATACGATACCCCATGGTAAGACTGGATTTCAGATTTTCGGGCTTCTGACGACCCGTAACGACTGTCAAAGATCCACGTATGACAGCCGGGACTAACGGCTTAACGTGCTTTCCGAGGCACGGAGGAGTCTCGTTATGTAAAGATGGTCACCCATCCACAGACCAACCCCGGCAAGCATAGCTTAACCTGATGAATCGACCTGTGCGGCAGTTATTACTTAGCCACGAGCTCCTCAAAGAAATATAAAATATGTTTTTTTTTACACTTGACAATGCACCTAGTTGTTCAAAAATTACCAACTACGCTTGGAACCATGTAGTCACCCGCATACTCTGCGAGCTTTAAATGTGGTGAGTCAAACAAAATCGCTTAACTTTCGCTCGAACCTTTTTTTTTTTTTTTTTTTGGGTGGGAAATCATCAAATGACGTCTCCCGCTCTGGGTGGAGCGGGAGGGCGTGTCAGACTCTTACTGACTAAAACCCACCCGTGTTCCTTCTGTTGCCTGTGCAATGCCAGGGGGCCACGGTATCCCTTTCGGACTAATCCCGCAACCCCGGCAGGCAATGGTCTCATCGGACCCCTTCACTTGCTGACATCTCTTTGAGGCGCGCGTGGAACACAACGCGCCGTCGACCCGGGCCTGGTCCTAACCGGACGGCGAGCTACCCATTGCTCACCGTCCGCAAGCCCGCGCCTACGGTGGCCGGGAATCGGCAATCGATTCCCGTCGCCCAGGGCGTCTCCTCCTGCGGCGGCTAGGGGCGTGAGGGCGCGAAATTTGCCTCTCCCTCACGCGTTCCGCCTCCTCCTTTGCGAGCATTACTGCTTCGCAGAAGGAGGTGACGGCCTCCCATGCCCTCTCGCTCCGTACCATGGCCTGGACCAGGGCCGGACGCGAGAGATCCCCGCCACCGATCGCCTCCACGAGGACACGGCGGTGCTCTGCCCAAGCCGGGCATACCTCCACCGTATGCTCCACCGTGTCCTCCGGGCGATCCACGCAGTGATGACACCCGGGCGTTTCCTCCCGCCTTATCCGAAACAGAACTTTCGCTCGAACCTGCGATCTGGATTGTTTCAAACACGATCGCAACGGCCACGAGAAAGGATCGCACCGTGAGTCCGGCACTCCCCCACTGTGTTGTCATTGTTTCGCCGGGTTAATTCAAAAACCAACTAACTCGGTGATTTTGGGATATTGAGTTAAATATACCCACCGATTCAAAATTGTGTTCTCTTTCTACTGGTAAAACATACTAAGCTGTGCGATGCTTTGTTTCGGAGATACTGAATGATGAAACCAACTATCTAACCATACCGTTTATATGAAAAACAAATATTCCTTGTTAATCAACAAAATTTTGTTTTGTATCGAAGTCAAACAAAAAACTTAAATTTAATCAGTTTTCTAAATAAAAAAGACCTGCGTCATCGTTTTTCTTTCCCAAAATTCCGTATATTTTATACGGAATTTTGGGAAAGAAAAACGATCACATCCAATTATATGGTTTTAGTACTTAGAAACAACAGGAAATAGCGTTAATATACAATCATAATAGCAGTTATTAAAAGATAATAGCTATTACCGTTGATTATTTATTAATACTTGCCACAAAATCAAGAAGTCGTTGTTAATAAATAGGTTTAGTAGGTTTTACTTCTTTAATTTTTATCTTGATCCCAACAAAATATCCGAAATAATAGAAGTAAAACCGATTAACCGCGGGTAGTTGGTTTAAGTGTCCGACCGCGCGCACATTGGTCAAAGTCGTGGTTGCTCTCGCGCTGACGACATCTCGATTCTTTTTGTGGCGGCGAAAAATTCAGTTCCAAGTGATAGTAAGGTGTTTGTGGTGTTCGTGCACTAAAATGAATGTTCGTGAATGAATGAATGAATGAACAGCACATCGAATCGTTCCCAACAATGGCAAGCCACTATGTCCGAAAAGTCATACAGCGTAAATATTTGGACTGTAAACTTTCCATAAAAAAAATGTATACACTTTATTTAGAGCAGTGTCAGGTGAAGGAAAGTACTCTAGTTTCGGAGGATGTGTACCGCAAGATATTTTCCACAGAATTCAACCATTGATTCTTTGTCCCTAAAAATGATTAATGCCATTTATGCACAAAATATCAACGTTTGGTACTAGAAAACATAGAAAGCTTAGAAAATTAATACAAAGAGCCCATTGCTCGAAAAGAAGCATGAAATGAAGAGAAAATACAAAGAACGAGCGTGCAACGACACAACGACAACGACGGTGAAGGGTGGGCGTTTTGGGGGACTGTCTTATGTAATTTTGACGTTCGAAAAGTGCTGATTCTCAGCCTAGTTTGAATAAATTGAATTTTTATAAATGACTTTTGAATTTTGACAAGAAATTTATCTCGGCAACATTTGAACAGCAAGCCATATTAAAAATTCTAACAGACCAAGTTAGTCTTTTATATTATTGCCGCAAGTTACGGTCGGACGGACGGTATACAACTTGACCATTTACGAAAATGCACCGCCTGATGAAGCTTACTGCTTTGCGTGGTCAGAAGCAAATGGTAAAAAAGGCAGCGCGGAAATTGGATCTATAGGTACTTCATATTTATTTGTGTCAGTATGTACCGAAAGACGTCAACAAGGTAGCTTTTTTTTTCTGACACATGCGGTGGCCAAAATAGAAATAAATAATATATGTGGCTTCACTCTTATTAAAAAATATGGCAGTTCAAAAATTGACAATTTAAATATAATCGAGCACATTTTTTTGGAATCTGGCCACTCGTATATGGAGCTCGATTCAATGCACAGTAGCATAGAGTCAGCTCAGAAACACTCAAAATTCTACTCCATGTCTGAATGGCTTAACGTTTTCCGAGCTCGGTCTTCACGATCCAAAAAAGAAAAACAATGCTAAAGCCTTATAAAACGAAAGAGCTAAAATATAATGATTTCTTGGATTTAAAATATTCGGCAGGCATCGTAATGAAAAACAAAAATTAAAACACAAAAGGAGAAAGAGTGAACTGCTTACAGCTACAGAGAATGAAATACGAAAAGGGTCAAATTAAAAGTTTGTATAACTTTGACATGTCTGAGGATTTCTTGGTTCTTGATCTTGAAATTCAGGAAACAAACGTGGAAGCTACTCCTGCTGGTTCTAACATTCCCGCTCACGAGCTACAGAACCAGACAAAAAAAGGCAGTAGCGAGTTCACCAGCTGCAACTACCAATACTAACCTGCAACACCCAACAACTACCTATACTAATGCCATCGAGGATCCTACTAAGGCTAGCCTAAGGCTAAGGTTAAGGTTCTAGGGTAAACTAAAAATCCGACTTGCTGAAATCGTGCAAACAAGGAGTAGTCCCCGAAGAATACCAAGCGTGTATAGACCATGTACCAAATGCTATTGTGTAGGTATGATGGGTCTTCTGATGAAGAATAATCTTTATAAATTTTCCATGCCTTTCAATTTAGGTGTGTTTTTAATCAAACTATTTCCAATTTATTAATCCATCTTTAACGCTTAGATAGTTTCCATGATGCTTTTTCGCGTTGTCAAGGGACACATCATAGGTTAGTACAAAATTTCAACAAATATCGGGAAGTAGAAGCAACTAAAATTTTTTTTTTTTTGCATTTTTCTCGAAACTAACAAAGTTATTAACAATACATTATTATTCGATGTATATATTTGAATTAATGGCCAGTAACTTTCTGAGAATCGATAGCAGCGCTTAATTTCGAAAATAAAGCCTTTATTTTGTAGGGAGGTAAAAGCAACTAAATAAGGGGGTTTAGGGCGCAAAATGCAATATTCTGTGAAACCCTGTTACTTTTCTATGAACTAGTATAAATCAACGCATACGTGATTTAATTATCAATCAGATGCTGTTTCTTATAATAACATTATCTAAGATAGTACATGAAATTTATTGATACAAACTTTCAAAACACCCTACCACAAAATCATAATTTGGGCAGTTAGTTGGTTTTTGAATTAACCCGACGGTTTAACCTTTTAACCGCTTAGCCGGATTGATCCAACAAATATTTTCGTATCCATTTCGCCAGGGTCGTTTATTATGTTGAGGATCAGGGGCTTAATAAAAATGGAAACACAAAAACACATACACTTTCTTTTACCTTTTATATTTTTAACGTTACCGGACTGACAGAAAAAAAAACCTAAGAAAGTAATAAAAAGGAAACATAAATAGGAATATAAAAAAGTACGACCCTGGCGAAATGGATACGAAAATACGCTCTCTGCAGATGTTGAAAAAAAAAAAAAACAAATAAAAGGGAAGCACTTCGGTTTTCTCCCCAGCTCTTATTTATAGTAGGTATTTTTTTTTGGATAGAGTAGACCATTTCTATTGTATTTTTGAAATCCCCAAAATTAGCAAAACCATAGGTGCCGAGAAAAAAATTGCCAAAGTTTCAAAAAAATGGCCAAAAATCGCCGGAGTATTAAGGGCGGGGAAGATCACGTGGCGGGTCTAAATTAGTTTCCAAGCAATACTTAGGTCAACACATCGCCAAGGTCAACGTCAGCACCCAAATTCAAGGTCATACACATCAAAAGTCAAGGTCAAACCAAAATATGCTCAAATCTTGGAATATTACCTTGTAACAATCAAGGTAATTTTTAGTAAAGCGTTGTCGACGGAGCCCCGCTTGGCGGGACTCCTATTTCTGGGTAGTTAAAAAAAAAAAAACCACGAAGGGGATGGCGGGGTCTATTCGCTCGCTAAGCTCGCGCTCACTAGACCCCGCCATCCCCTTCTAACCTAACCTGTCCGTGTCGGGGTGCCCCAAGTCCCGAGCTCGCTTCACTGACATTGGATTACGTTTCGTTACAGACAATCTTTTAATAGTACAAATAAAACTATATTTTTTAAATTTAATTTACTATATTATTTACTTTATAATTAAGTTAATTGCGGTAGCAACTATTTAAAAGTGAACGAAAGTTTAAAAACTTACAATATTTATACAAAAAACCATAAGAGTCCGCTGTCACTTTGTCTGAACTTAAAATGGAATAACCTAGGAGTGAAACTCGTACATTATCTGTGGTAAAATGACAATTAATTTACGTAAATTGGTTAAAATTTCTGAAACTAGGATTTTTTTTCTCAAAAACTAGGCGTTTACTCAGTGTGAAATTTTGGGAAAACGTTTTATTTGAAGACATCTACACACTATAAAATTCTGAAGCTCCGCACGATTGGGGAGAGAAACGAAGTGGAGCCAATAAAAGAAATATATCATATTATGAAATTGCGACAGCTCAGAAATAATATTTCGTAATTTTAATATAGTTTTAATTCATAATATTGTTTTCGAAAGTGTGATTATTTCTACGCGATATGATGTCGTTTAATTGTCATCTTACAATAGTGTTAGACACATTACAAATGATTATATTTTTGTTTCTTTATTAATAAAATGAATTGATTGTCACAATACAGCACATTAGCCGATAACGACAGCCGACATCGACACGATATCTATATTCACCAATATCATCGGGCCGATACTAATTATATCGGTATCGAATCGATGTCCGATATATCGGTATCGGGTTGGTGTCGATATCTGTTAATATGAAAACGCCCATTAGGTAAACAGGACATTTTAAGTAATCATTTTAGTTCACTACACCGTAGGTCCCATAAAATGTAAACTTATTGAAAAAAACGAACCTAAGAAAAACTTGTTCAATTGTTCAAATGCAAATATTTTATGCTGTGACATGGATTTTCAGCGAAATGTCGGCGGCGCATAGTATTTAAATACGTCGCTCTGCATTTGGGGGAGGCGGAGGTAGCGTTTCAAAGGCCTGCAGGCCCGGAAAACTAGTCTCTTAACTAGAAGTCCTAAAAATAATATCCGAAGTTAGATGAATTACGAATAATATTTTTAGAAAATTGTATTGATGTACAACGCCCATGATGGCAAAATCCGACATTAGGGACGGGGCATACTTATGCCAAGATTTACCGATACAAAAATAAACATAAATCAAAATGTTCTCATTATACTGACTATTAGCATAAAACAAATATAGCAATTGTTAATAAAACTTTTTTCTACAAATAATTGTGTGTATTTCATTGAATACCTTTGAATAAGTTTACTTGTGAAATGCCGACTAGTGGAATTTTCCATAAATACGTTAGTGTATCGATAGGTAAACTGTTATTGGCATTGTCCAAGTTAAATTTTTATTTTTATGTCTGATGTTAACTGTTTTTAGTGGGTTAAATATGAATACACATAATAATTTATTACCTGTACGGTGTACCTAATAACTACTTATTGAGAAATAAAAATGGCGAGATTTATCTCGACTGATTTATTGTGAGCAAAGTAATTGTGAATAGTTTATGTACTAATTAATAAATCGTTAAAATTTGTAAAGAATTTTTGTTTTACTGGCTTACCATAAATGCCTAATAATTTCGTAGGGAAAGTAGTATTTAAGTAGGTAGTTGTTAGTTAACCACGCTCGCAAATGCAAATATCATTATATATATTATTATAACGAAATGTCGACTTCGAAAAAGTTAAGTATTGCACATCCCCCTTTGTTGTAGGTACCTATTTATTTTTCCATTCACTGTGCCGGGCGCTGGGGGCACGACAACTGCTATATAGTCGGGCGGTTATAAGGTTAATCTTATGATAAAATAAAAATTTAACAACTATTTATTTTAGAGTCGGTCTCCTTATATTATGTACCTATGTTGTTGTATGTACCTAAATTATAATTATTGTTGCCGTGTGTGGCCTCAGGCCTGGCTAGATACGAACTATTCTGACGGATTGACCGCAGTATTTCAGTTTCACACCCGTTAGAATACGTCGACAAACAAGACTGATAAAATTAAGTGGTTTTATGGAGCCTACATGATATTACTCACTGTGAAATCTCAATAAAACTTTTGAGCAATTTATGTGTTTTAAATTATTTGAAGCATCCTATCCAACTAGGCCCGACTAAATACTTAAAATGCAGTGCCGGTAGCCAGAGTGGCCAGAAACACCCATTGGCTGCGAGATGCACCTCAATGTGTGCGTTACGCCAGCGGAATGTTGTCACTTTTCAGGATTTCGGCTTGACAGATAATGAGTACCCCATTTCGTGGAAACGTGCCTGATATTTAGAATTTGTGCGTCCAGCCGATCCAAAGATATTCACGAAAAACAAATTCCGCTGGAGTAACGTTACCCCAGCGGCATGTTTTTTAACCGGTGGTCGTAGCTGAGTACAAACTAGCTACTTATACAGATCACATTTGTGCCTAATTGTGCTCAAAAATAGTTATTTGTGCAACAAGAGAGCAAAGTTGTTTTTTGCTGCGAGTGTTGATTTTGAATCCCGATTAAGCGAAGGATTCTATAATTGAATCACGAGCGTAGCAAGTGATTCTAGGTTAGAATCCTGAGCGCTGCGAGGGATTCAAAGACACGAGATGCAAATAAGTTTGCTCTCGTGTAACACATACAACTTTTCACCTCAGCAGCGAGAACATACAACATGTAAAAAAAGACCCTGTCCGATCCGTGAGGGTGTTGTTACATATCGTACTGTGAGCATATTTAGGTATGTGGAAATTTTCAGGAAAAAAGAAAAAAGAATCCCCACATTTTTTTTCAGTGGTGAATTTTACGTTTGGTGCGGGCGGCGGCCGTAATTTAGCGGGTGTCTAAAAGTCATAACTTATGAGATTTGTAACAAAAAATGTGAATTTTAAATACCAATAACTTTTTATCAATAATAATTTTAAAAAAACTCTTTTGTAATGTTAATGCCCTTTTTGGATCGGATAAGGTTTTTTTTACATAATCTTCATCACCTCGTATTTTGCAGCCAATAAGTTGGTTTTTTTTTTTTTTTTTTTTTTTTTTTAACTATGGCATCTCGCAGGTATACCACTAAGGTATTTACTGCTCAACCGAACAATCCTGTGGCTGCCTTAAGCACTACACTCAAAGCCTCCAGCCAGGAGCAACTATTCTACATTAAAATTAGGCGAACGCTCGCTAAGTGCACCCCCTGTGGGGTACGAACCTCGGCTTAGGGCGTCGCTGAGGGGGGGACAGCAAGATGGGACAGGCTGGATCACGGATATATTATTATTAGACGGGGAATTTAAAGCTACGCGCTCAGCTGCGGCGCGGGCTGGCGCTTCATCGGACAAGACATGTTGGATTTACATTCACCATCGGCTTTAGCACCCCCGAAAACTATGAAAACGACACCCATGACGAAAAAAAAAAAAAGTGAAAAAATGTTGGGTCTACTCACAAAATTCTAAAGATTTGAACTTCAATTAGTTTTGTCACTTTCACTTCGATACGAAAAAAGCGAGAGATAGAAACAAGTCGATTCGACGTTCGATTTCAAAATTCCAAACCTACATAATAAGCCCAAAAAAGAAACAAACAATAAAACGTTCGGATACACTTAAAACCTCAAAATTGCAAATCATCTGTTAATTAAGGTTTTATTTAAATTCTGATTTATTAAATTATTTGGAACGAAGTTCTATATGCGGCTTGCGGTAAGAGTGCACTGGCAGAAATCGTCACGCGAAAAGGCGCTTGCGACTGTATTCTTCTAATTCAAAGAGAAAGAAAGACGGAGAGATAGAAAGTGTGAATTTGGTCAAAATGAAAATCCAAGATGGCGGTTGCGAATTTTTTTACATTTTTCATTATGGGTGTCAGTAGCATAGTTTTGAAGGGTGCTAAAGACGATCGTGAGGTCAAAATGTAAATCCAAGATGGTGGCTGCGGAAATTTTCAAATTATTCTTCATGGGTATCGTTTCTATGGTTTTCAAGGTTGCTAAAGCCGATAGTGAAGTCAAAATGTAAATCCAAGATGGCGGCTGCGAAAATTTACAGTTTTATCTTCATGGGTATCGTTTCTATGGTTTTCAAGGTTGCTTAAGCCGATAGTGAAGTCAAAATAAAAACTCAAGATGGCGGCTGCTGAAAATTTACAAATTTTTCGTCATGGGTGTCTTTTCATAGTTTTTGAGGATGCTAAAGCCGATATTGAGGCCTAAATGAAAATCCACGGTGGTGGCTGCGAAAAATTTCAAATTTTTCATCATGGGTATCGTTTTCTTGGTTTCCGAAGGTGTTGTAGACGATAGTGAAGTCAAAATGAAGTTCCAAAATGGCGGCTACGAACATTTTCAATTGCTCCGTCATGAGTGTCGGTTTCATAGTTTTTAGGAGTGCTAAAGCTGCCAATGAGGTCAAAATGTAAATTCAAGATGGCGGCTGCGAAAATTTAAAAAAAATTCGTCATGGGTGTCTTTTTCATAGTTTTCGAGGATGCTAAAGCCGATAGTGAGGTCAAAATGTAAATCCAAGATGGTGGCTGCTTGCTTGGTGGCTTGAATCTCATGTATTTCTGTATCACTGAACTTATAAGTAAATAAATAAATAATCACCTTTCCAATAAGTAACTTTCCAGAAATTAAAAAAAATAATCAGTTATTTTTTTATAGTCGATTCAAATTTAAAACACTAGATGGCTCACCCTATACAAGTACAATGTCCACTCGGCATTTGTAATTAAACTCAAACTCAAAGCATTTATTTCAATTAAAAACCATTTACAGGCACTTTTGAATTGTCAAGGGGTCAGTCAGTCAGAAATATGAAGCTAGTTGCCCATTCCAAAGCGTAGGTTCCTATGGAGAAGAACGGGCAAGAAACTCCACGGAAACTCTTAAAAAATAAAAAAACTTACAAAATATTGTTTACCTACATCATTCATGTTGAAATTATACATGTGAGAACAATGTAGAAAGACGTGCACGTAAAAAGCGTCCGTAATAAAAAGATAAAAACAATTTAAAAATTAAAAATAAGCTGTGGCAGATAAGAGATGACCAGTCCCTACTGATGGCGCCCGTTCACGAACATGACGCATGGATCAGCACCGTTTAGCTCAACCATTTTGAAGGGAACTCAACGATCCAACACACACGCCACCATCAGCGAGACATTTGAGTGAGCATGACGTACTCTTAGCCGCCAGGGCATATCAAGTCAATGAAAGACGTATCCTTACCCGTTAAAAAAAGAACCTTAAGGACGATGCACAAAAAAAACTGAAGGGTCGTGCAGACTAGCGCGACGTGACGTCGCTACGCGACTCGAACAATACAATTTCTAAGAAAACTTCACGGTATAACAATAACCGGTGTTGCGTCGCGCTGTCGCGTGAAGTCGCGTCGCGCTAGTCTGGACGAAGCTTTAATCGTGCAGGGACCACTTCATCAGACCAGGGGCCCAAGTTTGCTATTTTTATAAATTTTTGTTAGAAAATGTAGGATGCAAGAGGGAGCGGAGCGAACTCGAAAAATTTTAGCACTACACCCCGTATGGGTTTTCTTTTCACTATTCATACATAAATAACAGAACTTTGTCCACTTACGCAGAGAAGTCTGAGAAAGAGATTGTAAAATGGAAGAGTAGTAGCCGTAAATTTTAGTACCCTACGAGATACGTTTAAATTTAGCATGCGTACTGACTGACTTTTACTTACTGAACATATTTTGGTCTTTTATGTGATTTGATCAAAAGTATTTCCCAGGTATGGGGGCCTAAAGGCGGACCGCACCTGCCCCCCCCCCCCCCCCCTAGTCCGCCAGTGCCTCTAGTAGGCGACAATCGCAAATGTACTGAAAAATTGGGTTGATCAGATAGGGTACTGCCAAGCCAGTCGTGGTAGTCATATGAATGGTATTGTGTTCCATTCCTACATGACAAAGTTCAACCTTACCAATAAAACCAGAAATTTGAAAAAATAATCAGTAGTTTTTTTTTTTATAGCCGATTCATATTTAAAACACTACACATGGCCCACCCGTTAGCTGTTGCCTCAAAACTCAATACTATATATCTGAGCCTTGACTCAACCAAAGCAAAGTAGGTACCCTATAGTATCCTAAGTTGGGCCAAAGTGAGTTCATCCCTCCAGGCTTCTGATTGCATAACATGCAGAGCTAACAGACTTCTGTACCTGTAGTGTTTAATATGTTGTATAATGTTTCAACCCAGGAATTTAACATTATCTACTGTATACTTAGTTGTTACTGTTACCACAAGATACAACCTGAAGACTAGCATTATTTCGTACGAATAATAAACATTTAAATATATACTTGAAAGAGCAGGGTAGTTGAGAGTATGTCATGCTCACTTAATGTCTCGCTGATGGTGGCGAGTGTGTTGGATCATTCGGTTCACTACAAAATGGTTGAGCTGGATGGTGCTGATCCACGCGTCATGTTCGTGCACGGGCGCCGCGCCGCCGTCAGTTGAGACTGGTCATCTCTTATCTGCCAGGGCTTATTTTTAATCTTATATTTTTAATCATTTTTATATATTTTTTTTTTACATTGTTCTTACATATAGAATGAACAAGAGTAATGTACCCAGGATTTTGTAATTTCTATATTTAAAAGAGTGTCCTTGGAATTTCTTGCCCGTTCTTCTCCATAGAGATCTACGTTTTGGAATGGGCAACTAGCTTCAACTTTCTGACTAACAGACTGACTCTTTGACAATTCAAAAGTGCCTGTAAATGGTTTAATTGAAATAAACGCTTTGAGTTTGAGTTATACATACATACATTTACATTTTAATACATACGAGTATATGTTTATTATTCGTTTCGAATAATAGGTAAACATTTTGTTTTATTCACATTAAGTTTTAAGTCATTTGTACTAAAACAAATTTTCAAAAGCATTTAATTAAGGCAGCATTAATCTTAGATTCTAAATTGCTTATATTACCTACCTACTCGTATCTGCAGAAAGTATTGCATTAGTGTCATCAGCAAAAATAATTAGTCTAGTGTCAGTTAATCGTTTTTTATTGTACTCAATCAAGTCATTTAGGAATATGATTGAGTAAATGAAATGAAAATTGGCCCTGAATGGTCTACCCTTTCGGGAAACACCATACTCGTATGTGATCGCGTGATGATACGTACGTATGTATGGTGTGCGTAAGTAGATATGTGGTAATAGTTATGAGCTCTCTATGAAGCAGGCTCGTCCCTGAAAGTTAAATCACTATACGTGTGCCTACTAGGTGTTATTCAGAATTGCGAAATTGTCATTTTCACTAAATTAAAATCTCAAAGCTATCTTAGTGCTGTCGAACTAAAATATAGTTAGGTAAGTTCAGTCACTTTAGTCTATTTCAGAATGGGAAATCATCGTTTGACAGGAATAAACTAAATATTGGTGATTTTTAGTTTAGAGGCATTTGTGACAAGAGAATCGACACCAATGTCTAACAGCATTGTATGGTTATTTGAAGCTTCACTTGCCTTTCACCGCGTAAGTAGATAACGATATGGATATGTGGTTGATACCTTGGTACAGTAGAACGTAACGCCGTATGAATGGCGTATGAGAGGGGACACGCATAGGGCTGCGCCACGCCAGTGCTGCGCAATCTTTTCGACTCGCGGCCGCGTATGCGCATGAAGTCAAGTCGCGCGCGCAACCGATTCTTATCTATTGACTTCTGTTAAAAAATGAACTTGGTCGTGAAAGGATCAAAATAGTTTCGTAAGGAAAGAGTAAATAAATAAAAAATAGTGACAGTTTATTCGAGGACTTGAGAGCAAAATTTTCCTATTGTGGATTTTCAACGTTTCCTGATAAGATTTTAAATTTACAACTGCGGTGAGCGAGTGTTTTATTACTGAAATCATACCAAATATTTTCTTGATAACTAGTTTTAGGTATTGTTTATCGTGTTTTTAAATATTGTTTTCATTGATTCTTCCCTGATATATTGGTAGGCGATAGGATTCACAGGATCATTCATCAACAGAAAAGATCGAGCCAGGGATGACATTTATTTTCTTACTTGTAGGTACGTACAAGTCACAGAACTTAGCGATGTAATCTCATCTTCACATCTTTCTGTGCTAACTACCTAGGTAAGTGTCTACCTACTTACACTGTCTTCCAAAGCATACGAACGAAGAAATAATTAACAATTAATTACGCTTGTATTGGTGGATGCCAAAGGCTAGGTCCCATACCTACATTGTCATACAGATTTACACTGTGTACATCTCTCATGTACACAGGGTGGCAGGGACATCGACACGCAACTTACCATGTTATCATGGATTCAATACATGATTCTGGACCCCTGCGTGTAATTATTCGTCGGTTATTAACACGTTCAGTGTAGGGAGCCCTCCTGGAGGGTTCACCTGCCGGGAAAAACCTGCATTTAAAATGTGCCCTCGCGTCGCGGAGGGCTCGTTTTAAATGCAGGTTTTTTTTTGCGAATACAGCATTATAAACCGTGAATATAAAATCTGATGTATATTACAACAAGATTTATTAGTATACGCGTTGGTTTTAAAATCCATTTTAATTTATTTTAAATGTTTTGTTTACAGCTACAAATATTCACAAAAAAATTACGAGGTTGGAAACTACGTATAACGACACGAAAAGTAAAATAAAATATTGTATTTAGGGGAAATTAATGAATTTTACTTAGTTTTACAGTGTTTTGTAACACGGTTTTAAACCTAATGCTGTTGACCGTCCGCGATGGTTAACTTTAGCGCAAACGTAATGCCCGGAGGGTTCACTTCCAATGACGCTATGAGATCCCGCCGGAGCTCTGTCCACTGTGCCGTGATTTCTCGCGGCATCGGAGTTACGCCCCGGCGGCGTTTCGCCTCCTCGCGCCACTCCCAAATGCGCGTGAGGACTTTTGCCCCCAGATCCGCCTCACTTTTCACCTGACGCAGGCCCTTACCGGACACGGTTATTTTGGAAGGTTCTTGTTCCGGATAAGGCGGGAGGAAACGCCCGGTTGTCATCATTGCGTGGATCGCCTGGAGGACACGGTGGAGCATACGGTGGCGGTCTGCCCGGCTTGGGCAGAGCATATCGGTGGCGGTGATCTCTCGCGTCTGACACTGGTACGGAGCGAGAGGGTATGGGAGGCCGTGACCTATTTCTGCAAACCAGTAATGCTCGCGAAGGAAGAGGCGAAACGCGTGAAGGAGAGGCAAATTTCGCGCCCTCACGCCCCTAGGCGCCGCAGAAGACGCCCTGGGCGTCGGGAATCGCAGGGTGATTCCCGGCCACCGTAGGCGCGGGCTTGCGGACGGTGAGCAATGGGTAGCTCGCCGTGCGATAAGGGCCAGGCCCGTGCCAACGGCGCGTAGTGTTCCATGCGTGCCTCAAAGAGATGTAGGCACAACTGAGCCCGGGGCACAACAGCCGGGGTCGCGGGAAAGTCCGAAAGAGATACCGTGGCCCCTGGCAACGTACAGGCAACTGAAGGAATACTGGTGGGTTTTAGTCAGTAAGAGTCTGACACGCCCTCCCGCTCTGGGCGGAGAAGTTATTTGATAATTTCCCACCCAAAAAAAAAGGGTTCACTTCCAATATGTATGGCAGCATGGCGTATGAGTTCTATGAAAATGGGTGGAGCCGAAAGTGTTAAAACTAAGTGCTTACCAACCTAAGCTAACAAGGTGCAGAATCGAGGCCTGGATTCTACGTATACCTAAGATTGTCCACTTAAACTAAGTACCTGAAGTTAAGTGGGTAAGACTGCTATTCGAATCAGCAAACTGCTTCAGATGCATAAACTCATGATAAGCTTCGTTTTACTCCTCCAGGTTATACAGGCTATCCGTTGAAAGTCAGAAAGTCAGTATGGCAAAATCAGAATGTAGAGTGTGCTAGGAACCAAGTTGTCGGTCTTAGAGTTAAAAAACCGATTTCAAACCAAGATTCGCACCGTTCGACCCGGAACTTAAACAAAATTAAATACATAACCTTTTAAAATCATAACCCTTCTTTGGCTTTGCCGAAGTCAGTTAAAAAAATATGAACATTTAAATTAAGTAAAAATATAGGCATAACAATGTAGCATTCTGATCTCAACTCGTAGTGTGATGAATGAAGGTTCGATACATGATGTAGGTAAGCTAAATAATTGAACCTATGTCGCTAAAATTCTTTGTTATTAAAAAGTAGACTTTTATGTTATGGGAACTAGAGAACAACGCATCTGTATGCCCATTGTTTCGGACTAGGTACCTATACCGCCGTGTAGCCGCGACCGAGATATTTTCAAAGATTTCGTGAATTAGTAGACACTTAGTTAACAAACTAAGTACTAACCTACACCAGGAGTCGATTCAGTCAAAACATACATTATTTTCATAATGATCCAACGACACTGTTACCCCGTCACCGTGGAATTTGATTCTTATTGACATCTAGGTTACTTAGTCATGAAAAGTTTTGCACTTGAGGTTATCTCAGCGTTTTCATGGGGAGGAACTACGTTTATAATGTTGTGAATAAAAAAAACTGGCCGAGTGTATCGGACCACGCATAATGAAAGGTTCCGTTTGGGATGAATTTATCCCAAAAATAAACTTAACATTGTAGTTGATAAACATGTTCTCCCATATCGATATACGTCACGGTCAATTCTCCAACAGCAAATATAAGTTTGAAATCGCCAAAAAAAAAGTGCGATAAAACTCCAAATTAACTATTTTCGGACTTTTTCCTTTGAGTCTATGAGACCTTGCTTCCTGTCAAATTTCATGATTCTAGGTGAACGGGAAGTACCCTGTAGGTTTTAATTTATTTGCGAGTATCAAAATATGTCGCTTAAGTAAATGGCCGTATTTTTTTATTGTGATGATGTAGAAGCTCAATTTTTTTAGAGCTGCAGGGGACTGGAGACCTACATATTTGATATTAATTTAAATTTGATACCTCCACGCGTTCCTGAGAAAAAGGGTCTTGTCAGACTGACAGCCAGACGGACGGACAACGAAGTGATAATATAAGGGTTCCGTTTTTCTTTTTAGAGGTACGGATCCCTAAAAGTATAACGTGTTACAATACTTACAACTTGTTTTTAAGTTTTAATGAGCCCGAATATCACTCCGCAGATTTTGTTGAAATGTACATTTTTATTAGATTTTTAGGGGTTCCGTACGACCAATGCGCCACAGATTTGGAGTCCGAATCAGTGGCGGATTAACACATTTTCCAAGTACCTACCTGTAAGCTGTTTCTGTTAGTTTTTGTCGCCCTTACCTCTACAATCATAAGTTCGTAAATATTTTTTACAATTGTTGTGCAATTTGGTGGAAATTGCACAACAATTAGTTTTTGAGAAGATATTATACCTATATGTTTGTGCTAATCAAAGCTCAATCATGTACCTACAACTAATAAGGCGGGGTAAGTATGCTCAGTGGCGGACTCAGACTGTCGAGGGCCCGGGGCTTCACCTTTTTTTAGCACCCCGGCCTCAAAAGCCAAAAGTTTAAGTTTTCTTTGAACATTTATTCTGTTTATGTATATAGAAGTTTCTTTTTCGATTTATGAAGTAACCATGAGAATGAAGAGAATGTAGGATGACAGAGCGAGCGAAACCAAGATCGAACATTTTACAATACCAGCTTGTGGGCTTCCAACTGATTCATAATGACATAAGTACCTACTTTAAAAATTAAAAATACCATGTTCATTCAATAGATCATGTGAATACCTAATTGAAATGATATTTTATGTTGTGCATTAAAACTTATAGAAACACAGTATTGTAACTGTAAAATCACGTAAATCAGCGAAATCGGCTAAACGTAGACCCACGGCCTCATAAACTCATAGAAAAGTCGTCTCTACATCATTTTTGGACGTGATCTTCCTGCTCGTGATAAGTTCATGGAACATTAAATATTATGCTTATTGGAAACACGTACAACACATTGATAATGCAAGTGCATAATGGTTAGAACTAAGACACATCATCAGTCAATCAGTACTGAGATTAAGGTATTGTGAGCAGCTACGCCGACACAAAATACTAAACTACTACTATGAATTTGTTCAGTTCTTAATTTTAATTACAGATAAGCAAGCGATGTTGCATATTAGTCCATA
This sequence comes from Xanthia togata, assembly GCA_963853775.1. Classification (NCBI taxonomy): domain Eukaryota; kingdom Metazoa; phylum Arthropoda; class Insecta; order Lepidoptera; family Noctuidae; genus Xanthia; species Xanthia togata. The sequence continues at coordinate 11,806,703 of OY970792.1, read as the reverse complement.
AAAAATATCTGTGATTATGTTTGAAGTAAATTTTTATCCTTACTTACCTTAATTAAAATAATTATCTGCATAGGATCATCATCATCTACATAGTTAGATAGGTACTCCATATTTGTTATTACCTACGCATTATTATTTTTGAAATGAATATACCATTGTAAATATGTTTTATTTTACCACTTAATCCCGTCTGTACTAAACACGTAATTATTCTCACGTATTATCCTGTAAGTTTTAGAAGGTTGGTATAATGTATTGGGCGCCCGCTTTTTTATAACATTCTAGATTTGGTCGGGTTACCACGCAAACATCATTTTTTTCGATTATCTCGTTAATTAATTAATGTACAAGTCTGAAATTTCACATGTATATAATTGAACTGTATTTCTAATTATTGATGTAAAATTCAGTTACCACTACTACAGTAAACTCGGTTAATCGGTGGTCAAATAACTCAGCTGCGCGCCGTGGCCGAAACATCATCATAGCTTTTTAATTACGTATAGGATACTAATGAAACTTCAGTACCATTTAAAGACAGTAATTATCTAAATAATAACGTTTAAGTTTAGTCTTTGGGGCGCATAATGGAAGTGCTAGGACCTATAAAGCATATTTTCTATTTACTAAAATAACTTCAAAACGGTGCATTATAGTGGATTCATTTATTGCGTAACAAATTATAACTAATTAGCCAGATCTCATGTACAAATATTACAATCATCCGTATAGTCAATTCCGAGATACAGCAATCGTGCAAACGTTACTCCAGCAGGATTTTAAATATCTTCGCAACCGTAGCAAATACAAATACAAATTAAGTTTTACCATTTATTTCAAATTGATGTCTAATTATTTAGATAAAATTGATTTTAAAATATCCATTAGAAAACAAAAGATCTGGCTGGGGTAACGTTACTCCAGCCGGAAGTGTTTTTATCAAATAATTAAAAAAACTATCAGCTTACCAAATTTAAAAATCTGCTTACCAATTACAGAAGCTGTATTTCTAATTATCTATTGCACTTAGATGACGATTTTCGACATTATCTGGCTGGGGTAACGCACACGTCGTCCGCAGTGTGGAAGACGGGGAGTGGACGAGCGGGAATGACACTCACTTTTTGCAGTCGAAGTCGCGGGCAACGGAAAAACACAGCGAATTCTTTTGAACTGCATTTTATAAAATAATCTTGAGATCAAAATGATATTCGCTTCTCGTAGTTTCGTACAGTGATAACTGCGGTTGCGACACTAGTCGTGAATATAAATAGCGAATGTCATGTCTTCTTCAAGCGTAGTCACACCATTCTAATAGTTTTAATACCTACGCATCCGAGGACGTCAGTCTCTGCATACCAGGATCTGCTCACTAACAGAACCACTACCCAACGGTACCTACACCACTGTTTATATAGGCTTGAATGGCTAAGGGGTGTTAGCCCTAGGCAAGCCTTCTGTTAGACATAATATACAGGATTACTGGTAATTCGACGTATATCCGTCAGGGGCTGATAAAGGGGGCCAAATGCAACAAATTGAATCCCCCATATGTATGGCCGAAATTCAATAGTATTCGAGATATTTGAATTTTAAGGGTTTGTCGATATTTACCCAAAATTTGACATTTAATTCCAAATAAAAAAAAAACTACACATTTGAATGGGTACCATTAAAAATCATGTTGTAGCTAGCACTTCAATTAAGCTATGGACATAGTTAAAACTACTTAATTTAACAAAATAATTAAAATAATGAACGATATAAGAATAACATCTTACTAATATTTTTATTTTACGCTTCAAAAATGTTGCCTCCTCACAAAAATTTCTATGACATTAATCGTAAAAATAACTAGAAAAACTTGCCTATTCTGTAAGCTTTCCAAAAAGGTATAAAAATCAACTTTAAAATTCATAATTCGTGGCATGGCATGTGTTTGAACCGGCGCGGGGAGAGAAATAATGTGTGTTTTAGTTTATGATCCTTGCTAAAACAACCGATTTTACTGGCGGAATTCTTCGTGATGGGGCGGGGTGTGAGGGTGGGGGAGCACACGGCGTCTGCTGTGCTCGCGTCGCCTTCCTTAGTAAGTTTCGACTCTACGCCGCGCAAGCACGTGTGTTGTTATCTTGCTATTAACCAATCTCTCATCGCGTTAATTTGTTATCGATCATTATTGTTAATTCTTGTTTCTCTTGTTATTATTTTTGTTATCATTGTTATTTCGGATACCATGGCTTCGTATGCTAATAACGAATACGCAGACATTATGTTTTGTTATGGTTTTGCCGATGGAAACGCGGCTGCGGCTCGGCGAGAATACCAACGCCGCTTTCCCGATCGTCGACTTCCCCACGTTACTGTTTTCGGGAGCACCTATCGACGATTGTCTGAAACTGGCAGTGTTCAGAGAGCACAATTCAACGCTGGCAGACCTCGACGGTATACGGCTGACGAAGAGGACACCATTCTTCAGTGTTTTATTGATGACCCAAACATCTCAACGAACATTGTTGCAAGACAGCTCGGTATGTCCCAGTGGAAAGTGTGGTCGGTAGTACATCTATCAGGTAGACACCCGTACCATTATCAACCTGTCCAAACATTGCACGAGGGAGATCCTGCCAGGCGACTCGAATTTTCTCGGTTTATGTTAAACGCTGACGCTGACCAGGAACATTTCCTAAGAAATATTTTGTGGACTGACGAGTCAAAGTTTGACCGGGATGGTATAACGAATTACCATAACTTACATTTTTGGGCACCTAAAGCAGGCAGGAATCCAAAAAAACTAAAAGAAACTGCGTCGCAAATGAGATTTTCCCTGAACGTATGGATGGGTGTCGTTGATAATTATTTGGTGGGCCCTCATTTCTTGCCCCAAAATTTGAACGGCGAAAATTACGAGGAGTTTTTGAGAAACAACCTAGACGATTTGTTGGCGGATGTTCCCGAAGAAATAAAAAACAACCTCATGTTTCAACATGATGGGTGCCCAGCACATTACCGGATTACTGTCCGACAGTGGCTAGATGAGAGATTTCCAAACCGATGGATTGGGAGGGGAGGGCCAATTCCGTGGCCAGCACGAAGCCCTGATATCACACCACTTGATTTTTACGTTTGGGGTCATATGAAGGAATTAGTTTATGTGACCCCAATAAATTCAGTCGAAGAACTTCGACAGCGAATAATAAACGCGGCGCAACAGATGAGAACAACGTTTTCATCAAGAGTGACGAAAACCGAAGTTAGGAAAAGAATTCGAACTTGCATTCGTAATAGAGGGGCTCATTTTGAACAAGATGTGTAAAATTTTTAATAAAATTTGACGTACATTTTTGAATGCATTTTATTTCATACAAATACAAATTCTCTCCCCGCGCCGTTTCAAACACATGCCATGCCATGAATTATGTATTTTAAAATTGACTTTTATACTTTTTTGGAAAGCTTACAGAATAGGCAAGTTTTTTTAGTTATTTTTACGATTAATGTCATAGAAATTTTTGTGAGGAGGCAACATTTTTGAAGCGTAAAATAAAAATATTGGTAAGATATTATTCTTATATCGTTAATTATTTTAATTATTTTGTTAAACTAAGTAGTTTTAACTATGTCCATAGCTTAATTGAAGTGCTAGCTACAACATGATTTTTAATGGTACCCATTCAAATGTGTAGTTTTTTTTTTATTTGGAATTAAATGTCAAATTTTGGGTAAATATCGAAAAACCCTTAAAATTCAAATATCTCGAATACTATTGAATTTCGGCCATACATATGAGGGGTTCAATTTGTTGCATTTGGCCCCCTTTATCAGCCCCTGACGGATATACGTCGAATTACCAGTAATCCTGTATGTACGTATAAAGATATACACACGGAAAAAGATACAGAGACATGTATGGAGATCGAAAGCAGAAGAGTAGGATACATGAATTTAGGGACCATTAAGAGTCCTGAAAATTGCAAACGCACGCGGGCTTAGTTGGTTGCCATCTGTTATTTGATTACATGTAGGACTGCGTTTTGGGGGACTGTCTTATGTAATTTTGACGTTCGAAAAGTGCTGATTCTCAGCCTAGTTTGAATAAATGACTGTTGAATTTTAAATTTTGTAGTAGGTATTTTTACTTTTCACTTTTCAATGATTATATAAAGCTTCGTGCAGACTAGCGCGACGCGACAGCGCGATGCGACACCGGTTATTATTATACCGTGAAGTTTTCTAAGAAATTGTATTGTTTGCGTCGCGCTGGTCTGCACGAGCCTTAACCTGGGAAGCTGGTATACAATTTAAGTTTTGACTTTCACGATGTAAGTACTACTGTCGTATTTTCATTGACAGTATTATTTTACTATCAAGGTGTATCTTATCTACTTTACATACCGAGACTCCACCGTGCCTCAGAAAGCACGTTAAGCTTTTGGGCTGTCATTCTGTCATCGATTGTCATCTGTTACAATCGTTACGGGTCTTCAGAAGCCCGAAAGTCTGACAACCAGTCTTACCAAGGGGTATCGTATTACCCAGTCGCTGGGTTGTGGAGGTCAGATAAGCAGTCGCTCCATGTAAAATATTCGTATTCAGGTGCATGGTTAGACTCGGCATGGGCAGAGTACCGCCGTGTCCTCGTGGAGGCAATCGGTGGCGGGGATCTCTCGCGTCCGGCCCTGGTCCAGGCCATGGTACGGAGCGAGAGGGCATGGGAGGCCGTCACCTCCGTCTGCGAAGCAGTAATGCTCGCGAAGGAGGAGGCAGAGCGCGTGAGGGAGAGGCAAATCTCGCGCCCTCACGCCCCTAGCCGCCGCAGGAGGAGACGCCCTGGGCGTCGGGAATCGATTGCCGATTCCCGGCCACCGTAGGCGCGGGCTTGCGGACGGTGAGCAATGGGTAGCTCGCCGTCCGGTAAGGACCAGGCCCGGGTCGACGGCGCGTAGTGTTCCACGCGCGCCTCAAAGCTTTAATTTTCAGTAAAGCCTACAAGACAAGGGCCAATTTGCTCGTCCATGCCTCAAACCCAAAGAGCCAATTTCTGGCATCACGTATCCAGGCGAATGCCGTCTTGATGTGCCGAAAGTCTAGTAGTCTCATCTTCAAAATGCATATTTAACATAAGTGACTGACGCCTCTTTCGAAACGAATGAAAGTCCATTGTTAATCAATGTTGTGTAGCGATGCGGAACTTATAATATCATTACACTAGTTGGTCGTATCATGTCGCATCACGCATGTTGATACTGTGGAACACGATTCCCTTATCTCTGTCAAAATATTTGCATGCTGTCTAGTGTTATACTGAGTAGTAGTATGAAGAAAAGTCGGAACAATAGCAACTTAGTTTTTCCCAATAGGTATTTATCGAAATTCACTGTCGTAGAGCAATGAGGTCGGAGGGTAATGACAGGAGACCCAAGCTTGCTGTAGGTGATCAGTGGTATGAAATCCCGAAAGAACGCTCAGTGGCGCACTAAGCAGGGGCCTGGGGCGGCAAACTAAATGGGGCCCCCCCGCCCAGGTATGCAGAAAACTTTAAGAGCTAGAAGAACATAGACTTTTGGGAGTATGAGGAACAGGGTGTAAAGTTCACTCATCCACCATAGAAAAGGGAGGATCCTCCAACCAGACGGGTGTTGTGTCTGGCGGGCCGACTACCCGACTGTTGATGTCGGATAGTCTTATATATGTCGTTCGCGCGGTAAATTCTAATTGCGCGATGCAGGATTTGTGTGACGTCATGTCTTTGATGCGTAGTTCGTATGTAGCGGTGTAACCGCTACAGACTAAAGGTGAACGCACACTTATTCCAGCCGAACGCGACGAACGAATCGAAGTTGACGAGAACGCTAGGAACGGTGTTCCAGATTCGGACGGTTAGACGCGGGCAATTTTCTTTTATACATATTTAGCATACGTATGGCGCCACCAACAAAAGACTGCCTTTTACTTACTGAACATATTTTAGCCTTGTTTGGGTTTTGATTAAAAAGTATTTCTAAAGATTTGGGGTATTTATTATTATTATATATTATTATTTTTTCCCACCGCCCGGCACCTGCCACCCCCCTTACAAGAGGTTTTTCGTAATCATCTCTACTAAACTAAAAACTGACGAGTTTTAGAAGTTGTTCAATTCAATAAGGTTAGAGACCTATGCCTAATAACCGTATCCCTATCTCCCTATCCGTTGTTCTCATTAACCATTGCACAATACGGAACAAATATTGTGGTAGTTCAGGATATAGGTAGACTACTTACACAGTGGTGACTAGTTTTCTTCGAATTTTATTTTACGACTGAAACAGTAGGTGTGGTACCTAAGAAAAATGGAAGTGAAATATATTGCAATAGTAGGTACTCCAATTTCCATTTCTAAAGTTTATATTGAACATTTTAAACATACACATTGGCGACATCGTGTTTACAGCTTACCTACCTACTATTAAACAAAAGAACGGGCTACCAGGTGGAAAATTGAAAAGTTCTGAGAAAAAACCGGTAAATGATAAAATGATAAATGATTTATTTCTGCAAGTAGGTTTGTACAAACACTTTTACACGTCAATCATATTTTAAAAACTAGATGAAGTCGGCGTTTCCTATCTGACTACTCTGAGAAGAAAGGCCGAAACAAACTCAGAGGTCACAGTCTCTTTTAAAGTCCAGACATAATCTTGGTCAGATCATGTGAAGACGATGTAGATTGATGTCTGAAATGGTATTTTGAGGAAATAACCATTCAGATTGAGAAGACCTGTCCAGTCAGTGCACGCATTTGTCAGTTATCGTGCAGCTCAACTCAGAATTTAAGGAGCTCAACGATTTGACGAACAATACCAAAGAAAGGACGTTTGGGTAGGCCACATAAATTACTCACACTGCCAGACCATGATAAAAGCTAATTGACAAAAAAAAAAAAAAAAAAAGAAAACAATAGGGAATAACCTGCATAGTCTTCACATTCACAATAATTAAAATAATATAATACTTTAAAGTAAATATTCATGTCAATGAATATATAACATTCATTAATGTCAATGTGTATATAATAACCCGGAAATAATCTTGGTCAGAGCATTTCAATTTGAGGACCATGTAGATTTGTGTCTGAAATGGTCTTTTGAGGAAAGAACCATACAGATTTGAGTGGACCTGGCCAGTCAGTGCACGCATTTGTCAGTAATCGTGTAGCTCAACTCAGAACTTAAAAAGAGCTCAACGAATCGACGAACAATACCAAAGACTAAACTTAACTTGACTAGACTTAACATAACAAAAAGTAAAATATAGCTAAATATATGACCCACATAGTCCTCACATCATAATAATAATATTATACTTCACAAGTAAATTGGTATAATTGTACCTTAATTACGTGATACACGATTAATCGGAATTTGAATCGTTTTGAAACAAATTGCTAAACCATTGTTTCATAAGTTCGAAAAAAAAAAATTGTTCAACGACATAAATACCGCAATGAATTTTGTTGAACTGTCAAATAAAAAAAAATGTCGTAATTGTTTACGAAAATGGGTAATTAGGTAGCTAATTTCCATTGAAAAGTCCTGAGGTTTTGTCGCAAACGTCGAAAGTATTGACTATTTGTGCAATTCACAATAAAAGTTGATTGACTCTAAATAAAAACCAAAGAGAAATAAGACTTTTTTACGTCTTTACGTTTTATATACCTACTTACATCCTATACTATTATATGAACAATATCTGTATATATATATTTGTAATCACGTTCTCGAAAACGGCTCTAACGATTTCGATGAAAGTTGCAATATAGGGGTATACGGTGGCGAAAAATCAATCTAGCTAGGTCTCATACTGGGAAAATTCGTTTTCTCCGTATTTTGACCCGAGCAGAGCTCGGTCGCCCAAACTTTAGAACAAGATGGCAAACCTTAGAATAATGACATGGCAGCATGGAATAAGTAAGTACCCACTATCATGGCAGCATGGAATTAGTATATACCTACTATACATGGAATGAATATGAACTTTCCTATACTTTTAAATGAGCATTCTCTATTTTCACCAGAGCAGAGCTCTGTCGTCCAGGAACAACATAATACCTACTTAATATGTTGATGTTAATTATTACTTTGTGATATTATCCAAAGAAGATCATGTATTTGTTTGTCTTGATTGTAACTTTCTAATAAAAAATCTACTGTCGAATTATCCTGAGATTTTCTCAATCCGGCCTGTCAGGAGCATAAAAATCCTGAAATCTCAGGACAGTCATGAGATATGGTACCCTACTGAATAAGAAATGTACTTGTACAAGTTAACATCTCGTATGGAATGGAAATGTATTAAAATAATAATGTGTATGAAATTAAAGTGTATGAACACTAGTCAGATGAGTACATTCGTGTCGTCGCTTGCCCGCCTGTTTCGTTTATGGGTACCCATTGCTTATATTTTGATACGAATGAGCCATTGTACTCAACCATTGTTTGCCAACCGGGCCAACTGTAAGTAACTGTGCTTATAACCTACACTATTTCATGGTCTTCATGGTACCTAGGTGTGCTGTTTAATATCTAATTTTATGTTATCAGTTTAGTCTCTTTTCGTCATTACTAATATTATAAAAACCTATCCCAAAGATGAAACAGCTGTGGGTTTAAGACGCAAGAAATACTTACTAGGCTAAAAGACAAGCCGATCTTATCGTGATTCTGAGTTGAACGAAGCGAAAGGTAAGGAAAGCAGCCTAAGTTCTTCATCAACGAATATGATCGCAACCTCAATTGTTAGACAATGTGTTTGTATGTGGATTATAAACTGGATATGCTATTTGATCCATTAGGTATATTTAAAACTAAGTAGGTACTTACCGGTCTAAAAATTACCAAAAATATTAAAAACCGGCCAGCTGCGTGTCAGACCACGCACAATGAAGAGTTCCATTTTTGGGATGGATTTATCCCAAGAAAAAACATTACTGTAGATGAATAAATGTTCTCCCATACATCGATATACCTAACTCACGGTCAATTCTCCAACATGCAGATATTTATGTATGTATGTACAAATGTAAGTTTGTACATACATAAACTCACGCCTTCTTCCCATAGGGGTAGGCAGAAACTATAGAACGCCACCTGCTACGATCCTTACATACTCCTTTTGCCTCGTTTACGTTCATACATCAGAGGCCCTAGTGTGAGTTTCTTTTAACCATCTCGACTTCTTCTATTGGCACTGGTGAAGGGAGCGTCGAACGCGGTAGATGCGTAAAGTCGAGATCTCTGGTCATACACGCACGCCGGTTGTGAGTACTGCGCACCTAGGGTTGCCAACCCTACTATATAATATAGTATCCTACTATATTAGAGGCCTAAATACCTACTGTATTTCTAAAGAAAAAAAATAATTAATTATTTACATAATCATAGATAACTCATTACATTACAATGTTTTTTTATGATTTGTATTGCAATATGTGGTTAGCTATAGCGACCTCGACAATTGATCATATATTATTCTTGCCTATTTCTGCTTTATAACTAACTGTTTATTTATTTTTACTTCGATGGACCTAGTTTATCATAAGTGACTTCGAGTTACAGCTTCATTAGCTATAAGGGAGGTTTTTATTGGGGTATTAAGTTTTAGTTTTTTAAGTTTTAGGTTTTAGTTTTTATTTTCGCTTGAGTATATATTTCGATATTTTTGTTGGTGTGTGCTAGCTGTCATTATGGCAAATAATTTTATTTAATGTTTTAAGTTGAGCAGTGTAAATTATTTTGCATACTATTGTACCTATAGAATAATTTAATTTTTCTAACTGAACAGACGACATCAGTGCTACTGGGGAGTGTTTTTGCGCCACTTCTTCTTCCCAGCTAAAGCACTAGGAAATGGTGAAGGGCGGGCGTTTTTTGGGGACTGTCTTATGTAGGTATGCAATTTGGACGTTCGAAAACTGCTGATTCTCAGCCTAGTTTTCAGACTCTTACTGACTAAAACCCACCCGTGTTCACAGGCAACTGAAGGCAGTTGCCTGTACGTTGCCAGGGCAGGAGCCACGGTATCCCTTTCGGACTTTCCCGTAACTAGTCATCTCTTAGATGCCACTGCTTATTTTAATGATTTTATTCTTGAATGTCATTATCAATTTTATTTAATCGTTTTATCTATTTAAAGTCATAAAACTAGTGAAATTATACTAAATTAAAAAAAAAAAAACCCCGACACAAACATTTATTCATTTCTCTTTCCTACTCCATCACCAGAGTACCAGCCCCTGTTCATCATCATCTATAACCTATTTAATGAGACCATTCCAATTTAATGAGCCCAAAACACGATACCTGTGCTGTAAGTTGGCAAGGGAGTTGGGTATGCTGCAAATTCCAGGTGATGCTGCAGCATCTGTTCAAGGTTACTATGTTCTTCTAATATCATTGAAGTAACAGAATACCAAATTTCAAATCGATGAGACCTGTGGAAGACGCTCACATCCATTCATCAACTAGAAAAGAGCTGATAATCTTCAAACGGAACAACCGATTTTGATAAAAAATGTCTAAGAACCATTGCTAGGAAACCTTCTTTCAAATAAAAAAACCGTATTCAAATCGGTTCACCCGTTTAAGAGCTACGGTGGCACAGACACACACACACACACACACACACACAGCGGTCAAACTTATAACACCGCTCTTTTTGCGTCGGGGGTTGATGAATGAGTTTGTAAGAAAAGAGTTTTGATCTCTACAGTCTTCTTCTTCTAAAACTAAAGATAGGTACGAGTATAATATCTTAACCTAACTAAAACACAAATAATTAACGAACAAAAATATGGCGTCGAAAAATCCCTCTGCATCGCTCAAGAGACTGTTTTTTTTTCTTATTTCTATTTGCTGTACCCTAGACGTCTTTTTTTACATCGTTCTCACATATAATATAACTGATATTTTGTAATAATATTATTTAAAAGAGTGTCCTTGGAGTATCTTGCCTGTTCATCTCCATAGGTACCTACCTACTACGCTTTTAAAATGGGCAACTATCCTCATCTTTCTGACTGACCGACTGCTTGACAATTCTAAAGTAAATAGTCATCAGGGTAGCGTTTTGGGTCCAACTCTATTTTTAATATATTTAAACGACTTATGTAATATGTCAATCACAAAGCAAAAATAATCTCATATGCCGCATACAACACCGCAATCGTCTTCACCGGTTCAACCTGGGCTGAAACCAAAAACAACAGAAAAAGGTATGTTAAAAGTGGCTTCATGGCTAAAAACAAATCTCCTTACGTTAAACACGAGCAAAACTAATTATATCTGCTTCTCAATTTATAAAAATGTCCAGAACCTAATTTCAACATTAAAATACAGGAGTGTAGGAGGACGGTTGATTGTCACTGCAATGTCCAACAATCAGTAAAGTTAACCACGTCAAGTATTAGGTATAATGTTAGACCAAAACTTGACCTGGTATTCTCAGATTGAACTTACTACGAGAATAGGTACGAAAATATATTTGGATTTTTAAAACATTACGTCACATATTCCCAAGGAGAGGCTCATAAAAAAAAATCTTATTAATGAAGTGTATATCTCACTAGTTCAATCTGTAATAATATATTGCATCTCTATTTGGGGGGACGCGCGTAAAACACGATTCCTTGATGTTGAAAGAGCGCAACGGACATTGATAAAAGTACCTAATGTACTTCAAAAAAAGGACCTTTTCCACCTATGAGCTATACCAAATGAGTAATTTATTATTAGTTAGAAAATTATATGTAGGTAGGTACTACACATTGTATAAAAAAAAAACCCTTCCCTTAGATCCAAATGTATTAGCTAGAAGAAGGAAACACAATATTGCTTCCATCCCTTTTGTAAAAACAGAATTTGCAAATATTCAGTACGAAAAACGCTCGTCTTTCTTATATAATAAAATAAATAAACAAATAGATATACATACTAAACCGTACAAAGAATGCAAATTGTTGCTGATTAAGTGCATAGATAAGTTAAGCTATGATGAAGTAGAAAATCTTCTATTATATATAAGGTAAAACCGATTCTACATAAACACAAACATACACACACGCACACAGACACACGCACGCACACAGACACACGCACGCACACAGACACACGCACGCACACACCTACACACGCACACACTCGCACGCACGCTTAAATTTACACACACATATACCAACAGACTAATTATAATATCTAAAAATAATTAATTTATAAAAAAAAAAATCGTTACATGTTTACACTAATAATTTGCAAGATATAAAAGAGCGGCGGTGCCTCCTGGCACAGGCATTTATATGCTTAAAAGGAGACGCCACCAACTGTTTATCGTACAACGTGTAAAATAATGAAATAAAAACATTTTGATTTTGATTGATAGTTTAATTGAAATAAATAAGTAGGTACTTTGAGTAGTACTTACTAAAATCTGTAGACATAGTAAGATAGCAGTAGATACCTAATAGTGTTGTGATTATTAAGAAAATGTTTGTTTTGTTAACTACAAGTCCTTGAATTTCAGTTACACCACACTGTTAGTTTTCTGATAACACGTCGTTTGAGCGATTTCCAACATGTGTGAACTCTTGTAATACCATCTCGTTTTCTTTGAAAATATAAATTAATTAGTGATTACTTGTGTTTTATTTAGATTTTGTTTTGTTACAGGAAATAATATAAGCACCCATCTTCCATGCCTCAAGAACAAAGGCAGATAACCATACATGAGGGAGGCTGGGTGACAAGGAACTTCCCCACCTAGGACTACTGGAGACCTCGTGTGAATACACACATACCTATTAGTTGTTCATAAATATATATAAGTTGTAAGCTACCAAAATGCAGTTCGTACGTTCCTTTTTCAAGCGGATAACCGATGATCTCAAACAGAAGAAATTAATTCCACTAAAGATATTATTTTTCGTACATGCTTCGAGTAAGTATTTAAATTCTATTTATATTTAATTTGTTGTTTTTTTACCTACTCGTAATTCGTCTTGTATCCTTCGATCGTTGGCTATTAAACACTTACCTAAACTTCTGAGCATTGATCTAGCATCACGCTATGCGCCTATGCGGTGTAGTTTCGATAAAATTGGAATACGAAGAAGAAACACTGCTGCTTGGTTACTCAAGATAATTATAACGAAAACGATAACAGATAAATAAGAAGCCAAAATCATTTTTGTTCTGACTGTAAGCACTGATTCAAGTGGACGATTGTTTTTCGGAACTTTTTTAATAGTTCGTAACTAAATACTTATAGTGTATACATACACGAAGTAGCATAATAGATTCACGAAATTCGATAACATGTAACTTGTAATAATATTGTCGACTGCCTCAACGGCTGTTACGTACCCATAGTTAATCAAGCATGACAGACAGACACGACCCGCGTAACTAAACTACCTAGATTTCACCGCATTAGTTTATCTAATTTCTTGAAAATTTGATTTCTGCACTGATAAAAGATTCTATAGAAATACGGTCGACTTATCCACGCGGTGCACACTAGTTTTCCGCCTTCATTTGCAATTTAAATATGAAAGCAGTAACGACTACTCAAAAGAAAACTGAGCTGTAGATGTTACACCAATTGGATGTTAATCTTTAACAATCTCGAAATATTATAAAATAAAGTCGGGTTCGTGTCTGTCCGTGTGACCGGGTTGTTCTTCTAAATTAAGCAACGGATTTGTTGCGGCTATCACCATTACGTAGAGAGTTTATTGCGGAAAGCTTATTGTAGGTAAATTATAATAACTTAATATTTAACTTAGGTACATAAAATAAAGCAAGGTTGCTGCCATTGCGATGTTCTGTCAAGTCGTAAAAACCACGCGAAGCAGGGGCGGATCGCTAGTAATGAATTTGTACGCTTATCTAAAAGGATACCATGTAATATGTTGATATTTTCAGCTCTGTTCGTGCTGTACCCGTACCTGACGATCCACATGCGAGAGTTGGGCATCAATGTGGAGGAGACGGCCATCATGTCAGCGGTGACGCCAGTCGTGTCCATCGTCATGCCGCCTTTAGCTGGCATGCTGGCTGATAAGATCGGCAACTTTAGAGTAAGTAGACACGGGGCCTTGACCCTCAAATTACTTTGTATTTATGAAGCATTATTTTTTAAATGATTTTCCAGATCTTTCAGAAACCTCAGAAACTGTCTTAGAAAACAAACTAAGCCGAGTAGCTCGTAAACTTCTCTAGTCAAGTTTAGGACAAGAATGAACAACTAAACGTAGCGTAGTTTGTAGTTGTGTTAAGGCTATATTTTTGGTACATACTAGTAGATAGGTACACAGGTAGTGGTCCACTCTCCGCCATTTTATAAATAATGGCAGCTTGGTGGTCCAAACTGCCCCTAGAGCACCCCCCTACTTCTGTGATCTATTAACATGACACGGCTGTTGTCGAGTTGTTGTGAAGCGTGGCTGGCGATTAAAGTACTATACGCTGTTCAGGCAAGGTCCACGTTAGCCATAGTTAACGAGCACCGCCCCTGACGTGGCGATGATGATGATGTCGTTCCAATGGATAGGGTCAACAGTTTTGTTAATAAGTGAACCGAATTGGCTATTGTACCTACTTTATTGTTAGTGAGGAGACCTACTGAGCTACTCGCAGATCGACGGATCAGAACCCCCACAGTTGGCAATTTTGGTGGGTGGCTCTTTTGTAATCCATGAAATGCGACTTGTAATGTAATACACAGATCGCTATAGCTACTAATCGTCACTCAAATCTAGCCATAAGTGGATATGAGTGTTCGTTAATTTATTGTATATATAAACATAAATATTATTTCAGCAGATATTTATTGGATAGGATTTGGTGAAATCACTCGCGAATAGTAAAAACGTCAACACCTTTTATATTGCTATGATATTTGTTACATTTAGTTATTCTGATATTTTTAAACATTTTACCAAATAATTGCTTTAGCGATTATTTCTTAGTACGATGCTTACTTATGCCTCTTGTATATACTATAGTACCTACCTATTACCACAGGAAAGCGTGGCACAGTAGTAAATCACATTCATAAAATCGTTGGCAATAAATAAACTTGTCAACTCATTTCCTAAATTAAGTTGTCACTTTTATCCGGTCAGCAATTTTGTGTAATTTTGTTACAAGTCTTCCTATTTAGTGGCCTTAATCTGTTTCATTATTTATTATGATCAATCTTTGTTGTGTGAACCATTCCGCTGCTATATAATCAAGTTAATCCAGAACGTCCGTATCGCGAATGAAACCAATTCTGACAACAATAACCTTTACCTTGCATTGTGGACAATCGGCGGCGGCGCGGCGCGGCGGAGGACGTACTGTCGTTCTTATATGGAGTACCGCGTGCGTCAATGCACCGCCTCGACGTTCAACGGAAACTAATGTGACACCCGTGCTTTATATAATATTGACAACGACAAGGATCATTCTATGAATGCAATTAGGTTTCCTATGGCTACTGCTAAAGAAACAAAAACACCTAATGTTTTCGATCTCAGTCTGTAATGGAACTCCAAATTGTAATGGTTTTCCATCATTACATAAGTTATAAAAGGACACGTTCAAAATAGTAATTGGTATATAAGTAGGTAATAAATGGAAATTCAAACAGAAATTTTCTATCTGGATTACCAAGTTAGCTTGCGGCTACCATAAGTTACGACTATTTAGGCTTCAGATACTTCTTATTCGGTTATTTTAATACCATAAACCCATGAAATAGGACTTCATCTAAACCTCTACACAGCCACCTCCCGCAACGCTCTAACACGGAATATTATGTTTTTTTTTAAATTGCCGGATTCAGTTTTCTCATGAAACAAAATTATTCTCATTGACGTCTTTATTTGGTTATGTAAGAGCAATTCTATTATTTGAAATAAGAAACCAAGAAAAAAAACTGCATGACCAAGGAGAGGCTAAGAAGGTGCTTAGCGAGACCGCCAAAACCTAGCGAAGTAATATCGCGGATACCGCTCTTGCTAGTGGGGATGTTCACGCTGCAGTGCCCGTCATGCTCCTGTACATTTCCCGGTTGGACCCACAGACATCGAGAGAAGTTCCTCCAGTACATCATCAGGAGGAGCCAAGGTCAAATTGGTGCTGAGGAACGGAAGTTGCTGAAGTTGTCGCGCTTGGACTCAACCAGAACTACAAATTTTAAGTCGTGCAGCCTCCAGGTTCCGGTTGTCTGCGTCTTCCTTGGCTCTGATGTTTTCCGGCAGGTGTTTTGTGCAGACGTTACAGGGAAGCACGACCAAAAGCAAGCTCCGATGTGTAGTGTCATATATTATGTTTTATTGTGATTTTTATAATTATTTAGGTTTGTGGGTCTTTGTTGCCTGAATTAAATGATTAATTAATTATTTATTTATTTATAAACGTTGATATGTATAAAACAACATAGTTTACAATAAAGTTGTCATAGATGATGATATGATAGATAGGTACATTTTGTATTAAGAAGTAAGCACTTTAATTATATTCACTTGTAGATAAACTTTTAAACCAAGTTACTGGTGTGTTATGTCATGACATGCAAGTCATGTCATGTTTGCTTACGAAGATTCGATTAAATAGAACTACACAAATGGACCACTGCTTTAGCAACGAAATGGTTTCGTGACCAAAAACGTACAGATGTTATTAACTGACATCGTCACTGCATAATTAATCATGTCATTAATTTTCCGCGACACGCATACCTTTGTCTTCCATCGCAAAACATTCTCTTCGTCGTGGGAATTTAATTGTACCTTGACTTTAACGTTGTCATGTAGTTGTACATACAATGATAACTGGGTGCGTGCCTATGTTCCGCTTGCGAGCATGCCCTCGAACGTCTCCATTCTCGGATGACATTTGAATTGCGGACTACAATTGCATCTAAAATCGACAATTTGACGTAGTTCTGCTGATCATGGTTAATAGGTACCGCATCCTGTTTATCAGCCAGAATAACCACTGATTGTCATTTGCGTTTTTAGATTACCTACCGCGTTTATTAACAATGGCTAATTGTTTTGAAATTATAGCGTTAAATAGTCTGTTATCAATGTCAATGAATGATCTAAGTCTCGTAGAACTAGAAATATTTATAATTTGACTATTTCTCCCAGGCATAATAATAATATGTATAGTTACAATCATATTATAGGTTCAGCCTGATTCAAACTTAATGGCGGCTCAGAACATGAGCCGAGTCGCTGCGCAGTAACAAATTCATGGGTCAGCAGGGGTAAGGGGTGCGGGGTGCTGCGCAGCTTGCAGCTAACTTCCGAGCCGCCATTAACTTTGAATCGAACTATAAGTGGGATTGTTATATAATAACTCTATGATCGTTGCAGATTATTTTACCTGTTTAGAATCTCTTTAGTTAGTCAGTTCAGCCGAACATATTTGACTCAATTTACAAAATTCCTGTGGCGTTTTAATGTGTAGGTAAATTAAGTAATACAAATTAAATTAATGAGATGTTGTAGGTAGGGTAGTACTTACCTAAATATAGAAATCTCAGTAACTAGACAGTTCGTTTTTTTGAATACAAATGTAAATCATATAGGAAAGAACTGTGAGTACAATATAAATTTGCGATAATATACTACAATTTACCGCATTGTTGAAGTCTATGGATGTCGATACGTATATATTACTAGCATACTGGATTTCTTAGCAGAACAACTTGCTTATTCACAGTAATTAAACGTATTGAACAAAACAATAATTCTCAGATACAGGTATGGCAATTAGTGTTTTGTGATGGACTGGGCGAAGTCGAATGCTAATGTTGTACATAGATCTCGACTTCTGCATAATTAGGTAATTAGAGATGATTCAAATGACATTTCATACAATTTACTTGATTGTGTAATTTTAGACATGGAAAGGAAATTAAGCCCGTCTGCACCTACTGTATCTGTGTGCAATTGAATACAACAACTTTTGCAGCAGTAAGACTTGAAATTAAATTACATACGCATGGGCCAAGCACGCTGCCCTGTGGTACACCAACTTTGATTTTGCTGAAATCACATAAAACCTCTTTTTATTTTTGGTTGTGTAGTTATCCCAATCTGCGTATCATTTAATCATGAATTACGAATGTAAAGTGTAGTTTAGCTTACGAGTGTTTCCAAAAACCCTCGTTTCGCTCATCTTGAAAAAGACTTATAGCTTACATAAATGCACCCATTTTTTTGTAGCTATTGTTGGCGCTGTCGTCGGCCTTGGGTGGTGCTTCAGCGCTGCTATTGCTGGCCGTCCCGGTGGGCCGCATCACGGTTACCTTTCCCCCCGCTGTGGAGCTACTCGCGACCTGCGAAGACTCCGCCATGCGGATAGGGCTAATGAAAGACTACCCTTGCCTACCACTCCATCCTTATTCATACGATATCAACCTGACGTAAGTTAGTAGTAAGTAAGTATTTTTTGATTGCCAGGAATAAACATATTCTAATCTAAAATTCTGTTTATTTCAGCGTCCTTTCCTGTGGTTTCGTTTGTGATTTACCAGGAGAATTATCAACAGATGAAACAAATGCGTTAATTCACACAAATTCCTACGATATACACTTGCAGTCAACTATTGACTCGCAACGTCTTGTTTATCGTCACACAGTGATGGCACAGCTAGCGCAAACAATGGTTCCGAAGAAGGATCAGAGCACATCGCGTATTTTGACAAACGATCCCTTCTTTAACACGACAATATCAGTATCCGGTGATACAATATTCTTCCCAGCGCCTAAGTTGTATCAAATTGAATGCAGCCGCGATGCGATCAATGAAACTTGCTTATTTGGAAAAGATGATATTTTCAATCAAACAGAAGATCTTCTTGATGAAGCCATATTCCGCATGAGGATATCTCACGACGTACAAACCGCACCTCTTAACATTAGAAACTATTGGGTAAAAGCTATCTCTACAGAACACAATTTTACAAAAGATGAAGACTATGATGGCATCGACAGTGTTACATGCAGTGACAATTTTGTGAGTAAAATTACAGCTGGAAGTTACACGTCTTACTTCGATATAATTACTATTATCTTTATATATCTAATTCTACTAGTATGTCGTAGCATTCCAGTATACTACTTACAATACATATATATGCTAAAATCTATCGTCGTGACGTTAGATTGGTGCATTCAGATTATTCAATTAAAATTGCTTCTTCGACATTTATTTAAGTATTGTGGGGTTTAATAACGACTTATACCTTATGATATTATCGCGGTACTGTCACGATTAAGAAGGGATAGGTAGAATATGTTACAAACAATAAAGCAGCCAATTGTTTATCAGGGTCAAGACGGAGGAGTTCGAGTGCAGGCAGGGTCGCGAAAATTATCCGGATGTCGGGCGGCGTGCGCTGCTTCCACGCCGCGCAAGAGTCTCTGCGAGAACACTCAGCAGCAAATTGAACTGGACCCAGCGTTCACCTTCTGGGCCTATCTCGCTGTAAGTTACTATGACCTCTAAACTAACAATATTGATCTAAGAATAGTTTGCCAAAATGTAGTCTTCAGTTGTATTACGTAGCGCAGAATTGGAGGATGAAGTAATAAACACTAATGAAGCTGAAGGTGGATCACGATTATCTAATTCATGTTACATATACATACGTAACGAATGAAATTTGTAGTGAGCACGTGGAGCACTAACGTAAACTCATGCAGATTGAGCGGATCCTCTGATGGAAAGATTGCCGTCTAATCGTCGCTAACTGGGTAATGACGAACTTGATACGGTGAGTGGTGACCCGACCCGTCGCTCGCGTTCCCATTCCGTCTGTCAGGCAGCCGGCTGCGCCCAACGTTCCATTGCCACTGGACACAGAAAACGGAGATAAAAACTTGGAGTGTCCACTAGACACTCCAAGTTTTTCCCTCCGTTTTCTGTGAAGGTGAAAGAAAAATGTAATAACATCGCTTTTGCTGATTAATGGTAAGTAGCGACCATTCATCAACAAAAGCGATGCTAGTGCATTATACTAGATTACTAGGTTAGTCTGACTTGTAAGCAAGAAGGACCTGAATAGGAAATTTTCCGACGACGGCTGCTGAGCTGACGGACCGTTTTCAACAGTCTTGGTCAACGGCTTTGGTAAGATAATACCCAAACTTCCGACAAAAGATGTTTCCTTATAAAAGGTATTTCATAAAAAAGCATAAATAATTTCGTAATTTGCATATTTTTGTAATAATTACGAGTAGTTTCTACCTATGCAAGGCATTTGCTCTTATCTATAAGCTGGTCATTTATGTTCAGCATTGAACATTTATCGATTTCAGGTCGACACAAGTACAATTATGACATTTACAAAAAAATACATTATATCATTAAAAATCTTTTAAAATAAAGGTGAACTTTCGAATATGTACTTATAACGTGATCGTAGATTCGTTATAACTGGATACAGTAACGCACTGCAATATAGCAAAAATATCAATCATACGGATACCTACGTCATTGATATTTAAATTTTGTTTCGACATGTTAACCTTTTCTAATAATAGTAGAGGATCCGATTAGGAACGACTTTCACTCATCTGTTTAATGGATGAAAAGTATTTTGAATCAAATTTAGTATCATCATCATCATCAGCCTATAACGTTCCCACTGCAGGGACACGGCCGCCTCTCAATGAGAGGGAGTGGGCTATAATCCACCACGCGGGCCCAGTGCGGATTGGTAGATGTCGCAAATTTAGTATGTTAGAAAATATATCGCGTGTGGGCAAAAAAATCCTGGCCAGATTGTGATTCATAAATAAAAAACAAAAATGACTTTTTTTAAACATGGCAAGATATGCAGAGGAAAGAGCTTTTCAAAGATAAGTTTTGCTACTAACTCGCCTTTTGCCAATTGTTAGTCAATTTGGAGTTAATGACCTATATAGGTGACTACTTGGCCACCTAAGTTTATTAATGTTCGTGGCGCCCAATAGCCATGCCATATGGATAGTGCTTTATACGAGAAACATTTGTTACTAAAACGAATTAATCGTTAAATGAATGAATGAGTGCAATTTAAAAAAAGGCATTTTTGATTAATCATTGTCTGGCCAGGACTTTTTTTAGCCAACCCACTCGCGATATATTTTTTACATATTAAATTTAATATTTAAAGTACTTTTCATCCATATGCCAGATGGGTGAAGGTCGTTTCTGGGTCGGATCTTAGACCAATCAATATTATGATAATCTTAATGTATTGCTAATAGTAAAACAGTGGATTAAGTGAGATTCGATTCTGAGAGAATCTTTAAAACACTTAAGTTCGTTATTTATTTAACACCGGTAACAGTTAATTAACGCTTTATAGATTTCCGAGCTTAGGCATAGTCAGCCTCACTTAATCATTGTTTCACAATAGCATCGACTTGCAGCCTTGTCCTCAATGTGTGAGAGCTTAGTTACCCACACCACGTACTGCGCGCACGCATATTATATGAGCATGTGGTGGTTATTGTCTGCCTGCATAGCCATGGGCGTACAGGGGGGGCAGGGGAGGGCAGCTGCCCCCTCTAGATTTTGTATGCCTAGGTTGTTACTGTTGTCGATAAAAGTTAAGGTAGAGTCACTTTAAGACTTACTTTACAATATTTAAGAAAAAATCGCGCTTCGCCGCAGTTTATGTTGTTGTATCATGCAAAATACGCGCACGAAACAAGCAAGCAAGGATACATTGTATTTATTTGACTACCTATAGCTTAGGATTTTCTGCAGGTGTTTCCCCTACTCACTACTTGTAGGGTAAAACATGTGTCCGGCTTTAGAAGTTTCTGTTTTGCCCCCTAGGCCAAAAGCTGGGTGCGCCCATGTGCAAACAAAGGCCAAAGGTAGAAAAACCTTTTGCTTTTCACCGCATCACAGACAACGATAAAAATGATGTTGAATGTCGATAGTTTTATGATTGCGGTGAGATTTGCTGTCTTCGTATCCGGATCTTGTAGTTATATAAAAAGTTACAAAACAAAGTAATTGTAACTGGCAATATTCACGTGTCTATTCATCATGTTTTTCGACATCTACCTACATATTTACGATGAAGCCAAAACAAGTGCCTACTTACTTATAAGATCTGCGTTCTGTAAAATAGCTACTGACGTCCATAGGTAGGTTCTTCAAAGAGAAAAATAAACTTTGAATTTTAATACAAAATAGTTTAAGCAAATTAAAACATATTACATATTGTATTATCATGGTAGATTTTGTGTGTTAGGTATATCAATAATAGTTGTACCTTGCTTGTTAACTTAAAGTAAATAACATTAGGAAGATAGTATTACAGTTGTTTATCCCCAGGTCCCCAGGCAGTTTGGATATTTGGTATTTATTTACAAGAATTTTCGTTGGTTCCTCATTGTTGTTATGCGGATTATTGAGCTACAAAAGTCTAACGCAAGCAATAAATTTAAACCATCTTCGAGTGATAAAACAAAGCCTAAGATAATTCTTTTGTATACTAACTCCTTTGTTTACGTTGAATTGTTGTTCTTGTGTAAATATTTTGTTGGAGATTGTAAAGAAAATTGCTGTGTATAAATAGGTAGAGACCTCTTTGCTTGTAGCATAAAAAATAATAGGTTATAAAGTTGCCAATGTCCGTTGTAAAATGTTTCTGATCCAATGCAAAAACACCTAGACATTTTCTGATTCTTTCTACTTTACGAACCGATTTATTACAAGCATTTTCATTTGCTTAAAAACAGCTTTAATTATTTATTAAAAAGCTGACTTTGACCCTTACTCTCAGGTGCGAGTGTTCATCGGTATCATTGGAGGGACAGCGTTCGCGATGTTCGAAGGGGCTGTGATAGCCATCGTGAGGGAACAGAAGGCGGATTACGGGATGCAGCGGGTATACGGCAGCATCGGAGGCATGATCTCCTCGCCACTCTCCGGCCTGCTCATAGACTACGCTAGCCGAGGAAAAGGGTACACCGACTTCAGGTAATACCACCATAAATTGCATATTTTCTTTTTAAAGGCTTATCTTGAGCAAAGTCAAGGTCTTCTTCTTCTTTTCGTGTGGTTAGTAAACTAACCTGGTGTCAGAGTTTTAAAGCCGCCCACGGGCCTCTGACTTGGCTTCACATGCCGTCGAGAAATATCTCTCAGGCATGCCGGTTTCCTCACGATGTTTTCCTTCACCGTTTTTTGAGCAAGTGATAATTATATAATACGCACATGAATCCGAAAAGTCAGAGGTGCGTGCCTTGGGTTCGAACTCGAGACCTACGACTTGTCAGTCTAACGGTCACACCACTAGGCTATCACTGCTATTAAAGTCAAGGTATAGTACCTAATTAACATTTTCAGATTATTATTTTAATCAGGTGTTAAGTAATAAGGTTTTAATGAGCTGGCCGCAAAGCTGCGCAATGTGTTTATTAAATAAGGAAATAATATTTTTTAAGTTTATAATAATAATTAAATATAATACTTGTATACCTACACACGGCAACACATCAAGCTATACATTTCTAGTATAACCTGACCTCGCAGTGTAGGGAAATCCTATACAATGCGAGATCAGCATAAACTGGAAATGTATATATGCTTGAGGTGTATCCGATGAGTCATACCTATATTTTTATATTTTTCGTTGTTAAATATTGGAGAGACACTGTAGAGGTACCCAGTATGCCTCTCGAAAACACACGGTAGTTTAACCAGGTAAGTACACTGGTACACACAGCTGTGTACCTACTTAAAAATGAATATTTCTATGAATAATAAACAGCTCTTCCCCGCGATCGTTCTGGCCACAGTCACACGGAACCGCTGTTGATTCGTTTGATTGCAAAATGTTGTCGGGGTCATCGGTTAGGCTAGCGATCACACAGGCCATGACCGCCGAACGTGATGCAACTATGACGGTAAACAACTGATGGAATTACAATCACAGTGTGTTCGATGCAGGCGTCAGTAGCAGTATTGTCTTATTTCGATATCAGATTGGAGAAATAAACCTTTTTGGGGGATGAGAAATAAACTACTGTTCCAAAAGACATATTATAGAAAACACAAATGTAAACAGTCGGACCGGAAAACGTATCCGTGGATACGAAATTCTAATTTTAAATTAACTACAGTAATTTTAAATTTCAATTGAGGGTAATTTTAAAACCTCAATTATCTTCGATGTATTTTCAATTAGGTACTTTTATAGAAGAATGTTTTTCATGGAATAATTTTTGGAAAAATGGTGAGATAAGGTATAAAGTTGAAATCTCCCAAATACAGATGAATGTAAGTACCTATTACTAACTCTGTTTAGTGTGTGATTTTGTAAGAATTTAACTAGTACAGAGTACAGGGTTTGTTTAGACTTTCATCCGCTACTTTTAGAACAGACATTACTTATTCACAGGTGGAAATATATTAGCTCAAAAAGCATGGTTGCTGCAGTTAGTAGAAAGTTTAGCCGTCTGTTTAAAGTCTACGCAACAGCTTAAACAACCGCGACATTAGTGATGCAATGACGGAAACTTTTTAAACTTTGGTTTAGGCTATTGGCTTTATACACTTGAGAGCAATAAAATTGCACACCTTGCCTTTTTTTTGTTAAGGCAGTTTTTTTTCATGAACGTGAATAAATGTTGAAAAAGTACATACACTAATTGAAAGTTTACTTCAGTACCTTTCTAATGATATCAAATACAGTGTAAAAAATACCCTTATGTGGTTTTAGGGTACAAAACCCACCATGCGGGTAAAATCACACAATTTTGCTTAAGGAAGAATGAAAATCAAACTCAAAATTCTTGATCAAATTGTTTGTTAATAAGGTGTATTCCCTCCCCTAGCTCTAATTACAGCTCTGAGTCGGTTTTTCATGGACCGTATTAATGTGATCATGAAATCTTGTGGTATGGCGTTCCACTCCTCTTCAATGGCAAGTTAAAGCTCTTGGAGGCGCGTAGGAGCAGGGCTTCTTGCTCGAACTCTTTTAGCTCATCCAAGACATGCTCAATCGGATTGAGATCAGGACTACGAGCTGGCCCCTCCATCGCGGTGATTCCAACGTCTTCCATGTAGTGGCAAACTGTTCTAGCGACATGCTGTTTGGAGTTATCGACCGGTATTCGCCCCAGTGATGAACACAATGTCAGTTTTAGTGTCCAAAATTATGCCACCCCAAAATATACACACATACATTTATGTAATATTTAGTTTTGAACGTACCTACACTGTCAAAAAGACGAGTAATCACCATATTACGTTTGAATGGAAAAATGACCGACTTGCTCGGCGCAACAACAAGAGTTGAAAATCCAGTGTACGAAAAAAAATCGCCGCGATAAAAATATGTCCGTGTGAACGTGGGCTAACTGACGGGCTTCTCTTGTACAATTACCCAGATATAAAAATATTAAACTCGACCTTTTTATGTCGACTCTACTGTCTGTTGTGAGCACATACAAAAAAAAAAAATTGGTTGGCTGTACGATAAATGTGTTGTGTGTGGCACCACATTTGTGGTTATGGGCCCTAATCCACACAACTTTACAGTTTTTTTAATCTTACAAGAGCGCGTACCACAAAACTCTAAGCCACATAATTGTATCGGAAAAACGTTACGAGTATGTAAATTGAATTGACAATTCTACAATTGAGCGTAACACAAAAATTTACATACAGTTTACATCATTTGTTTGTCCGGAAAACCGTACTTTAAAGTTGTATTGTTACGAATTTAGAAATAGTACGATTATGAACGCCGTTCCATAGCCTGTGTAACGCTTTGAAAAAATACGAAAAAATTGTAGATTGTTGACTGTAAGGCTTCCAGTACACGACACCGGGGCCGCACCGGCGCGGTTCGGACCGCGTGTTTGTGTGTATGAATGAATTCGCCGCACCGCCGCCGCGCCGCCGCGCCGCGTCATCATCATCATCATTTCAGCCATAGGACGTCCACTGCTGAACATGATTTGATTCCCCCAATGATTTCCAAATTGGCCGGTTGGAAGCGACCTGCATCCAGCAGCCTCCTGCGACCTCTATTAGGTCGTCTGTCCACCTTGTGGGTGGACGTCCTACGCTGCGCTTGCCAGTACATGGCCTCCACTCCAGAACTTTCTGCCCCATCGGCCGTCAGTTCTGCGCGCTATGTGCCCCGCCCACTGCCACTTCAGCTTGCATATTATGTAGATCTGAGATATTATGACATTTTTTCTTGCGGTCCGACGACGCCGCGCCTGTGCGACTCCGGCGTCATTACATGAAGCCTAACTATACATAGATATTTGTATTTTCTGTGGTATTAGATACTCGTATTTGTAATTTTTTACACAATTTTATTTCTTATTGTAAACTTGTAAAGTCTTGTGGTTGTGCCTGGGTCTGAGATGCACCTTACATTTACATGGCATATTCATAAGTCCTACCTACCTTTAATTGTATGATTCCTCAATTTTCCTCATACCTGTATTGCATTTTGTTTGTGTCGTTGATTAGCAATTTACAAAGTACAAACGTACTACTTACTTCAGGTCTTTCACGGTAAGTACCGATTATTTAGAGATGAAACGGAACTACACGTAGATGTATGCCTTCACACCCTATTTCTAAATTTAAAATTGAGAACTTAATTATACTCTGCGATGCCCTCAATGTAGCCCGCGAAATTCAACATTTCTTGCGTTTTTTCAAAGTTTTTTTTTACACTTATTTGACTAATTCTCGATCCAAAAAATCGGCTTTTAATCTCACATGATCCAGTGGCTAGTTCTGGCAGATCCATTCCTTACTTCCGGTTTTTGAAGCTATTAACAAATTCCGATAACACGATGCTCATACAACAGACTGTCAAACTCATTTCAAGTGATTTGATTGGCTGTGTTTATTTCAGTTAGCCAATCACAGTAGTTAAAATTAGTTTGCCAGTCTGTCAGCAAATTTTTAATAATTTTTATGAGTAACCATTCAGAAGTAGGTTGTTAAGAAGTCGCTGTTCCTATTTTGGTTCCTACGAATAATGTGTTTTTTATGGTTGTCTAAACATACAGTTCAACGAAACCGACTCTTCTGCTTTCCTTAGATATCTAAGTATTGATTTCGGAAGTCGGTGTCTTGGGTTATTATTTTAGTTTTTTTGCCACCGACTTCCGAAATCAGTTATTTTTCACTTTTTAGGGTTTTTTTTTGGAAGTCGGTTTTATTTTTTGTGAAAAAGTTTTTATTTTTCACTTTTTAGTTGTGGTACCTACACAAAACCCCCACAAAAATTTGAATACCAACTAAATTATAGTGACAGGAACTATTAGAATATCGTCCACATATACTAGGTGGGAAAAATATGTATTATTGAAGCTAACTCAAAACCCCTCATCAGATCTTGACCAAATTTATATGGAATCACTTCTGAAGTATGCACTACCAAACAAAAAAGAATCATCAAAATCGGTTCATAAACGACGAAGTTATCCGCGAACACACATAAAACAAAATATAATATACCTAGTCATGCCATAAATATTGTCACGAAGAAAAAAAATTTTTTTGTTGCAAATATTATTTACTACTTTTACAGTGTCTTAGTTTAATACATAAATATAAAACAATTTAAAATATAAAAAGCTTATTCGAAGTGGTCTCCATTGGCTGCAATACAGCCCTTTAAACGTTGAGGCCAGTTATCAATAGAAGCACTCTTTCCATGGGAATATTTTTCACTGCCAATCGTATGGATTGTTTTAGGGACTCCAAATTATGATGGCGTTTATAGTGCGAGAGCCGGCTGCAAAAATACCTACCTTATCGGCTACCCCAATACGCTATCTTTATATCGTTAACCAACACTTAAACACGTAAAAAAAGTCAGGTCTGCCAGAGCCGTTCTTGCCGGGTCATAGAAATAATCGATATTTTTTTACGTAATTTTTTAGTTCATATTCGTCGCTTATCTTACTAACTGACGTAACTAACTTTGAGGTGACTTTTCAGGACAAGCTTTTTGCGGTTTCGCACTATGTTTGTTGAATTGTAACTCTCATAATAAGCGACTGATCAAAATAAAATTGCATGAATTATATTATTATTGGGTTATTATTCCTATACATAAATATGAATTGTAAATATTACTGTTAGATAAAAAAATATAAGCATTTAAAACAGATACGTCACTTTTGTTAGATCTTTGTAAAAAAATGTTTTCATATAATTTTCAGATACGTCTGTATAAAAAAGCATAGCAAAATAACACACAAACCTCAGAATCAACATTTATTTATTAAAAGAGCATTAGTTTGTACTTATAAAAAATAATATCTTACAAAATGTGAAATGAGATCCTAAAGTTTCGTAAAAAGTTTGCTGAAATCCGTTCACTTAATGAATATCAAGTGAACGGATTTCAGCGTAAAGAAGAAACATCTTTTGTCTTTTTAAAGTCAAACTGCAGTACGATTCCTGATCGTGAGAAGTTTTGAAGAAAAGTTTTATTTGATCAGACTTTTGAACGCGAAATTCGGTCATTTTGGTTCAATTCACATGAGCTCCGTGTCTGTGTTTCTCAGTGAGAGTAATTGAATGTCTGTAGACAGTTTTTTAAAATCTAGAAAGTCAGTATGTAATAAGGAAAATACTCGGTAAGGCTGTTCTATTCGAGCTAATCTCATAATCTGCTAAAGCTGAGCTGGTATAAAAATATCTCCAGCTTTTTTGACAGCATAGCTGATTGCACTGTGAGCAGAATCTCCGGCACTTTGACCATGGTTTGGAATTGAAAATCGCAAAGTGATTTCTTCAATGTTTAAAGAATTAGTCAGGATTTAAATCAATGCAGCAGCAACAATCGAATTGCGATTTTGGCCTCCGCAACCATCTGTAAAGAAATAAATGCGCTTGAAGCCTTTTCTGTGGCTTTCTCTGAGAAAAATGTTTATGGCAGTCAATATTTCTGATGCTCCTCTTTTACTTACAGCTTCATACCATGTAAAACAGCAACAATCACGATCACCTAAGTCATAAACCGTTAAATTAAACTTCGATAAACGCCTCTTGTAAAATACTGCATTTTCATTTGAATTACCTGTTGAAGATCAAAAGTAACGCATTGTACAAGGATTTTCTTTCGCCTCGTTTAAACACATTTTTCTCGTATTGCGAAAAGTAAGCTTATCAAATTGGTGCTTCTGATTTTTTTCTTGCAGTTTAGCTTTCACCTCTTCGGTACCATTATAATATGTCAGACATTGGCTGCACTGGTCTTTTTTCGGGCGGTGGAAAGACAATTTTTTCCCTTTAAAAACTCTTTTGTATGTGGAAAAGCTGGGTTTCAATGGATTTCCTTCCAGAGACCTGATAAACATTCTGTATATTTTTTTAACGGTCAAATCTGAGTGAAGGTAATCTCTAGTACTACGACTCTCTTTTTACGACCATAATGAGACTCAACTCTAGGATAGCAATCTATATGTTTAACACATAGATCTCGAGATCGTGCGTCGAGTTCTTGCTTGCTCTGAGGACGGCCTCCACGTTTATCTTTCATGACAACTCCAGACTCTGACACTTTTTGGACTACAGTTCTAAGAACGCGTTCAGTTATGCTCCGAGTATTCAAAAATAAATAGCGATAAACATTGACTCTTACTCCATTAAGTGTCAAATAATATTTAAACGTTAATTTTCTTCTCGAATTTACTCCAGCTGTTTTTCGGAGAGTTTTAGTTTTTTCGACATGTGGCTACAAATTCACGCTGACGTTGTATATCGCCTTGTGACCAATAGTCTTCAAATATAATTTGACGACTTTCCTCATCAAATTTGTAACAGTCTCGCTTTAGATGTTGGCAATAACTGAGATTGCATAGAGGTCCTAGTTTTTTTGCTGGCATTTCAGTTTTTTTTACTTGAGTAGAATATTCTTTGCCTTGGTCTTTCTGAAGCTTATTTTGTTTTTTCTGATTTATTTTCTTCCTATATGTAAATTCTAATTCTCTAGGATCGTCTTCGATTAAAACAACGCCACCATAGAAATACAAATAGGTACCTACTTACAATAACACGATCTGTATTTACGTGCACTCCCTCCGGCCAGCAAACGAGTCCTTTCCCCACACAAATTAGTCGGCTACTGATTTTAAGAGAGCATATTAATCTATGACTGATTTCTGAATCAAACGGGGTGGCGTGATCTGTAAACCCCGCACCCCGCACTTCTGTTTCATCCTCAGTGTTCGGTTAAATTTAGGCGTAAGTGAAATAATATAGTCATTTATTCGATATTTTAGTTCACACTAAAAGACGTATTTAGATAGGGCTCTTTTTGCATACAATATTGATTCTAAAAAATTCAAACTAAATAACGTATGTACTTACGTCGGTTAGCAAAAATCATATTTGTATAAAATGCTAGTTACGTCTACCTGCCAAAATGAGTTTTCTCGGTAACGCTTGAAGATACAGATACGTTTATTAGACCGATCGTTTCGTCTTCAAAATTGTTTAAATTAGTATGAATAACTCATTTTTGACGAAAATACAGATACGTCTGTTAGAAAGATAAGCGACGATATTACGTCATAATGTACCCCAATTAAAATGCTGGCAACAGTTTGCTATTGATTAATTATGTAAAAAAAAGTAGGTCTGCCATTGCGCACCCTGCCGGAAGTACTAGGCAGACCCCTAAAATAAGTCCTTCCGACACCCTAAACCTACCTCATGGAGTACCCGGGTGGAACCTACGCCAAATAATAACCAAGATGCCCCTGATATTGGATCAAAAGGTCTGCCAGGTCTAAGCTTGCCGGAACTTGCTGATCAAAGCATTTGAAGTTGGTAGGGACCATAATTTTACCTGAAGTCAAAATACCATTATTTTGTTTCTAAATTTATACAAATGTATAAATATAAAGTGCTTTATTACCAAAACATGAAATAAAACAACAAGTTTAGCGATAAAAGATATATATTTAAAATTTAACAACAATCGCTACCAGTACAATAACATGCTTACAATATAGGTACAATAATCAAAACATAGTTAAAGTTGCCATTACAGTTACCTGAATTCTGTATGGTGGGTTTAGGGAAAAAAGTAGGCTTCCGAGTGTAGAATCGGTTATTGTGTGAATCATCGTAGGTACAGTCAACGCCTAATCAACCTATCCACCACCAGGATCACTAATCCATCGAAATAAGGTCAAAGTTTAAATAATAATAGTTTGGTTGACTAGCCATTTACTGTAGATATGTAGGTAACTAACAATAAAACTAGCTACAATGACGGTCAAATGACAGCAAGAACTATTTATAAACATACTCAGGTGCAAAAAAAATTAAAAACAGAGTCAGATTGAACTGTTCTAATGTAAATCAATAAAAGTATGTACAAAAAAATTATTTAATCCTCACCAAGAGAATAACATTATAACTTAGACGCAGAATCAAAAATTAGTAAACATCACTTTCATCGCTTGAACTGTCATAAATGACTGATCAATAACATCGTCCTCTGAATCATTCATTATAATGGACTCTACAGTGAGTGGTGTTGGCTCACCTTCATACCATAGAGGTTCTAGGCGATTGTTATTCAAAACCCATCCCTATTTTTCTGCATCTAATTTTATCAGGTCATTTGAACATGCGTTTTGCCACATAGCATTTATAAAAGCCGTTCGCAATATTTTTTGTTTTATTACCTTTTTACAGGGCGGCATACCATTCCGCATGAACTAAAATTCCTATTTTTTTTTAATAAGGGACTTTTACATTTTTGGTTTGCGTATGTTTTATTGAAGATAAAACATACGCAAACATACGCATTTGTACAGTTTTTATTTCCATACATTTCGCAAGTAAATTTATGAATCAATTTGACTACTTCTGTATTATTATCGTATACAAATTTCTCGTCTAATTTATTGAAAGCTTCCTGGTAGATGGGACTCTGTTTTAAAATCTGGAAAGGTATCGATTTACCTTTATTGTGAAAAGCAGCGGTGTAATCACAACCAGTGTACGCATGAAATGCTGGTAAAGAACGACACAACGTTTCACCTAGTGTTTTTGATAAATGAGTAATATTTATAGCATTTGGATCTTTGGCTCTTGATAATCCGCTCGAAAGTAACCAAATATTTGGTTTCAGTTGGTGTGCGTGTGCTAAAACACCAACTAAAATAACAGTGTCAGTTGCTACAATGGAAACGTTTGTCGCGTCATTTTTTTATAGACGTGAAAAAGTATTCGAGTATCTGCTTCTTCGTGATCGCAAAAGTAATCAGCTTCAACAGTTTTCGTTATTTTGCCGCCATCGGCACTAAACGAATAGCATTTCTCATCAACTGTGACAAATACTTTTTTACTGCCAATTATATTGCTCATGGTTTTATTTCCTTTCGAACTTTTGTTCGAAAGGAAATTAACTCTTTTAAATTTATTATTTTTCAGGGCTTTATGAAAATTTGACGGTGTTTTTTGGGAAGGGCCTGTAACTTCATACGGGATCTTTACTTCTTGTCGGTTTGCTCTTTCACAGTCTTTAATGGAAGGCGTTAAGTATCTGTCAAATATTAAATGAATTTCATCAGCTTCTATGGTGCAAATTTTTTGTAATATAATTTCGGCAAGTTTTTCAAATGTGCTGGGAATTGAGGATGGACATAAGGTATAACATATTAATTTTAGAAAACAAGCATCGACTCTGTGTGGTGGCGATGCACGCACCCTGCCGGAAGGATGCAGGATCAATGTTGCCTTAAGTTTTTTTGCTAGCACTGATTTGTCAGTTTTATTCATGTCACCATTTTGCTGACAAAGAGCAGCGGGAAGTGGCGCCAACGGAAAAGAGAGACATACTTCTATGTCGATTTTGTGTTCCACGGCAATACATAATAGCCTTCCAAATATGTCCCTTTCCATTTTAATTTGAGCTGTTTTTGTCCCGTCTCTGCTCTTTTGACTTTTCGAGACAGAATCAGAACTGAAGTTAATAATCTTATTCCGGGTTTCTCGAATCGGTTTGCATCTTCGCACATTTCTCTAAAAATTGTTCTTTCTGATGCTGTCCAAGCTAAACTGACAGCTTAGACCTGGCAGACCTTTTGATCCAATATCAGGAGCATCTTGGTTATTATTTGGCGTAGGTTCCACCCGGGTACTCCATGAGGTAGGTTTAGGGTGTCGGAAGGGCTTATTTTAGGGGTCTGCCTAGTACTTCCGGCAGGGTGCGCAATGGCAGACCTACTTTTTTTATATAATTAATCAATAGCAAACTGTTGCCAGCATTTTACCACAGGTTTCTCGAATCGGTTTGCATCTTCAGCACATTTCTCTATAAATTGTTCTTTCTGATGCTGTCCAAGCTAAACTGACAAATCAGTGCAGCAAAAAAAACTTAAAGGCAACATTGATCCTGCATCGCCACCACACAGAGTCGATGCTTGTTTTCTAGACGGTTTTAATATGTTATACCTTATAAGTCCATCCTCAATTCCCAGCACATTTGAAAAACTTGCCGAAATTATATTACAAAAAATTTGCACCATAGAAGCTGATGAAATTCATTTAATATTTGACAGATACTTAACGCCTTCCATTAAAGACTGTGAAAGAGCAAACCGGCAAGAAGTAAAGATCCCGTATGAAGTTACAGGCCCTTCCCAAAAAACACCGTCAAATTTTCATAAAGCCCTGAAAAATAATAAATTTAAAAGAGTTAATTTCCTTTCGAACTTTTGGGAGAATAAAACCATGAGCAATATAATTGGCAGTAAAAAAGTATTTGTCACAGTTGATGAGAAATGCTATTCGTTTAGTGCCGATGGCGGCAAAATAACGAAAACTGTTGAAGCTGATTACTTTTGCGATCACGAAGAAGCAGATACTCGAATACTTTTTCACGTCTATAAAAAAATGACGCGACAAACGTTTCCATTGTAGCAACTGACACTGATATTTTAGTTGGTGTTTTAGCACACGCACACCAACTGAAACCAAATATTTGGTTACTTTCGAGCGGATTATCAAGAGCCAAAGATCCAAATGCTATAAATATTACTCATTTATCAAAAACACTAGGTGAAACGTTGTGTCGTTCTTTACCAGCATTTCATGCGTACACTGGTTGTGATTACACCGCTGCTTTTCACAATAAAGGTAAATCGATACCTTTCCAGATTTTAAAACAGAGTCCCATCTACCAGGAAGCTTTCAATAAATTAGACGAGAAATTTGTATACGATAATAATACAGAAGTAGTCAAATTGATTCATAAATTTACTTGCGAAATGTATGGAAATAAAAACTGTACAAATGCGTATGTTTGCGTATGTTTTATCTTCAATAAAACATACGCAAACCAAAAATGTAAAAGTCCCTTATTAAAAAAAAATAGGAATTTTAGTTCATGCGGAATGGTATGCCGCCCTGTAAAAAGGTAATAAAACAAAAAATATTGCGAACGGCTTTTATAAATGCTATGTGGCAAAACGCATGTTCAAATGAACTGATAAAATTAGATGCAGAAAAATACGGATGGGTTTTGAATAACAATCGCCTAGAACCTCTATGGTATGAAGGTGAGCCAACACCACTCACTGTAGAGTCCATTATAATGAATGATTCAGAGGACGATGTTATTGATCAGTCATTTATGACAGTTCAAGCGATGAAAGTGATGTTTACTAATTTTTGATTCTGCGTCTAAGTTATAATTTTATTCTCTTGGCGAGGATTAAATATTTTTTTTGTACATACTTTTATTGATTTACCTTAGAACAGTTCAATCTGACTCTGTTTTTAATTTTTTTTTGCACCTGAGTATGTTTATAAATAGTTCTTGCTGTCATTTGACCGTCATTGTAGCTAGTTTTATTGTTAGTTACCTACATATCTACAGTAAATGGCTAGTCAACCAAACTATTATTATTTAAACTTTGACCTTATTTCGATGGATTAGTGATCCTGGTGGTGGATAGGTTGATTAGGCGTTGACTGTACCTACGATGATTCACACAATAACCGATTCTACACTCGGAAGCCTACTTTTTTCCCTAAACCCACCATACAGAATTCAGGTAACTGTAATGGCAACTTTAACTATGTTTTGATTATTGTACCTATATTGTAAGCATGTTATTGTACTGGTAGCGATTGTTGTTAAATTTTAAATATATATCTTTTATCGCTAAACTTGTTGTTTTATTTAATGTTTTGGTAATAAAGCACTTTATATTTATACATTTGTATAAATTTAGAAACAAAATAATGTTATTTTGACTTCAGGTAAAATTATGGTCCCTACCAACTTCAAGTGCTTTGAACAGCAAGTTCCGGCAAGCTTAGACCTGGCAGACCTTTTGATCCAATATCAGGGGCATCTTGGTTATTATTTGGCGTAGGTTCCACCCGGGTACTCCATGAGGTAGGTTTAGGGTGTCGGAAGGGCTTATTTTAGGGGTCTGCCTAGTACTTCCGGCAGGGTGCGCAATGGCAGACCTACTTTTTTTTACATAATTAATCAATAGCAAACTGTTGCCAGCATTTTAATTGGGGTACATTATGACGTAATATGAACTAAAAAATTACGTAAAAAAATATCGATTATTTCTATGACCCGGCAAGAACGGCTCTGGCAGACCTGACTTTTTTTACGTGTTTAAGTGTTGGTTAACGATATAAAGATAGCGTATTGGGGTAGCCGATAAGGTAGGTATTTTTGCAGCCGGCTCTCGCACTATTAGAGCAAGCCGTACTCTCTAAAACTGACCATAAATCATAATCCAGCGGATTAAGATCGGGACTAGACGACGGCCAGTCTTCAGCTCTGATGAAGTCCGAAACGTTCACTTCCAACCAAGACTGCGTGGACCGAGCTTTATGACCGGCGCCGAGTCTTGTTGGAAGGACCATACTACTACTGTTATTGAATATGGTGTTGTTATGGGGCTTAACTACCTTCTCAAGAATGGTATCTTGATACACTTGTGCCGATGTTTTGATACCTTTTTCACAAAAATATGGCTCTGTCACTCCTTCATAGCTAACACCCCACCAAACCATCATTGAAGTCGGATAACGTTGCACTCTGTCGACTAATTGGGAAGCTTCCTTAGAGCTTTGAGCATAAATACGGTCATTTTGTTTGTTAAAATGTTGATCTATTGTAAAGATTTTCTCATCCGTAAACAAAAAAAATCTGTGACCTCCCATTGCGTACCGCTTCAGTAGTTGTTTCGATTTTACCACCCTATTCTTTTTTAAATTATCAGCTAAAAATGACCAGTGCGTCTCTTATAGGCTGCAAGTCCTTTTTTTTTTTTTTTTTTTTTTTTTTGGGTGGGAAATCATCAAATGACGTCTCCCGCTCTGGGTGGAGCGGGAGGGCGTGTCAGACTCTTACTGACTAAAACCCACCCGTGTTCCTTCTGTTGCCTGTGCAATGCCAGGGGGCCACGGTATCCCTTTCGGACTAATCCCGCAACCCCGGCAGGCAATGGTCTCATCGGACCCCTTCACTTGCTGACATCTCTTTGAGGCGCGCGTGGAACACAACGCGCCGTCGACCCGGGCCTGGTCCTTACCGGACGGCGAGCTACCCATTGCTCACCGTCCGCAAGCCCGCGCCTACGGTGGCCGGGAATCGGCAATCGATTCCCGACGCCCAGGGCGTCTCCTCCTGCGGCGGCTAGGGGCGTGAGGGCGCGAAATTTGCCTCTCCCTCACGCGTTCCGCCTCCTCCTTTGCGAGCATTACTGCTTCGCAGAAGGAGGTGACGGCCTCCCATGCAGGCTGCAAGTCCTAAGTCATCTTTTAAAATATGCGACATGGTTCTGGGTGCTATCTTCATCTTCCGAGATAAAATCTTTTGCTTTCGGACAGAATTTCTTCGAATTCTTTCCCTTACTGCTTTGACCATTTTTTTCGTACGAAGACTACGTGGACGGCCAGATCTATTTTCAAAATCACCCCCACTCCATTTTAATATCGCAAAATATTGTACAATGTATTGGCGCCAAAATTAGAAAACTCAATGAACAATCGTATAAAAATGACAGATTCAAAATTCAAATGTAATATCTTTCTTATTTTTAATTGTAACAGTATTTATGGCCAGACTAAGTATACGTAATTTCATTATTAGGACGCATTAAACAGTTCCATTCAGTCTTTAAGTATACCTACGTTTGCATCTACCTAATTACCTAGCGTTGAGGTTTGGTTTCAGTGGTGCTGATATATGTATGTAATTAGAAACCCACGACTCTTGATTTTTAAATAACAACTTGAAAGCCAGTATAGGTACTTACATCTAATGTTTTGAGGCTAAAGTTCATTAATTTATATCAAGGTTATTATATTGGGTAGGTACTTGCTTCAACACCCGAGCGTATCGATCGATCTCCGAGGTTAGGCTGCACTTGTCGTGATTGGTCGATGGGTGGATGACCAGTTTTCGAAATTCAAGATACTTACTTTCAGGCAAAGCCCGGACGTCTAATAGATACCTGCGTAGTACGTACACATCTACGTACAATGGCAATGAAATTCTTTTTGACAGTTCAACAACATTCATTGTGTTACATTATCCTTCACACGAATTTGTCAAATCTATGGAGATATTAGGAATTTCTTCGAAATTCGACGAAAATAACTGGCCTGCTTTAGTCGGTGAACTTTTATTTGAAGAATTAAATATCCAAAGTTCGATGGAGTAGCTCCATTTATCTACTACTTACTTCGTCCCTTAATGGCCATCGTCCCGTCTTAATACTATTAGGCTAGGCAGATGTATTTAGGCATTGCAGTGCGTCCTTCATGATACAATCTATCGACTAGCCGTGAGGTGTTCTCGGTGGTAATAGATATGCACGCGGTGGTGGCGGTTGTTATTGTAATTACAGACAAACATACTGGCGTATGTTACGTTCAATAATTGACATCAATCAATCATGTTGAGCAGCTACGTTATTTAATTTTACGTGTTTTTCGTCTGTTTCTATGTTTATCAGACTTTAAAAAAGGAGGTTCTTAGTTGGTCGGAATCTTTAAAAAAAAAAAAAATTTCCCTGATTACTCGAAGTCCGGTGGCGGAGGAGCTCGTGGCTAAGTAATAACTGCCGCACGGGTCGATCCATCAGGTTAAGCTACGCTTGCCGGGGTTGGTCTGTGGATGGGTGACCATCTTTACATACCGAGACTCCTCCGTGCCTCGGAAAGCACGTTAAGCCGTTGGTCCCGGCTGTCATTCCTGGATCTTTGATAGTCGTTACGGGTCGTCAGAAGCCCGAAAATCTGACAACCAGTCTTACCAAGGGGTATCGTATTACCCAGTTACTGGGTTGTGGAGGTCAGATAGGCAGTCGCTCCATGTAAAATACTGGTATTCAGCTGCATCCGGTTAGACTGGAAGCCGACCCCAATAAAGTTGGGAAAAGGCTAGGCAGATGATGATGACTCGAAGTCCGGTGGACCAATTTGGAAAATTCTTTTTTTTTTAAATGGTTAATGTTTTCCTAGGTGGCCTCATCTTCATCGGGTCAGGTTCTGATGGAGAAATCGAGGGAACTCTTCAAATATTATAGGCACACATTTGGGTTTTTTTTACACGATTACGGAGAAGCAAAAAGGAGGGTTATGATTTTGTATATATATGTATTTATGTATGTATGTTAATCTATTACCTCATAAATTTTAAACTACTGATCATAATTTGACAAATGAGGTATCGTTCGTTGGAAGCGTCTTGATCTTCCGCTGGTTATAGGTGTATGTAACGTCTCATTAAATTCGATATGGCGCCCTCTAGAGGACATAAAGTATTTTTTTAAAATTATGCCATGTTGGGTATCAAAGAGAGAGAGTTATAAGCGCTGTAAACATTATTTTAAATTATTTTTTTATTTTCAGGCCAGCGTTTTACCTGTACGCAGTCCTGAAAGTGGCTTCAGGAGCACTCATGTTAAGTATAGACCTGGAGTTCAAGCAGCCGGCACAGAACCTTCTGGAAGATGTCATCACTGTGTTCAGGAACATCGAAATTGTTGCGCTGTTCATTGCGTGCTTCATTATGGGTAAGATTTTATGAACAGTACCTAATAAAGTAGATTTTATAAAATAAAACTATTATAAAATATAGCACAATAGGCAACAGACTGAGTAACGCTAAGACACCGGTATAGTAAGAAAAAAAGAACGAAGCATGTACCATGGAAGAAGTTCATATCTCTACACCGTAAGGACTATTTTTGCTTGCAGCGCTCGGCCGCTATAGAACCTGGGTGGGAACAGATGTAGTCATCGTGTTCACGGGATTTTGTTTTCAAACTGCTTAGATATGAAGTTCTTCGATAGTACGTTGTGCAGCAGAACTATGCTGGTCTCCACTATAGTGCTGTGCTGAAGGAGACTATAATAACCGTAATAACCACATAAACAGCATGGTGAGTGGTGACCTCAAAAAAGGTTGTGGTCACGACTCACGTTGGATTAGGAGTCGCTCGCGATCTATATAAACAATTGCTATAATATAATAAGTATATCAGTTTTGCCCAGTCTCCTTTGGTAAGGTTATATGCGCGCACCCAATGTGTGTGAACATCAGCCTTTCGACCTCAATTAGGGTTGTGTGCATGCCCACCGTGCCCACAAGATGGATACTCGCTTGCATTGCAGTAGAGCACATATTTTTCATTCTTACATAAATAAGGATATAAATAAAAATGATGCAATAGGAATTCTACTTAATAATATAATTTTTATTTAATATATAATTCAGATTCGTTTCATTTAACCCGTCGCGCGCGCAATTTGCGACACAATAGAATTTTATTGTCATTGGCACACATGGGGTGCAATCTCAGCTTGAATTCCTAAACAATACGTTTAATGTATTTCAATTGATTTCAAAGAATATGTACCAAAACAGGTGGAAGATTTGTGAGAGTCAATACTCAATACTAAAGAAAGTATTGACGTAGGTAATGTTTATGGCTATTATACAAACTTACAAATGAGTCACTACTACTATATTCAGTCTAGCGCAATTGTCTGGGTGTTGACCTTATAATATATAATTTTTGTGTTTTTCTCAGGAACTGCTTGGGGCTACATCGAGAGCTTCCTATTCTGGCTGCTACAAGACCTGGGCGCGTCGCGTTCCCTCATGGGTATCACTATAACCGTGGGGGGTATCGCTGGTCTGCCACTCCTCGTGCTATCAGGCCCCATCATCAGGAGGCTGGGACACGCCAACGTGCTCTTCATCGGATTCATATTCTATGCAATTAGATTACTCGGTAAGAGTCGGCGTAATGAACAATGTACTTAGCTCGAGCTCTCTTATAAGAATAGAAAGAATTCTGTAAGTAAATAAATTTTCCTAGCGGTAGAATAGCTACTGCTGATACAATATTACTTATAATATGTACCTGTGTCAATCAATCTGCCGCAGCATTCAGCTGAATACCAGCAATGCTATTATGTAACCATCTCACCGTGAAAACTTAGGTGAAGTAAGCTCGGAGTGAGCTGTCAGTCCCTAGCAGCAGGTGGAATGACAGCTCACTTCACGTTCACTTCACCTAAGTTTTCACCGTGAGATTATTACAGAATAGACCGGCAGTACATGGAGTGAGACCCCGCAATACGGGTAAGACTGGTTGTCAGACGACCCGTAACGACAATCAAAGATCCACGAATGACGGCCGGGAGCAACGGCTTAACATACAATTCAAGATGGTCACTCATCCATGGACCAACCCCGGTAAGCGTAGCTTAACCTGATGGATAGACCCGTGCGGCTCTTATTACTTAGCCACGAGCTCCTTTAAAGAGTATTCCACCTTAGTTTATGAGTTTATAGTCTTAATATGAGATCTGTACTTTCTTCCTTTGATAAAATTCATGTTCTTCCTTAGATCATGGTAGGAAACTACGTCAAAACTTTTTATTTCCATATACCTATTTATTGCCATAAGACATTTGCGTAGGTAAATAATTATATTTAATATCAGTTAGTAAGTGATTGAACCTGAGGTTAGCACCGCTAGATCAAGCGACTCGTTCAGTGACTTTGTAAGCTGCGGGTCCACTTTCACCGTTTAGATTTCATTCCCATTTGCTGATTTCCCTTTTGTTTCTACAAACTTTCCTTAACGCAAGTCAACTGGCTTTTCTTTAATATGAATGCGTTTTTTCATGGTACGCAAGGACTTTAACTAAATACAGACAGAAACTTAAGTTTGGCTCTGTCAAGTGAAAGCTCTCTCGTTAATGACACAATATATTGTTTAGAATATTAACCAAAGCTAAGTTTTAGAGCAAACATCGAACATATCTAATCCATTTTGTAATAACAGTAATTGATTAGTAGGAGTCAGCCAAAGACATGAAATAATGTCGGATGGAACCGTACCACAAGATTAGTAATTTACGACCCAAAATTAATTCGATTTATTTCTCCAGATAAGAGTATCTTTATGATCCATAACATTACTTCTGTGTCGTGTTTACAGGTTATTCATTGATCTACAACCCATGGCTGTGCCTGGTGTTCGAGGCGCTGGAGTCGGTGACGTCATCGCTCTCATTCACCGCCGCCGTGACGTATGCGGCGCGCCTGTCCTCCACCACCACTGACACCTCCGTGCAAGGACTTCTCGGAGGAATTTACTATGGAGTTGGTACGTTGTCATTGTTTTATCAAACCTAGCCTCTGCCAATTGTGTTGAGCAGTCTACCCTTACGTAAATGAATATCTTAATCAGGGTTTGCCTCTTCTCTCTCAAATCTGGTTGGAATGTTATGCATCGGGTTATGCATATCGTAGGTACCTATTATAAAGGATATAATATGCTACTGTACCTTATACCTAGTGATTATGAATGTAAACTGTGGCGGCATCTACATCGCCACATGGGAACTACGCATCAAAGTCCTGACGTCACACAAATCCTTCATTGCGCAGTCAGAGTTTACCGCGCGAACAGCATATATATAACTTCCCCGACCCAACTACACGACACCCGTCTGGTCGGAGGATCCTACCTGTTCTATAGTGGATGTGTGACCTTTACACCCTGTTCCTCATGCCTCTAAATTGGTGACTCCGATGTGCACTCCTCATCCTGCACTCCTGTATTATATGGATGACCTCTATTTAGCTTTCTTATCGCTAAAAGAAATCATAAGCAAATTGACGTTAATCGATGTTATTTCCCCGTTTCTACAAAGTTATTATCATTTGTTTTACAGGCAAAGGTGCTGGGAGTCTTATCGGCGGTTACTTGATGAAGTTCTTCGGTACCAGACCAACTTACCAGATATTCTCTGGTGCAACATTCATCACTGGCTGCATTTATTATTTATTCAATACATTTTATTTACGGAAGAGGGCGGTTGTCTACGAAGACGACTTCTGTAAGAAGAAGCAAACGCCTGCGGATATCGAGGGCAATGAAACTAATAAGGACAGTGATAAAATTGTTCCAGCGATAGAT
The DNA here is from genome assembly GCA_963853775.1 of Xanthia togata. Classification (NCBI taxonomy): domain Eukaryota; kingdom Metazoa; phylum Arthropoda; class Insecta; order Lepidoptera; family Noctuidae; genus Xanthia; species Xanthia togata. Next base: position 11,764,177 of record OY970792.1, on the reverse strand, counting down.
GGCGCTAGTAAAACTGAAGCTAAATTGGAGAACTCCGTCGGCGTCGTGAACAAAGTCAAAGAACCGGATTCGAACCGCACGAAGTTAGTGCCCGACAATGCAGATGGCGGTAGTGACTCTGGTGTTGATAACCCGGCTTACAATGAGACCGACGCGGCCGAAGCCAAGAAAGAAGAAAGCAAAGTGCCCACTGTGTGATATGCATTACATACAAATTAGTTGAGTTTAAACGTAATGTAGATATATACAGAAGTCGCGTTGCGGCTAATGTAGGCAATAATAACTATAATAATATTTTTAAGCCGAATTTAGTAGTTATATACCTACCAGTTTAACAAGCTCTGAAACTAATAATATTTTTTAAATGAGAAGATCGTTAATATTTTGGATATATGATTTCCTCTGCCTTGAACGATTTTAGGGTCTTAAATAGTTAAAAACACAAACAGATCTTCACTTTAGTACCTAATTTATAACTGAATAGATATAACCAGAAATATTTTTTTAGGCTTATCGATATACATGTTATTTTTAACGTCGATGTTTTATCCATGTCTTACTTCCTATCAAGTACTCGTATCAGTCGCACAATTTGATTGTGTTCCTATTGTTTAAGTTCCAGAGCAGTGAGTAGTTGATGAATAAATTATAATAGGTAAATAATATTTATTAATAAATATTGTTAATGTAACAGATTTTTTATATCCACCAATTCAAGATCATCATTTATGAATGATTTCTCTGATCCCTATGAACCTTGTTGTTAGGAGAAGAAGTAAAAATCGAAATAAGATGGTATTTAAAATATACTTAGTAATACTATTTGGTTCTTAATAATGAACTTAAGAGAGTCGTTGAAAAATTAAGCAACAATGCAGGAACATAATAAGGCTCTAATTCTTAGTTCACTTATGGAAGCTTTGAAACGAAATACATAAACATTTAAGAGTCTTTTGGTGTATTTTCTACTTACACTGTTAATTGGTTAACGATCGATATTTGGTGGCAAACCGGAGTACTTTCGAATTGAAGTAGATAAATACCTAGTCGATGTCGGGAAAAGCGGTAATGCCATATTTTTATACTAATCCTAACTTAGTCCATCCATCCATACTAATTCGAAAGTAACTCTCGTCTGTCTGTATGTTACATTTTCACGGCTAAACTGGATTTTAATCCTGGGGAAGAGCATAGGGTAGTTTTTGTCTCAAAAATAATCCGGCGTGATAATTATATGGGATGAAAGTGTGTATGGGAAACCCAGAATTTCTGAAGTTAGGGATATGAAAATTGAAATTTATGCTTTTGGTAAGAAATAAAGGATTACGCGTTTCGGCGTTTTTGTAAACTCATCCCCTATTTTACCCCTTTGAGGGATGATTTTACAAAAATGCTGAAACGCTTATTTCTTGTTTCTTACCAAAAGCATAAATTTCTAAATATTGGTTTTTTTGTGTCATGGACTGACTGACTAAACGTTACATGAACTGACTGACTAAACGTTACTTCAAGACACGGCCTATGATTTTTTTTTATCCCAGATTGAAGAACAAACTTCACTTTGCAGTTCATATACAGGGTGAAATTGAATTCATGGGCAATCTCTTAAGGGGTCATTGTACTCATCATTATAAACAATTTTCACTATGTGACCAATCCAAAAATCGCAAAAAAAAATCAGCTGCTCCCTACATTTTGACGAGCTATGTGAACATAAATGTAGGGAAAAGCTGATTTTTTTTCACGAGTTTAGGGTTGGTCCCATAGTGAAAGTTGTTTATAATGATGAGTACAATGACCCCTTAAGAGATTGCCCATGAATTCAATTTCACCCTGTATAACTATGTAAGATAAATTATAAATTTTCAGATTTACCTCTTTACTTGACCTTGCTTCTCGCCAAACTTCATGCTGCTGGGCCGACCGACACGGGCCAAATAGGCTTTGGTTTATTTGTGAATGTCAAAATATGCGGTATAAATGGCCGTATTTTTATTTTATTATTTCTTTGACTTGGACGTTTGATTTTCGTTACAAGATCCAAGGGAATATAAATCTAAGGTTTTGATATCTATTTCAATTTGATGCCTCCACGCGTTCCTGAGAAAAACGGTCTTGACAGACATTGAAGGTTTAAATTTTTCATTTTGAGGTAGATAAGTACCTAGTCTATTATTATTTACGCAACCCTCAAATCTGCCTGTTACCTTTTCATGCCGTAATGGCTGAACGCATTTAGTTGAAAGGCATGGCATGCGGATAAGCCATGACCTGGGTTAGGACATAGGATACTCTGATGATGATAGGTGTATTGCGGTACAGCGCTCTCCCTCCCTGCCGCGGCCTTGACGGGGTCGCCACCGTCTGATGGCGAACGCGGTGGGGCCGCAGGGGAAGAGGAGTGTCGGTATAGCGTAGGCCGCTCTCCCTATCCTCTGCGGCCGAAAATTGGTAGACGGCGGGGCCAATGATCTGACCCGTCGAAGAGGGGCCAAGGGCGCCCAGACAAGGGGCTGTCTGGCGCCCATGTGCTGGTTTGGTCCCTGGGTTGGTCACGGCGTGCCATGTGTTCTGGTGCGCCGGTGATGAAGGAGGAGGGGCCCGCTGCGGCGGGCTGGCACCAGTCGGGGGTTGCGGAGGATTTTTCGTTCCCGCGACCCCCGGCGTAGGTGTGAGACGGAACACCGGGGTGGTTTTTAGTCAGTAAGAGTCTGACAGACCCCTCCGCTCGCCCCAGGCGGAGGACATCCATGAGGATTTTCCACCCCGGAACAAAAAAAAAAAAAAAAAAAAAAGGACATATGATACTCTGAATCCCGGTAGTACGTTCCTGTGGGATATTTTCCGACCTATACGCGGACAAAAGCTAGTAATATTATAAATGCGAGTGAGTTTGTTTGTTACGCTTTCACGCTAAAACGGCTGAACGGATTTGGATGAAATTTAGTACACGGGTAGACCATGACCATACTTAGGATATACCGGTCAACTGCCCTAACTTCGCCTGGCGCCCTATCTTTGCCTAGATGAAAAAAGATGTAATATCTTTTTTATTTTACTTGTATGGCAATGGAAACTTTGAGTTTTCATAGAGAGCTTTAAGTTTCGATTTCCATACAAGCAAAATGAAAAAGATATTACATCTTTTTTCATATAGGCAAAGATAGGGCGCCAGGCGAAGTTAGGGCAGTTGACCGGTATATCCTAAGTATGGTCATGGTCTACCCGTGTACTAAATTTCATCCAAATCCGTTTTTATCTCGATTTTTTTGTCCACGGGATCGAAACTTATGCGGGTGAAACCGCGGAGCGCAGCCTGCTAGTGTCATATATTCTTACTAATATCATGTAGGTCTTAGTTATCGAGTTTTCGAATAAAAGCTAAAATAATTTGTTTTGATAGTGTTTCTCCGTTGATTTTAAATCATTCCCGATGTACCCTTAAATACGTAGGTTACAAACAATGAAAGAGTTGGTTTGAAAATAAAAAATTAGGATCTCTACCGTTTGGCGGAAAACAGTAAATTATAGTAGGTAGTAGCAGTATTATTCTTTTTTTTAGAAAAATTGAACGATATAGTTTAATTAAGGCAGTTTTATGAGTTCTTTTTTCTGTTTGTTAACTTAGGAGCAGTATAACTGATGTTAAACGCGAAGAACTATTAGAACAATATAGATACATAATATATTAACTTATGCGATGATCGAATGGAATGTAGACAACTTTCCACTTAAGGTGCTCTAAATATTTTGTACAAATATGTGACACTTTCCACAAAGGCTTGCTCGGGAACCATACTTATTGATTATCGTGCTAATGGTGTAAATTGTTTCTTTTGCTTGGGTCATCTGAATCGTGCCTCTAGTGTTCTACATATTAGAGTACCGCTAAAAATTATCGTAGTTTTACACCCAACGCATCTAACCACAGTATGTGTATTTGAAAATATTTAGCCATAGCCATCATTTTCTAGTCAGTTGTCGTGTAGAGCACCCGCGTAACTCGGTCTTAACAAATGTGCTTCACACGCGTCTAAAATGAATCGAAAAGTACTGCTCATTGTATTGTTAAATTGTTTTCATATTCATCATGTTTATACCGCGAATCTGCCTGGACCATTAGTGTACGTTGTAACACCATCTCCGCGACCGCCGCAAACCGATACGGGGAAATCAGCGCCGTTCTACTACCACAAGTGGATGAGCAGGATGGACACGCCACGGAACGCAACTCCTACCACCACGACAACAGTGAGGACGAAAACGCCTGACTTGATATTCGCGGAATTTGAATCGAACAACAACAATATGAAATCAATTCAAAAACTCTTGGAAAAAGAGAGAATTCGATCGACTACGACTACAACTACGACTTCTACACCCAGACCTATTTATGTTCCTGACGAAGAAACGAATGATGAATCAAATTATGGTTTACCAGTGCTGTCAACGGACAAGCCAGTGAAAACTGATATGACTGATTATTTTGCTTTGTATAATAATTTGTACAACTCTGGCCCCGTGTACGTGCCTTCAGCTCCATCCTCTAGTGCACCGCCGCCTTCAACAACCACCACAACAACGACAACGACAACGACAACGCAAGCGCCCATTGACAGTGTTCAAAATATTTGGCATATCATTGACAATGAGAAACATGGCGAATTTTCTGGTAAATGGGAAGAAGAGCCCGTTAGTTCCGAACAAATGACTAAAGATGTTCAAAACACAGATAATTCACAAAGTAATGATGTTCAACCAAATGAAGACAAGATTGAAGAAGATACAGGAATTGATGATAACTTTGCCTTACCAGGGTGAGTGTTCAATCTATAATTTGTAGCTCACCAAGAAGTTCAAAGTGGTTTTAATACTCAGACTTAATTAAAATTGTAGTGTTGTAGAGTTTTTTTTACATAAGGTTTTATAATTGTTCACAGATTTGGCACTAATCCCGGTAATGGAGCTGAAAACGAATCCCGAGCAATACGCACAGAACCTAATATCCGTTTTCCATACATTGACCTAAAACCGTTCCAAATGAAAAATATTAAGAAATCTCAATTTAATTCCTTTTCTAACGGTAAAAAAGGCAACAATATGTTTAACTTGGACAGCTTTACTGAGATCAAAAATCCTGTTAGAGGCGAAGTTCAAGATCCTGCAGTTCCCATGCGTCAACCTATAGATCGCTACAATCCTGCGCAGCCATACTTGCCTCAACCGCCTACCTACGGTGAAAAATCAAAACAGTCTGCTTCAGGCCCTCCCCCACTACCCTCACCACCATCTGGCCCCCCTCCCCGCCCCTTGAATACCGTCGCCAGCCTCGTTCCTCCCCCACCCCCGCCAGCTCCTAAACTTACAGCGGACGATTTTCCAACACCAACCACCTATGACTCCTTTCCACCATACGCATCTGCTCCAGCACCACGCCCTGTTTCTTCGTACCAACCACCTATCGACTCGGGACCAGACTCACCACTTAGTGGGGGCGATGACGATGGACCCGCATCCGACATAAACTACAGATACAAACCACCTTCTGCCCCTGTTCCACCATCACAACCTTTTCTCCCAACCATTTCTCCGCCCAGTAAGCCATTTGTGGGTTATTCTTATAACAAGCCACCGATGATTCAAGATGACGATGATAGCCGGACGCCCATGATGGACATGGGTAGCAAACCTGACTACCAAGGGTACCATTACAGTAAACCAGCTCCACCGCCTTCACCACCGCAGGACCACGCACCTAGCTACGGTCACCATGACGGACCACCACCTTCGTATCAGCCTGAATCTGACTATCCTGATCTCATCTTTGATAAACCACACGGTCACGCGGGGGACGTGAAAGGTGGAGACGCTATGAATGGGAATGACATGGGAATGGTGCCACCGCCTCCTCCATCTGACGACATGAAGCCGGACACACATGGAGCTTCAATGGAAGATCACGGATTTCCTAATGATTTCCCCGGAGATTTCAAGTTCCACCACGACTTTGATGAGCACGATCATGACCACTATCATTATCACCCCACAACGACGACTACAACTACAGAGATGCCTCGTGTCAACAGATACAGTTATTATTACCTTGGAAAGAAGCTGTACTATTTGCCACTGTACTTCAGTGTATATTTCATCGTTTACGTAGGAGCTCTAATTATCAAAGCCGTACTACGTCATAAGATTACATATCCCAACAGCTGGAGACCAAACGACACAACAGCAGGTTTCTTCTCAAAGAGGTCCATCGAATCGCATCTTTCGAACGAGAATCTTCATGAGATTACTGGGAGGGTAACGCGAGCTATCACTGCAGCAGCTGAAAAATATGCTGGTGAAAAGGGAAAACAACAATAAGAAAATTCAAGATCTTTTGTTGATACCTACTTCAAGAGAACTGATTTAGATGAATATTCTATCCGTAGCCATGAAAATAGGTATTTATATTATACAGAATACGTCAATAGTTTAAGTTCGTTGTGAACTGGACACGTTTAATCGTTACCCAATGTTCTTTCTTGTTTGAACGTAGTTCATTGTCACAACACTAATGTTAACTAACAGTTAATTAATTTAAGTTAAAAATATTATAAAAAAATACTATAAATAATTGCATTTTATTGAACCCCTGTTAAAAATAACAATAGCAAAAACGTAGACGTATAATGAGCAAAAATAATGTATCGTTTTCATGACCTTTTTTATACGTCTATGTTTTCATGCTGAAAATTTCAAATATGACACGTTTTGTAATCCTTACCTACGTGTGTTATTCTTTTCTTATTAGATCTAAAAACCTATACGAATAATGAAATTATTTTTTCAAGACATTGATCTTGCAAGGAACGTAACGTTACGAAAATAAATATGAAATCCTTTCACGAAGGCCCAATAAAGTGATACTGAAAACCGACTAAAAGTCGGGAAGCTTTCGCTACATAAGAAAGTAGGATGAATATTTGTAGGCTTCGCACTTTCCGAGATATCCGCTTCATTCACAAAACGATTTATGTTGTATTAAAAATATAATAATTAATGTATGATGTTTTATTAGAACTTACAACATAATCACACAATGGAGCATCACAGATTTTTTAAACCTTTTTATATTTTCTAATAATTTGGTACCGAACTATACTACCAAAGTACTATTGTACCAAATATACTATAATAATACGATTTTAGTGGGCAATTTAATATCATGACTTTTAAATTAATTCATATTTTACTACTTGCTGTTGCCCGCGACTTCGTCTGCGATCTATGATGAAATGTATGTAGTCCTAACGTATGAAAACCTATGTCCTTCTCCAGGTCATGGTCTACCCCTGTGCCAAATTACATTCAAATCCGTTCAGCCGTTTTAGCATGAAAGCGTAACAAACAAACAGACCAACAAACAAACTCACTTTCACATTTATAATATAAGTTAGTATTAGACCAAATAATTGAATTAATAATAATGAATTCCGAATTCCATAATTAATATCGTAGGGTTTATTAATATCGTTAGTTTTAGATGTAAAAAAGTATTTGGAAACTTTTCAAATGCCTTTTTTACTTCTAAAACGGTTACAACATCTAATTTTGTGTTATCATTGCAGTTCATTATAATATATATTATATTATATATTGATATTCTAGTTTGCTAGTTAGCCGCATTTCTTATTTCCATACTGCCAAATTAATCAACACAGCGAAATATTTGACAGCTATTTGCGAAGTTGCCCACTTTCAGAATAAACGTCTGACTATACACAACCGCCATAAACTAATAACTAATTCCCTCGAGATCGAGACTTATGCACCCGCATAAGTCTCGGTCTCGAGGGAATTAGTTATTAGTTTATGGCGGTTGTTAGACTAGCGATAAATAAACAGAAAAAGTGAAATTTAATGAAAAGCTTTTACAAATACGTAGATATCGCACATAGGCGTAAAAAAACAGCTGTTTTAAAAAAAAATAACCGACGAAAAATTTCAACGCAGGGGGTTCAGAATCATGTAATGAATCCATTTCGCGTCGATGTCCCTTCCACCCTGTATTATGCGATATCACTGTCGCACTCGGTAGCGATACTGGTTCGCCTTCTGGTAGTCACTTTGGATCACTATCGCTACCAAGCGCGACAGTGACATCGCATATATCTGAATAGTCCATTATACATTTAAAGGTAGCACTTCATGTTCGCTTACCTATTCGTCTTAATTGCCCAAATACGACGATGTAAAGTTACTCTATTCGCCTATTACTGCAATAGCTGCTAGGGTAAAATGCAGCAAACCTATTTGTAGTGGGAGAAAGTGACATTATGCAGTATAGCGTACCTATGTTTGCTAATTCGTTCGGCTAAAATTAGGCTTCCGCGAACCTCTTTTTAAATGTGCGAAATAACACTTCCACCCCGTGCCACAGCATCCCCAGTCGTGAGGGCTCACACGCGCATGATGGCGTCCACTGTAGAGCGCTCGCCCTGCGGAAATCAAACTAGCTCTCCGCCAACTCCAGCCCCACCTGCACCAGCCGCCCGACGAGGCGGTCTGCAATGACTCTTTCAAAGAGCTTGCCCACCTCGTCGAGCAGCACGATGGGCCGATAAGCGGACGGTGAGTCCACAGGGCGCCCCGGCTTCTTGATGAGGACCAGTTTCCCCGTCTTCCAACGAAGAGGGAACTGGCCCTCTGCAAACATGCGCTTAGGAGCCCCCTTAGTCGAGGCCCGAGAGCCTCTAAGGCCAGGACCCAGGCTTTCCCAGGTAAGCCGTCGGGTCTTGGGGCGGTATTTTTGGCATTCAGCCTACGTACCGCCACTCTCATCTCTACCTCGGTCACCTCCGGAGAATTGTCGTCGTCGTCGGCGGTGTGGTCCGCATCGGGCACCGCAGTAGGCGGAGCCATGGGCGGGGAGGCATGTTCCCCTCTCGAAGCTCCCCCCTCACAAGCTTCGGCCGGAGACTCTGCGTCCTCGCCACTCTGTACCCCTCGTACAGCTCCGCCTGAATGGCTTCCGTATCTCGAGGTCGAATACGGAGCCTGCGGTGCCTGGTGTAACGGAGTCACACAGCAACACACGCATTGCGCAGTATCGTCAGCTGTTGCGACCACCAGTACACCTGGCGCGAGGCACATCCAGGCTGGACCCGGGGCATTGCCACGTCACATGAATTGAATTGAATTGAATGAATTGAATTGAATGCACATATTTCGGACAAGGCCTCCCGGAACCACTCCATCTCGTCGTTGATGTCGGCAGGCCTGTCCGGTGATGACACCCAGGCCTGCACGATCGAGGCTTCCAGGAGGAGCTCTCGGTCCAGCTGCTTCAGCACCCACCGCGGACCACTCAGGGCCTCAAATCTCAAATCTCAAACCGGCGCGCTCGAGGTCTGGGTGGAGACGTCATACCGGATGTACCGGTGATCGGAATAGGTCTCCACCCCCTCCATGACGCGCCAGTCAATGAAACGCGGCGACAGAGCGGGGCTGGTGAACGAGATGTCCGTCACTGATTCACCCCGCATCCGCACACACGTGGGCCTGTCTCCAGAGCCCAGTCCTCCACCATCCTACCCCGTGTGTCTGTATACCGGGAACCCCAAGCCACATTCTTAGCATTGAAGTCCCCGAGGACGAGCACGGGGAGGGAATAGAACCCGACGACGACGAACTATATAGTATTGAAGATAGGTACATATTACACATTCATTAGTACATTCATTCTTTTTACCCAAATAGAGCATTTTATTGAAATTAACTTTCATATTTTTTTTTTTTTAAACCTTACGAATTTTGCCAAAACAACGGTGATAATCGACGAGAAAAAAAGAAAAGCTTAGTTTCAAATAGTAACACCGGACACTTAGTTATTTTAGCAGTAAGTCACCAAAACGTAAATGTCAATATTGGCAATTGATAAGATAAAATCTCAGGAAGAAAAGTGGTATCAACAATAAGATTTAAGTACCTACTTTCATTGAGTTAAGTGTAATGGCAAATAATAAAAGGCTTTCGACACAGTCCCGCACAGCTGGTTACTACAGGTTTTAAATATGTATAAAATTCACCCAACACTAACACAATTCTTAAAAACTTCCATGCAGAATTGGCAAACAGTTCTTAAAATTAATGCCTACTCCTCGACTGTAGCTACTGAACCAATCCGTATAAAACGAGGAATTTTTCAAGGAGATGCCCTAAGTCCGCTGTGGTTTTGCATGGCACTTAACTCACTCTCGTACTTATTAGATAAAACAGACATGGGATTCACACTGGCAAACAATACCACACAATATACGCTAACACATCTCATGTACATGGATGACACAAAATTATATGCAGCAGACAAAAACGCACTTTTCCAACTAGCGGACAAGACTCAACAATTTTCTGAAGATATTTGTATGTCATTCGGAGTAGATAAGTGCAAAATTTTGTCAATTGTAAAAGGAATAGTTCAAAATAATAGTTACATACAGCCGAACAGGTGAATCCATAGAGCCGATGGATGAACAGAGTACATATAAATACCTAGGTTTTAAACAGTCCAGACAGATACAACAAAAGATGATAAAACAAGAACTGCTCAAAAAGTTTTCACACCGCCTCAACCTCATCTTGAAAACTCACCTTAACTCTAAAAACACAATTAAAGCCATCAACACATTCGCAATACCCATTCTCACATACTCTTTTGGAATTATATGCTGGTCAAAAACAGATATAAAAAAGTTACAACGCACTATTAATACATCTCTTACCAAACACAGAAAACACCATCCAAAGTAAAGCATTCAGCTACTAACCCTGCCTCGCCAAGAAGGAGGAAGAGGATTAATTGACATACACAACTTGCATAACAAACAAATACTTTCACTCAGATCTTATTTCCATAACAAATCGGAACATTCATCACTACACAAACATGTAACAGACGCAGATAAAAAACTTACACGACTCAACTTACAAAATAAAAACACTGAAAATCTCATAACCACACAGCAAAAAATTGCCGCATGGTCTGCCAAAGCCCTTCACGGAAGACACCGAGCCTACCTGAGTCAGCCACACGTCGACAAATCTAATTCAAACGAATGGCTCAAACGAGGCGAGCTGTTTCCTGAGACCGAAGGGTTCATGCTGGCGATACAGGACCGAGTCATGGCGACTCGCAAATATAGAAAGTACATTATAAAAGACCCTCGTCAGCCGACAGACTTATGCAGACATTGCAACAATGCCTCTGAGACCATACAACATATTACAGGAGCCTGCAGATCACTTGCACAGACTGACTATAAGCACCGACATGACCAAGTTGCCGCAATTATACACCAACATCTAGCATATAAATATAAATTCATAAGTGAGATGATACCGTACTATAAATATAAACCCGAAATCATACTAGAAAATAGGAATCAGAAAATCTATTGGGATCGGACGATAATAACAGATAAAACTATACATTTCAATAGACTAGATATAACCGTTCACGACAAAACTAATAAAGAAGTTTACCTTATAGATATAGCTATCCCTAACTCACACAACATTCAAACCACAATATCTGAAAAACTAAGTAAATATCAAGACCTCGCCATAGAAATAAAGACCCAGTGGAAAGCACAAACCGTTCACATCGTCCCTATAGTACTCTCATCCACTGGTTTAGTACCAAAATCTCTTACATAAAGCCTTAACACTCTGCACATACCCACCCATAGCCTACACCTGATACAAAAAGCCACAATTCTCAACACCTGTCGCATCACCCGGAAGTTCCTTACTTCTTCCACAATATCATCAACGTTCTCTATTTAAATTCCCCCTTACACACTTGGTTCCGGCCCGTGTGAAAGGTTTTTGTACTCTCTTATAAGAGAAGAAAATGAAAGAACTCAAAAAATAATAATAATGGCTAATTGTTGATCTTTCAGACCTTGATTTCCAGGTACATTAGGAGTCGAGACACATGAATCCATAACCTAACCGAATAATTTAAGGTTAATTGAAGGTGATCATGAGATTAGCTGTGTATTTCACTGTTTTGATTAATTTGCAACATTACTGTATGGAAATATAGGAGCTCGTGGCTAAGTAATAACTGCCGCACTGGTTGATCTGTTAGGTTAAGCTACGCTTGCCAGGGTTGGTCTGTGGATGGGTGACCATCTTTACATACCGAGACTCCTCCGTGCCTCGGAAAGCACGTTAAGCCGTTGGTCCCGGCTGTCATTCGTGGATCTTTGACAGTCGTTACGGGTCGTCAGAAGCCCGAAAGTCTGACAACCAGTCTTACCAAGGGGTATCGTATTACCCAATTACTGGGTTGTGGAGGTCAGATAGGCAGTCGCTCCATGTAAAATACTGGTATTCAGCTGCATCCGGTTAGACTGGAAGCCGACCCCAATATAGTTGGGAAAAGGCTAGGCAGATGATGACTGTATGGAAATATGAATTAGTGAACTAAAATATTGATTATGAATCGCGATCATTAATATCGTAACACAGTTTTAGATATAAAAAAGTATTGCGAAACATTCCAAATGCCTTTTTTACACCTAAAACGGTTACAACAACAAATTCTGTGTTTTATATGCAATTCATTATTAACATTCAAGTTCACTAATTAGTGATATTTCATATTTCCCTTTAGATATTGCCAAATTAATCAAACAGGTGTGTGACAATGTGACAGCTATTTGCGACGTTGCCAACTTTTAGAATGAATTCTCTACATTTTTCGAGGAGTAGCGTTTTCCGCTTTATGTATATCCGCTCTCATTGTGTTGAACAGTATGCGTTGGAGTTTTGTAGTTGATCATGACATAGCTATCTTCAAATCTATATCAGATAAGAAGTATTGCACAACCGATACCTATTACATGGTAAAATGACACGAAACGAATGTGGATTCTACTAAATGTGATCTGTATTGATTTGGCTTTTAATTCCGTTGAAACATATGCCTAAGTTTCAGTTCGGCTGTATTAAGATACAATGTGGCATTATTTTAAGTTGTTTTGACAAAATATTAATTTGAGATTTTAAGAAATACGTTTAAACAAAAACTAGGCTTGTTAGATTTAGGCGCTGAGCAGCCACTGCGGCCATCGACGAAGGTGAAAGATGCTCAAGATCTCATTCTTGGTTTTGGTACAAACCAACACCAAGAATGAGATCTTGAGCATCGAAGGTCGAATATTATTTAAAATTCTCTTTAACCAGAAACGATGGTCGACCACTCAGCTACAAATATTCTCTTTAGTAACTTACTTACGGAGAGTAGTAATAAAAAGCCAATTTTGTATTTGTTGTATGTACTACTTACTACTTACTGCTTACATCAGTCCAATGATATTGATCGTATCATATAATCTTGCCTTTATGTTTTATTTGTTGCCTTTAAATAATAGCAATGTTAAATCTAATAACAAAATAAATAAGATTTGACACACCAGCGATAGAATGATAGAAATATTAAAAAAAATGTAATCATCTTTGGACACAGATGGATCAGTCATTGTGATAATTTTCATTATTTGTGATATTCTTGCCTAAACTGTTAACATTATTAAGAACAATTAATATAGGTTAATGAATTACACAACCTGTTACTTATTTACTTAGAACTGTTGTCATACAGTATTTGGAAATTTTCATTGAGTTTATAAAATAGATCCCAGAATGCCATCCTAGATTTGTAATTTCTCTTCTCAACTTGGAGTTCTGAGTCGATACGTAGGTAGTTAATCGCTTCCTTGGTAACAGCTGGCCACTGTATGGGCAGCAGGTCAGTTGTCTGCGGCGTTGGGTTTCTGGAAAAGTAAATACAACATGAGCTGAGTCACCAGTCAAAAAACTATTGGGTCCGGGAAGTATTGCCAAGTGGGATTTTATAACTGAATTGATGGATAATATGTATAAAGTCCTCTATACCGCATTTCGGCCATGACTGAACAGCTGTTACAATGTATAGTCGAAGACATTTTTTTTTTTTACTTTTCCGCACACTAGGAATTTCTCCTGTATTGTGGGTGCGTTTACAAAAAATTAAACTCACATACACAAACAGCGAGATCCGGAACAAGTAATTGTAGGTCATACAGATATTTGTTCCGTGCGGTAATCGAACCCGCGACACGCAGCGCAGCAGCCAATTGCTTAACCACTGCGACAACCATGTTGTCAATAATGATGAAGATGATGCAGTAAATATGTAAATTACCAATAACTTTAGTACCTATACTTTGTACATACCCGAATTTGACAAAGTTAGCCCATAGCGTGGTTACGCGGTCGATGATAAGTTGATCTTCAGGCGTGGGGTTTTCCATGTAAGAGATATCGAACAAATATCCTATTTCATCCGCATGTGACGCACCTGGTGCTGTAACATTTTGTCTGTCTTTGACAAAATTTCTGTCGCCATCATAGGCAAACAAGTAGTAATATATATTTGTGGCTCCATTATCCAGATATTTTTTAATCGTTCGCATAGCAGGATAGTTAAAAAAGAAATCGGAACTAAATTTTATAATACCTTGTTTCACTTCTTCACTTATTTTCTCATCCCCAATATAGAAATGTCTCACCACTTTTTCCATTTCAACAAGGTCTTCATTACCAAAGTTAAAATATTTGGCTAAGTTGTCATAAAACAAGTTTAGGGTCGCAAATTCTGCAGGTGACATTGTTTCGTATTGTTCAAGGGTTTCGTCACTGTTGTATCCTACAATGACGGGCACGTTTCTAAGATTCGGCTTTACATTGAGAGGATGGTCGTAAATAAACCTTTCAACATCGGTAAAATCTTTTTCCACACACGGTAGAAACTCTAATCCAAGTTCTGAAGTCGATGCAATGATTAAATTAGTGTCGATGGTGGTTAGAAACGTTAAGGCTTCTTCTATATCTGTTGTAGCAAAACCGAGGTGTTCGGATAACTTTAGAGGTGATGATGTATCAGGTTCTATTATCGCCCAGGGACCCAGTGCATTGCCGCTTTGCGTCATTATTTTATCAAATAGTTTTTCTTGGCTGTATAATAGTTGGAAGTCTACCGATACTCCGCCAGCGCTCTCACCGAAAATAGTAATTTTCTCAGAATCACCGCCAAACGCTTCTATGTTGTCTTTAATCCATTTGAGGGCTAATTGTTGATCTTTTAGTCCTTGATTTCCAGGTACATTAGGAGTGTCGAGACACATGAATCCATAGGGACCTAATCGGTAATTTAAGGTTACTAAAATGATATCTTGCTTAACTAAATAACGCGGTCCATATAGGAATCTTCCTGAGAATCCAATTGAAAATCCACCACCATAAATCCAAACCAAGACCGGTAGTCTGTTTCTGGAATTAGCTGAGTTTGGCGCGTAAATGTTTAGATGAAGACAGTCCAATGTTCCTGCTACAGTATCATTAAATTCTTCAACTTGTGGACATATTGCTGAATCATCGTAGGCTTCAAAAACTTCATCAAAGCTGGGATGGGGCGTAGAAGGCTAAAAAAAATAAGTAAGATTTTTAAACATTTTGCTCTAAGCTCAGTAAAAATAATGTTTTGTATTTATTTAACTTACCCCAAAAGGATTACTTTTATCCACAGTTGCGTATGGTATACCCATGAACATGGAATAATCGCCATCAGCAGCTTTAAGCCCACGAATTAGGCCAACTTTTGAGTCTACTAATGGGTCAATCCTCGATAATGCACTGCCATTCTGGATCAGACTAAACAATAATGGTAAAATTACTTTGAATTTGCAGTCCCACATGTTGTTCACGGTTCACTCGCAAGTGGTAGAGTAATATTGGCACTTTTAACAATTGAAGGTGATCATGAGATAAGGGGCGTTGTCGTTATGTCAAGTGTGCAGCGGAGATAGATATACAGATGTGGCTAACAACATGGATCGATAGTTACCTACATTGAATTGTGATAAATCATTGCGAAAACGCAAGGCAGTGATAGTGTGAATTCGTAGAGAACTAAGTACCTATCTCTACCAACGAATTATTTTTGACGGTCAATAAACAACTTCAAATGCACTTACCTAAGTCTTGATGACTTGTTGCTTCAATTATTAATTTCAACGACAAATTTATATTCAATTGTTTCGAAAGACTTTAATTAATATAATATCTCGCATCCTAATCAAGATAACACCGAACAATTTCTTAATTCGTTTGCAGGTTTGTGGATCAAATAGAGTTTTCTAGTTTCCGGAATCGAGATACGCATGTCAGTTACCTCACCTTTATATTGGGCTTTACCCTGATGCAGATGGTGAGCCATTTAGGAGCTTTCACATCCTTGGCTTGGTGGTGTGGTGACTCTCAAAAAGCATTTTCCATAAGATATCTTTACCTACACTTATCGTGGTGACAAGTGTGCGTTGGAGATACGAAATTGATCATGACATGGCTATCTTCAAATCTATATCAAATAATGTAAGAAAGAGTTACGACCTAGAGACATAAAATGAATATGGAATTCGAAAAGAATGTGGTTACCTACTTATTCCGTTGAATCGTGTCTAAGTTTAGGTTCGACAGTGTCTTATGGAATGACGCATTACCTAAAAAAGAAATATAGGTTACTAGCTGCTCCCCGTGGTTTTACCCGCATTAGTCTGGATCCCGTGGGAATATCGGGATAAAAAGTATTCTATGGTCTACTCACGTGTCAAATTTCATCCAAATCCGTACAGAAATTTTTGCGTGAAAGCGCAAGATAAAAATAAACAAAACAAACTCACTCGCATTTATAATATTATTATAGATAGTGCAATCCACGACGACGCGCCCCGCTCAGCTTCGCTTCGTAAAGTACAGCTTACAGTACAGTAATCGCGGAGTGGGGCGCGTCGTCGTGGATTGCACTACCTGTAGAAGAAGAAGTTTTGATTCCATTTACAAAATAGAAGTCTGTTAGGCGCAGAGTATGTGGCCGACGCCAACATCATAATATTAGGCAAAATATACACTTATACACAAAAAACAGTGTTATTCACAATGTTAACACTAGAAATAAGGATACTACGTGCTCCCTTTCACCGGCTTCATCAGGTTCATAATTCATTTGTTGGGCTTGGTATAACCTTTTATAACAAGCTACCCTCTTCTTTGCTAGATTTGCCTTTTAATTAATGCGTTTAAAACTAAAGTAAAATCCAGCCTTTGTTCAAAGGCATACTATTCTATCAACGACTACTAAATGATTAGAATAGTTGGTCGTTGTGATAAACTCAAGATAATGTTTAAATGTTCTTTCTCCAGAATTAGCTTACCTACTAACAGGTTATATGAGTTTATATAATTGTTTATAATTTTAGTTTATAAGTCAATTTATTATAAGTAATTTTATTTAGATTTATTGTTGACATAATCTACTCATTACAATGTATTTTTTATGAGTTGTATTGCAATTATTTGCAATATGTGGTTAGCTAGCGACCTCGACAATTATTTATTTTACTTCGATGGTCCTAGTTTATCAATTATAACTTCTAGTTACAGCTATATGTAAGCGGGAACGCCTTTTATCCCTGGAGGTTTTTATTTAGATAATTTTACGTTTATTTATTTTTATTTCTGCCTGAGTACCTATAGTTCTCGATGTTTTTGGTTGGTATATTGGCGTGTGCTAGCTGTCATGGCTAACAGAGACAGAATAATGTTTTAAATACATTTGGCGTTAAACGCATTTACACTAAACGTACAAGCGGGCCTAAATTTCGAAAAATGGCGCTAGATTGCGTTATTTATAATTTAAATTATGTTTTGTGTTGCGTAATGTAAATTATTTTGCATACTTATTATATAGAATCATTTTTTTCTAACTGAACAAACAGCTGCGCTGCTGGGGAGTTTGTTGCAACACTTCTTCTTCCCAGCTAAAGCACTAGGAAGTGGTGAAGGGTGGGCGTTTTGGGGGACTGTCTTATGTAATATTCTCAGCCTAGTTTGAATAAATGACTTATGAATTTTGGATTTGAATTTTGTTGATGACGACGAATGATGTTTAAGATCTGTCTTAGTTTTATGATAATAATTAGTTCACCTTATTGGAACCGTACCTAAATATCTCATATAATATGCTAGTACGCAAATACCGCACACATCAAATATGAGTTCTGTAAAGGTAAAATAAAAACCCAATTTATATTTATTGTTTTATAATGAGCATGACACATCAGTATAATTAATGATTATGATCAAAACACAATGGTAGCTAAAAAAAAACCTATCAACATTTCATTACTTTTCAACCCCTAGTTACTTGGAACTTTCCTCATAGAGTTTTTGGGCTTTTTCATTGAGTTTATAAAATAGATCCCAGAAAGCCATCCTGGATTTGTAATTTCTCTTCTCAACTTTGAGTTCTGAGTCGATACGTAGGTAGTTCAGCGCTCCCTTAGTAACAGCTGGCCACTGTACGGGCAGCAGGTCAGTTGTCTGCGGACTAGGGTTTCTGGAAAAGAGAATAGAACATGAGCTGGTGACTCCAATCGAGAAAATATTAGGTCAGGGAAGTATTCCCAAGTGAGGGTGTGAGAGGGCATGGGAGGCCGTCACCTCCTTCTGCGAAGCAGTAATGCTCACGAAGGAGGAGGCGGAACGCGTGAGGGAAAGGCAAATTTCCCGCCCTCACGCCCCTTGCTACCGCAGGAGACGCAATGGGCGTCGGGAAACGCAG
Organism: Xanthia togata; assembly: GCA_963853775.1. NCBI lineage: Eukaryota > Metazoa > Arthropoda > Insecta > Lepidoptera > Noctuidae > Xanthia > Xanthia togata. The sequence goes on along the minus strand of OY970792.1, from coordinate 11,745,459 downwards.
GCCGATTCCCGGCCACCGTAGGCGCGGGCTTGCGGACGGTGAGCAATGGGTAGTTCGCCATCCGATAAGGACCAGGCCCGGGTCGCTGGCACGTTGTGTTCCACGCGCACCTTAAAGAGATGTCAGCAACTGAAGGGGTCGGATGGGACCGATGCCTGCCGGGGTTGCGGGAAAATCCGAAAGGGATACCGTGGCCCCTGGCAACGTACAGGCAACTGAAGGAACACGGGTGGGTTTTAGTCAGTAAGAGTCTGACACGCCCTCCCGCTCCGCCCAGAACGGGAGAAATTATTTAATAATCTCCCACCGAAAAAAAAAAGATGTGTGGTCTTTAAACTAACTTTATGTTCATGTTGCAATTATTGAGTCTGGTATACTATAACTAGTTCTATCCCTGTATATATTATACCTGCCTATAGTTTACTTTGTACATACCCGAATTTGACAAAATTAGCCCATAGCGTGGTTACGCGGTCGATGATAAGTTGATCTTCAGGCGTGGGGTTTTCCATATAAGAGATATCGAAGAAATATCCTATTTCATCTGCATGCGATGCTCCTGGAGCTGTTACGTTAACTCTGTGTTTTACAAAATTTCTGTCGCCATCATAAGCAAACAAGTACTGATATATATTTCCGGCTCCATTATCCAGGTATTTTTGAATAGTTCGTACTGCAGGATAATTAATGAAGAAATCGGAATCAAATCTTATAATTCCTTGTTTCACCTTTTCACTTATTTTCTCGTCTCCAATATAGTAATGTCTCACGAATTGTTCCATTTCAACAAGTTCTTCATTACCAAAGTTAAAATATTTGACTAAACTCTCATAAAATAAGTTAAGCGTTGCAAATTCTGCGGACGACATGGTTTCATACGTTGCGAGGGATTCTTCACTGTTGTATCCTACAATGATGGGCACGTTTCTAAGATTCGGCTTTACATTGAGCGGATGGTCGTAAATAAACCTTTCAGCAATATCTATATCTGTTTCCACACAAGGACGAAATACCAATCCAAGTTCTGACGTCGATGCAATTAGTAAATTAGTGTCGACCGTGGTCAGAAACGTTAAGGCTTCTCCTGTGTCCATTGTTTTAAAACCGAGGTGTTGGGACAACTTTAAAGGTGCTGTTGTATCGGGTTCGACTACTGATCTGGGGCTCAGTGCATTGCCACTTTGCATTATTACTTTGTCGAATAGTTTTTCTTGGCTGTATCTTAAATGGAAGTCTACTGATGCTCCACCAGCGCTTTCACCAAAAATGGTAATTTTGTCAGCATCCCCGCCGAATGACTCTATGTTATTTTTAATCCATTTGAGGGCTAACTGTTGGTCTTTTAGACCTTGATTTCCAGGTAGTTTAGGAGTGTCGAGACACATGAATCCATAAGGACCTAATCGGTAATTTAAGGTTACTAAAATAATATCTTGTTTGACTAAATAACGCGGTCCATAAAGGAATCTGCCTGAGAATCCAATCGAATATCCACCACCATAAATCCAAACCAAGACCGGTAGTCTGTTTCTGGAATTAGCTGAATTTGGCGCGTAAATGTTTAGATGAAGACAGTCCAATGTTCCTACGACAGTTTTATTAAATTCTTCAATTTGTGGACATATTGCTGAATCATCGTAGGCTTCAAAAACTTCATCAAAACTGGGATAGGGTGAAGAAGGCTAAAAAAAATTAAGGGATTTTTTTTATACATTTTACAATTAATTTAAAAAAAAAGTACTTGTAAGTAACTTACACCGAAAGGATTACTTTTATCTACAGTTGCATAAGGTATACCCATGAACATGGAATAATCGCCATCAGCCGCTCTCAAACCACGAATCAAGCCAACTTTGGAATCCACTAATGGGTCAATCCTCGATAATGCATTGCCATTCTGGATCAGGCCACATAATAATGGTAAAATGACTTTGTATTTGTTGTCCCACATGATGGGATCACGGTACACTCGCGAGAAGACAAGGAAACACTGACACTGTTAGCAATTGGAGATGATCAAGAGATAATATATTTTGTCAAGTGTGCTGACGAGATATAGCTATGCTGCTGTCAACATATTACGATAGATTATATTGAATTTGATAAATCATTGCGAAACCGCAAGGCTAACAAGATAGTGTAGTGTCGAGAATATTATAATTATATTATTATTATTTCTAAAATATATTATTTCTAAAATTAGCAAGGGGTGTGTCTTGTTACATTTTAATGTAATAGTTTTCATGTTTCAGGCACCTACCTAATTTCATGAAGTTAAATAACTTGCCATTGCAATAATAGGTTTTCAGTTAACTAAGTGGTGCTCGTATGGATTGAGGAGCCATGTATCAAATTTAAACGCGTGAACTACCAATACTTAGTAGTAAATTAGACGATTTTTAGGCCCGGTCCTGGAATTTATAGTTAGACTTAAAAATTTACAGGACGTTTAAGGTGGACGGTCTATAGTAAATATATGTTACGTAGCTACTAATAGCTACTACTGATGATCAGATCGGATAACTATAGCACCAATATTTAGTAGAAATTTCTACTAAATATTGGCGTAATCCAACATCATGCACATTCAGTATTTCAAAAGATATTAATAAAATAAAAAATTCTTAACATTTCCAAGTCTTAATGTTCATGGGGTACATACAAAAAGTTTGAAAAAAAAATTACAATATCCAGTTCTACATGACGAGGTCCCTTAACACTTGTAAATGTCTTTCAAGGCCGAAAAAGTCGCTCTTCGGCACCTGTTTGCAAAATGTACAAGTATTTTAATTATATGTTGGATGCGAGGAGCTTACGGTAAATACTGATAGCAAAATAACTACTTTATAAACCATCGGATTCCTTCGGTAAGCCTCGGTAAGGCTTGGGAGTCTTAAAAAAAAGGGACTAAAGCTTACTGCAGTAATGGGTCACTGAAGTAAGATTTAGTCCCTTTTCACACGTTCAGTCCCCTGAGCATCCGGAGCCGGAACGTGTGAAAAGAGGCTTAGATACAATAGGGATGATGCCTGGGTCAAAAAAAAGAAGTTCTATTTAGTCCGTCAGTCAGATAATAATAAAATATTAGACACGTATTTTTTGCTTTATCATATTAATGAAAAATGACTTAGATACAACGCATTAAAGTTGGGTAGTGGGGGTTGATACATCACAAGTATGGATAAAATCTACATACAAGTGACGTCATGGCACATTATAACTCAATGTATCGCCGTAATCTTTTGATAACGTAAAAAAAGAAAAAATACGTGTACGTTATTTTTTCATAACCTACATTACGGACAAAAAACATTTTCTTAGTCATCATCCCTATTCAGTTCTACAGTTATCAATTAAGCTTGGTGTTTATATCCACGAAGTTTCCGAAAAAGACAGCTTGATCTTCTATGTTTCTTCGATAGTGGACAGCTGGCCAGGATCCAGCACCGGTCTACAATAATGTTAGTATATATTTGTCTAGTAACATAAACAACATAACATCACGGCTGATTTTCCTCGAAAGTTTAGCCAAAGGTGTGCCTATAAATAGTCCACCACATTTCGCTAGTTATGTTTAAGTCCCATGTGTGGCAATAGGTGGCGAGCTTAGTAACAGTCGTAAAAATAAAAAATAACCAAAAAATACGAACAGTTTTATTTTACAAAATTGTCAGTAAATTGAATCCATAAAATCAACCTAATTACATTGGGCAGCTTTTAGCCAAACACTCAACATATTGTTACAGTAAAATTCCAAAGTACAGACTACACTTTAGTTTTGGCTAGCTAAACCTAGGTGTAGCCGCATTGCGGATTTCAACCGTCTCATGATGAAATATTGTGTTTTAAGTTAGTGCAATATCTTATCTTTACTTGCAGCATTTTATCTAACAAATATTTTCTTATTATTTGCTTCTAAAAAGTCATGTTACAGTTTATCTCAAATATAGATTATGAGAGCATACGATAAGTAGATCGCGGAGTGAGCACCTGTGATAATTACATGGTCACAAGCTGTACGTTGTACGGTCAACCAATGTCCATGGTAACAGTTTGAAATTGCCAATACCTTTATTTTTTTTTTTATTTCAAGAAATATTATATATTAGAGAAACCCAAGGCGATGTACAGTGCAATTTTACAAACTAAAATGTATCACGAAAATTGGTCCAGCAATCACGGAGAAATCAGTGTACACGCACGAATCGCCGAGTGTATAACCTCCTCTCTTTTTTAAGTCGGTTAAATAAATGTATACCTATATGCATGAGAAACTAGCAAAATCAAAAAACAAAATAATACTTAGTTGTAAAAATAAACAAAGAATGCAATCAAGCTGCCGCTGCCGCCGCCGTACTAGTAAGATTTTGGTAGTTTATGTTTTGACCGTACATACGAGTATGTCATGTCATATTAGTCTAGTCTATGGTGTTGTTCAGCCATAGAGAGAGTAAGCAGCAATAAATTATTACAGTTAGGAGGCCGGTGTTAACTGGGTACTTCCTTCATGACCCTTTTCACACGTGGAAAATTGTATTCATCGGAGACGAGACCATGTCTACACGTTACGTGAATGTGTTACTAAGTATATCATAACACACGTGTAGGTACATTCTGTCAGCCCACATTCGCACAGACGTAATAAAATCGCGACAAATTTTTTTTCGGGCACTGGATTTTCAACGCTTTGCTTAGCGCCGGGAGTTGAAAATCCAGCAGTGTGTTTTTTCAACGCTGGGACGAGAAACCGAGAGTAGAAAATCCAGTGTACAAAAATCGCCGCGATATAAACACGTCCGTGCGAACCTGGGCTTACTTTGTGAGATTGTATGTGAATCATGTTCGCAGTTTTCCTTACCTTAAGTACCTAAACTCCTTTTTGCTCAACACAGCATGCACATAGCATGCATGCAGCATGTCTTGTGCAATTGTTAATTAATATAAATGATTAAGTATTGCAATTTATAGTAAAATAATTTATGGAAAAACAAGGCGTTATGAAACGAAAGAACTTCAAAACGACATTGTTAATAAATGTCGACTGAAAACCGAAACTGCTTACTTAGTTTTAGCGTCATGTAGTAAATGATGTATTCATATTATACTGGGTGGCGCTAAAGTCTCGACGAGGTTTTAAAATAAAATATGACATTTGCACTGATATTTACAATTATTTTGTTTTAACAAATAATAAAATACATTTTGGATATTTATCATCAACGTACCAACGTACCAAAATAACACAAAAAATGTAAACTTCATCGGTCGATTATTCAAACCCAGCAACCATATCGCCACCGCATAAATAAATACGGGCGAGTTACGCATATAATGGAAATCCATATGCGTAACTCACCCGTATTTTTTTAACGTTAGCTCTTGTCGACAGCCCAGAGATGTGGTTCCAGCAAGATGGAGCTATAGAGCATACGGCTCTAGTCACAATGACTGTCTTAAGGCGTATGCCTTAACGCTCACTTCACTACTACATTTCACTGGCCCGCACGCAAATGGTAGTCTGACGTAATATGTAAAACCTAACTCAAAAATATCTCCATTCGTTTTATTCTATTATCTGATAACAATTAACATAAGTAAACAAAAATAAACAAAGTTATAAGTTCCTGACTTATGCGCCACCCTGTATTTCGTAACATCTGTTCATATTTAATTACTTACACACTAACTTGAAATCGTTAACCTGAAGTAACGTTCTACATTTATTAAACAATTAAATAGGAATGGGCTGGATTATTATGGATTTTCAATTAATTAGGCTTCATTTACTAGTCATTTTTCACGTGTTTTTTCTAATTTTATTTATTTAGCACGTCCACGGCAAGGATAGATAATGAGAGAAAACTGTAAAACACGTTAATTACTTGATAAAGTTGATACGAGACAGATCCAGTAGCTCGTCTCAAGCTTTCACTAGTGTGTCAACTGTACAAATTAAATTGACACGCCACTTAAGAGCACCACGCTCGCTCTGTTTACAGTATTCATATTTCAGTGCTCCCTTTGCATTGTTAACTGGGGCGCGACATTACAAATCTGTCAGTAGCTTGCCCACCGGCGAACCATGAACAACCACTAAAAAAAATAAAAAATAAGTACTTATAATTTTGAAAAGTGAAACCAAAGGACTAAAACAGACCACCTACTTTTTTAATATTTCCTGCCACGGCCATGGTGTCAAAAGGGGTGTTATTGTCATATCACGGGGTGATATGGCTGGGCGCGGTGGCGCTGGCGCTGTGGGCGGGCGGCGCGCGCGCAGCCTTGCGGTACGACACCGCTACGCCGCACAGTCCGCCCTACAGCAAGTATAAATATATTCCAATACAGTGAGTACTTTCAAGTATTTTTTTTTAAATTGTATAACCAATCCTAAATCTTGAATTGTTTGTAATAAAAATAGGTTTACTGCTGTAACTAATACAAATAGAGTTACAACAATATTTATTTAGTTTTAAGAGTTTATTCAGATCTATGGGTCATACTAATTGTGCTCGTCGTAAATATACTATAGGATAGTTGTACTTTGGATTAAAAAATCGTTCGAATTTAAATAAATAATAATAAAATAAATAATCTTTTATTTATCGAAAAACATACAGAGTTTGAAATACAGTTGTTATATAATAAATTTACTATATATTTATGTCACGCGGCCGTGCTGATTCTCAAATCAAAAAAAAACATCTCAAATCTCTGATTGTTCAAAATCCAAGTTGTGGAAATGCATTAGGCGCTAAATGATAATTATTATTGTTATGAAATTTATTTCAGACTTTTGTCCATAAATGCGTTAGTAACAATGTTCTTAGCCTAATGTTAGTAAAAGTAACAATTTTAATAACGATAGGATAGGTAATTAGGCTCTTGTCCTCACGTGAAGGCCTATCCAGTGCGCCAGCAGTACCGAATCCCATCGGCTTGCGCACGCGGCCAGGGCCTCAAGTCTGCTATTACAATAGTGTCAGAATGGTCTATCATTGATTTCATAATTGTTGATTTTTACAAGTTTGGTAATCTACTAACATATTGGCGTCATTATGATTTTCCAATGGTCAGCCACTGACACTCCATTGAATGAAACGGCATCTATTGGTAATCTCGTACATAATGAAAAATGAATGACTGACTTAGGCGGTAATCTGCTGAAATTTTGATAGTTCCTTTGGTCAGTGACCTACCATGAGAACGACATTGTGCAGTCATTTCTTTTAATTCGTTACGAGTATCGTGTTTGTGGAATACAATGATCAACCAATGATCGACCATTATGAATTTAGCAAATTACAAAAAAAATTGCAAAATGACAATGGGATCGTGTTGGAATGACGTATTTATAAAAATAGCAGACTTGGGCCCCTGGATGGCATAATGACAATTATTTATTCTTTGAAAAATTACTTTTACCGGACGGTCGCGGACGGCGCATATTTGTTATAGAGCTTAGATTTTAGTAATCTTATTAACAAGGCCTTATATTCATTCTATAAGTAGGTATCTACTTTGGCGGGTAGTTATTCATTTTATATTATCATCTAATTTAAAAACTCATCACATTTTGATTGGACGCGTTCATAAAACCTGTTTCATAATTTTACTCATTTGTATTTTAGTGTTGGTGAGATTCCGGAGGCGTCTCTCTCGTCCCCTGTGGAAGAGGATTCGCACAGTAGGATGCCCATTTCGGAGTTCATCCTGACGGCTCTGCGGACTGCTCTGGACGTCGTCAGAAATGTCAACAAGCAGCGCGCCATCACAGCAATTACCGCCGCTAATACCACTGCTGTCGCGGTAAGTATTAAAACTTATTTGATACGGATACCCCAGATGAATCTACATCTGTGGTACTAAATGGTATCAGAAAGAAATAAAAAAGCACCAAACGTGGTGCATCGCAAAACTGAAAACTAGTCGTTACTCCCGACTTTATTAAGTTTTGGTTAAAAGGGACAATCTGAGGTGTACACTAAAAGTGTGACACTTAAGAACGCGAACTTAAGAACTTTTAAGATTTATTGGTCATATTTTATTTGGAGTAAAATTCCAATTCGTAGGTACCTAAAACCTATTGGAAAATCAGATAACTTCAGACTTAGTTTTATATGGTAACTTCTTGTATTGCCCTTTTTTGATAAACTGTAGGTTTTGTACCTTTTTTTACCAGAATACGTAAGATTCATTAGTCGATATTTTTAACACGCTGCTTTTAGTAAGAAATGCTTAACTGAGTAAACTCACATATAAACATAGCTTATTACTCGTAAATTGATTTAGATATTGGGGCATACAAATTAAGAAATTGCTAAAAAATCTCAAAACATTTCTTGGAAAATCGTTACTAACACGTGCAAATCCCAATTAAGACATTCATAAAAATTAAACAAATCGTCCGTGAAGACTGCCCTCATCTGAAATAGTCTGAACATTCCAGTGGCATGTGGCCGGAAACAAATGAAACAAGGTCACAGTACGGTATCCACTGAACTGGGTAAAGTGGGTGACCGACTCCATGGCGCTAACTGGATGGTTGAGACGCAACTTATTTAGACAACCAGCCGGCAACCACAGTTGACATGCTCGTGTAAATCGAACTATAACGTCTACTTAGCTTATTTCTTATAATTCTGTCTCCATTCATGTGATATTTTTCCATTTGGGGTCGTTTTAGTTAGCACTTTTTTGTAATTTGTCACGGAAACTTTTCTTTTCGTCTCGTGGACTATAATATGAGGACTGCTATTTGCACGCTTAGGCGCAGACCTGGTCATAAATGGAGTTAAATACCCTACAAAATATTATTTTCTATAGTTTTATTAAGGATTGGGTTAACTTATGTAGATACCGAATTTAGATTACTATATAGAGGTAATATTGGGAGCTCTTTGGAATCTTATTGGCTCGAAGTAGCCAAACGTGAGGTTTAATCACTTTGGAGTAAACTACTTTGAAACTCGAGCAGCAACTTGTCGCAAGTTACGCACAGTTTGCTTTAACAAGACAGTTGTATAATGGGGAAACGTAGCTTGTGAACTTATTACAGGGACTTTAATGTATTTTATGTAGAGCCAGACTAGATAATTAAATTCTCTAGTTTTTTTTTAAATAAAACAGCTGTGTACGTATCTTCTTTCCTGTGTATATTTCTAAAGTAAATTGACACAGTTTCTGTGTCATCTGTTGGCCTATTTTGCTGTCATGAATTTATTAAATTACTAGCTGTTTCCCGCGGTTTCACTCGAATCAGGGAAACTCCTTCCTATACTTGGAAAATTATGTGAAAAATTCACGAAGAAAGTTCTAAATTTATAATAACTTTTTTTTTACATATTTATGTACGTAGTACGTGAATAACTTTTACTTGTGATAACTGCCCTTCGTAACTTGCTTCCAATAATATGTTTTTTCTTCACTTGCTCATACCATGAAAATTAAGCTATTAACCTGGCATTTCTAGACGAAACCTTTGCAAAGACGAAACAGAACGAAGTCGAAAAACGAGACGGTGGGCAGCGGCCGAGGCTTCGAGGATTACTACGACGATGACCACCACCACCACCACGAGGAAACCACTACTGCGAAGCCTATGAAGCAGAAGGCCAGGTACACGGACCCCTGGGCTGGCTACTACGACTGGATCATCAACGAGGGATCCTTCAAATTCTGGAGTGTGTTCCAAGTAAGTACTCTTATCACTTACTTCTTAAGGACAGGGGTAACGTGGTTCCGACCTCCCCAATGGCGTCAGCGTCGTTTGTTACGCTGACGACACGTTGCTCCTGGCGCAGGGGAGGTCGCACCAGGCGGCGGTCGAACTAGCGACACACGGGGTTGCGACAATCGTGGCCAGAATCCGGCAGTTGGGACTCGAGGTGGCCTTGCACAAGTCCGAGGCCATGTGTTTTCATGGTCCTCGGAATGCGCCACCGTCGGGTTCCCAAATAACGGTAGGAGGGGTTCACATCGGCGTCGAGTCGACGATGAAGTACTTGGGACTCGTCCTCGACAGTCGGTGGAACTTCGTGGAGCATTTCCGACGTTTGGCTCCCAGACTGGACCGGGCCGGGGCTGCCTTGAAGCGGCTCCTGCCCAATCTAGGGGGTCCAAACGCCTCCTGCCGGAGGCTATACGCGGGGATCGTGCGGTCCATGGCCCTGTACGGGGCACCGGTGTGGGCGCATTCGTTGAGGCGGCGGCCTGCCCGCCGGTTGAACGCGTCCCAGAGGGTCATGGCTACCCGGCTGGTCCGGGGATACCGCACGGTCTCCGGTGAGGCGGCGAGCCTCCTTGCCGGATTGCCGCCATGGGATCTGGAGGCAAAAGTCCTCGCGCATATTTGGGAGTGGCGCGAGGAGGCGAAACGCCGGGGCTTGACTCCGATGCCGCGAGAAATCGCGGCACAGCGGACAGAGCTCCGACGGGATCTCATGGCAGCATGGAGAGTGCGATTGTCGCAACCCAGTGCTGGGCACGCCACTATTGCGGCGATAAGTCCCCTCTTTGAGGAGTGGCTGGAGAGGCGCCACGGCGTCCTCACCTTCCGCCTGACGCAGGTCCTCACCGGACACGGCTGTTTCGGGAGGTACCTGTTTCGGATAAGGCGGGACGAAACGCCCGGGTGTCATCACTGCGTGGATCGCCCGGAGGACACGGTGGAGCATACGGTGGAGGTATGCCCGGCTTGGGCAGAGCACCGCCGTGTCCTCGTGGAGGCGATCGGTGGCGGGGATCTCTCGCGTCCGGCCCTGGTCCAGGCCATGGTACGGAGCGAGAGGGCATGGGAGGCCGTCACCTCCTTCTGCGAAGCAGTAATGCTCGCGAAGGAGGAGGCGGAGCGCGTGAGGGAGAGGCAAATTTCGCGCCCTCACGCCCCTAGCCGCCGCAGGAGGAGACGCCCCGGGCGTCGGGAATCGATCGCGGATTCCCGGCTACCGTAGGCGCGGGCTTGCGGACGGTGAGCAATGGGTAGCTCGCCGTCCGGTAAGGACCAAGCCCGGGTCGACGGCGCGTTGTGTTCCACGCGCGCCTCAAAGAGATGTCAGCGAGTGAAGGGGTCCGATGAGACCATTGCCTGCCGGGGTTGCGGGAAAGTCCGAAAGGGATACCGTGGCCCCCTGGCATTGCACAGGCAAGAGAAGGAACACGGGTGGGTTTTAGTCAGTAAGAGTCTGACACGCCCTCCCGCTCCACCCAGAGCGGGAGGAGAGATTTGATGATTTCCCACCCAAAAAAAAAAAAAAAAAAAAAAAAAAAAAGGGGTAACGTGGTTACGTTTCATAAAGGAAGAAATTAGCATGATTCAAAAATTCGAATAAGCTGCAGTCAACTGTTTTCTTTAATATTTGCAGAACGATTGTAAATTATTTACATTGTCGTGATCAATTAAAAAGTAGTTAGGTACGATAAAATATTTAATTACGGCTACTAAATGCCGTCACCTTGTTTTTGACACAGACGTCATCATCTCATGAAGCGCATAAATAGACTTGACCTCAAGCGCAGCGTAGCGCATCGTAGCGCGAAAATTATTGTTGTTTATAATTTCGTAACAAAAAGTTCTATTACGAGTACGTTGTCATTTGACGATCAGCCGGTAGTTAGAAGACATAACATTGACATAGTTACGAGTGGAGCCATGTGATGACCGTCGCCACAGGGCGATGTAGCCAGCGAGACCTTGCAAATGTCGTTACAGACAACCGTTTCCTAGATAGAGGTTTCGACAACAATACGAGCATGTATTTAGATAAACATAAGGCTGGTTTACATTAACTTATTTTCCACCATTAACGTAATGTCCATATCTACTAAATAGGAGCAATTATTGACAACGCATCGGCTGGTTGTCGAAACGTGATATTATATTCACGGCCGCGGCTTAAGTGCTTCTTCTTTTAAATGTTTCCTGATTTTTTCTTACTTTAACGATAACGTATACGTTAGTAGTAAAGGGAAGATATATCTAAAAACTTCCTATATTACAATTCGGTGGTAATAATTAAAAATAACGTCTAAAACCGTCTTCATCTAATCAAGGAGCATAAAATAAAATTCATTAGTTAATTAAATACAATAATTGTAAGCAAGCCGAGTTAATTGAATTTTTTGCTTCTGGAACTACCTATTATTTAAAATGCAGGTGTAAAACTAAGAAATTCACGTAACAGTTTGAGCAGTGTTTTGTAAACTCGACGTAACGTTTTAAAATGGTGGTCACGATCTCCCGCAGGGTGGAGGGAGGATGTGAGTAGTTCCGGCGCTGCGGAGCGGCGCGCGGCGCGTGCGGGTCGCGGTAATGACCCACCGCTTATTGTGCTGATTCACATTCTGATCCAAACCTTACCTTAACTCATAAAAGCTTATCTTTGTAAATAGATACATTATTAGTAACTGACGGATGTTTCAATACTTTTCATTCAGTAAAATTTAATTTTTTAATGGCAAATAATAGCTTTAGACCCAATGATTAATTTAAACTTTAAATCGTAGAAATAGCCATGGGAATTGGCGAAATAAAGTAGCATTATTAACGTAAGCTAAATTCATATGGGTTTACAAATTGCTGGAATACCTAAATACAGTAAATACGCAAGCTGCCGACAATTTAAGGTTTCAATTCTCGTAGAAATTCACACACTGCCTACTCTATACAGGGGCACATCTAGTTTTCTTAAATCTCTGTTTCATACCTGGACTTAGTTCTGTTGCTAAAGTACCACTTTCTTGTAATTCCAGCTCTTCACTGCAGCCCTGCTTCTGTACGCGTGCCTGTCAGCTATCTACTACGCCAAGTTCAACCCGATCCTGCCTGACTACGACAGGGAGTACGACGACTATTTCCTTGAGCGTACCGTAGGAAGAAACACCAGGAGTCTAGAGCAATATGAAATGCCTTCAGGACACAGTTGGATCGACCCTAGAACCTTCCAGTTCATAATAGATGCCATATCCAAACATTACGAGGAGGAATAGAGTGGAAAACTCTGATAGTTATGTAATAGTGAACGTATTTTAATATGGGGTAACGACGACTTAAGTAAGATTGGAATTGGAACGAAAGACAAAAATAAAAAGACAATAAGAATGGAAAACGAAGAATTTAAATCTTCAATACGACGATTTTTTCATTGGCTTGCTCAAAGACTGCATAAAAGAGTCGAATAAATTAAGGAGCAATGTAGGTTTTAAAATTTTAGCTTATTTTTTGTTTTTGAATGACTGCTATGTATTTAATAATGAATGTCTTTGTTACCCTGCATTGAAATAAGCATTAACAATTTGACTGAAAAAATGCTCAAATAAGGTCCTTTGTCAGACAAGCGGTCTCAGAAGATTAATCTAAATTACTTAGACTAGAAGTGGGTAGCCCTGATTTGACTAGAACTTGATTGTAAGTTCTTATTGAGTCGGGTCTTAACTTCTGTTATTACAAATAAATGAATTGTATTATTTATGTTATACTATTAAATTTAGTTAGGTATTAAGATACTTTATGCTCAATTTTAGTTCCTAGAAACTTCAAAATAAACCTGCAATATAACAAAGGAAGTTTTATTGGGATTTATATAACGTGAACTAAGTTTTAAGGGTGTTTTATAGGCGAAGTACGCACGGGAGGCGTAAAATTGTGTTATATGGGGGTCTGGAGAAGCCACCAGCCGCCGACCCTGTTTACGTGATGTAACGCCCGCACTGTGCGGGAATAAATGTTCGACGTCGAGAGCTCTACGACTTAGGACCGACGTGCACTGCCGAGACGAAACAGTCGAAAACGATTTTATTAGAAAATAATAGTATAACCATGTAACGCTTATTCTTGGCAGATTTTCGAACATCTTTGTAGCAGGGTATTGTTATGGCTCTTGTCAGTTATATTTCTTAACTATATAATTGTTTCACAAGCGGCTGTAAAGATAACGTCAACCAACTAATCAACGTTGTCACGCGACTGACAAGGAAAGTGGGAAAATTTCTTCTTTTGCAATAAACCTTCAAAGCTGTAAAGAGTTTAGTGGGCCAGTATTTTATTTGTTTTTATTCACGATTGATTGATTAGTTTCGTTAAGTTTATGGAATTGTGGAACCCAAGTTTGGTTATTCTATAAGTAGCGAGTTTTTAAAACAATGTAACTTTATTGTTTAATTTTAAAAAAAGCTGGAAGATTATAAATTATAGGGGCATATAGTCGTTGCAGAATCCTGCCAATGTATATTTTTAAAGAGTCGTGATCTCGCCGTGCCTGTGTGCGTGGCTGCACGCGGCGCGGCTGTGCGGGCAGCGCCAGCGTCCCGGGTTCGACGCCCGGCCGCGACCACTCGCTGGCTAGGACATGCACAGGATGTCGCTATTATACTGCCTTTACTACCACGACTTTCCTTGCTTATTGCTACTTAAAATATCCTGTTTATTGCGTCAATCTGTAGATGGTAGAACTATTAGTGTCCATGTTTGATAGTATGTCTACCCTGAGTGTTGCTTTCAGAGGGGTTATTTAGAAGAAAAAAAAATGTTTGATACATGCTAGTTGTGTGTTTGTTCTCTGGATATTAATAAGGTTTTTAATACCGCTCATTGTATAACACAATGATGACTAAGCGCGATACTCCGTAAATAATTAACTATTAAGTACTATGGGTTCAGCATCGTTCAAGTATGCCTTTATTGTCTACGAAGCTAATTTAACATAACAAGAATTATGCATGTGTTTTTTATGTGTTACTATGTACCGCGGCCTTGTCTGTTTGATGCTATGCTTTGATTTGTTGATCATAGGTGCTCACTGCTATTGTTACAACAAACTGAAATTAATTTTAATTATTTGTTATTTATAACGATTATCATAAAGTAATTGTTAGTTATCTATGTATTTGAGATTCTAACTTGAATCTGGTCTTGTGTGATGTTTTGGATCGTTTGAACTTTAACCGAGGTTTATTCATTCATTTGTGACGTTTGGTTCTACAGAAGCTGCGCTTTATTCCGAAGGCTCCGACAGTGGACTGTCAGTAAATTGTATTTGAATACGATACTTGAACAACGTGGTCAGTGGCTACAAGTGTTGGCACTCTCGACGCTGACTCATTCATCGATTTGTGGTTGGTTACGGCCATTATCTATGTAGAACGTTACAATTAGTGCGAATCTATTAGAAACAGCTACGTCCGATAGATAACGTTACTATAGATAGATAGCAATCTTTGGGCGATCAATTAAGCTGTGTAGCCGTCGGCGGCTCACCACAACACAGTTTCCGAAATGTTCCTGCGGTTTACTGTCCATTGCCCGCGATCATATTTTGCGCTACAATTACTTTGGAGCGACGTACGTGTTGGTGCGACCCGGTGGAGTTGTGTTGGTTGCTGGTCGCTCGGCTGCGTGCGCCTGTGTTGGTCTCCTGGCCGCGGTCGGGTAGGCGCGCCAGTTCAACGTTCAAGTGCAGCGCGGGCGCACATCCTAACAGACCGTATAGCCGCGCGCGCGCTAATGCCTCATGCCGCACGACATTCGAGATCCGAACGAATTTTTCAATACGAACTATTAAGTACGGAGTTTTTTTAACAAACGAATAATACCCAGACTTTATCCAAGTGTTCAAGTGTTTGTTGACACGTTTCGTTTGAAACTGTTCGTCCTGAACGTGCTGTGCTCTTTTTGGGGTCGAATAAGAAGGTAAATATATTTTTACAGTTACTCTCGATACAGTTAACATAACTACGACATCAGTGTAGGATAATATATCCTTAGGAGTTTAGAACAACATGTTAAAATACCTACTCTGTATAGGTAAGCATTTAGGTCAACGGAGTTGTTTAAAATTAAGGAGTAAAAAAAATGAGCAGAGGCCAGCCTGTGTTCTGATGAATAATCGACTACTCATAAAGCCTTTATTTAAGCTTGTTGTATGAGACTTCCTTCATATTGAATAATCACATTTAACTTTAACGTCCATAAGTATTAGGATTTGCTAAAAAAAAAAACACAAAAAATGTCATTGAAAGTCACATTTTATTAACATAAACAAACAATAAATAATTCTAACACCATACACAATTTGTCAGTACCAACTAATGATGAAATTTGTCAAACATTATGCGCGATCATTCGTAGCACTGACGGTGATGCGCATGCGTCGTTCCTTAAAAAGACATCAACGATGCAAATTCTTGCAGTTTTGTTGACTTTGCTTTTTTTATTGTGTTTTCAATTAAGTGCCTGTAATAAATTATAGTACATAATAAATGATTGTAATATTTTTAAATAACCAATAACTTACTACTGTATATAGCATTAAATCAATAAAACATTGATGCAGAAGGATAGGCAGGGACGTGAAGGTGTCGACAACTAACCATTTTATTTTTCTTTTACTTGTTCTGGGATAATATTAGATACTTATATTTGATATTGTTTTCTTGTCGGTGATGATTTTTTATTGGCCTGCATTGTGCCTAATAAAGGCCTCCTTTTTTTCCTTCCAAACCTCTAGGACTGCTCAAAAAGAAGTGTAACGTTTTTAGGGTTCATTTTACAGACTTTCTTTGTTCACCATAACTTTTAAATGCCTGAACAGGTTATACCGAATTAAGTAAAGAGATTTGCATAAAATATAATGTAACAGTAATGTGTTATAGAATAGAATAGAGTTCTCTTCCTATTTGGTTATTTACTCATTTCGGTACCGTACATATAATTCTATTAAATATTTATGTGTGACGAGACATGAAATTAACAGTTATCATCGGCATTAATTGCCGCAAATGTTACTATCGTTAATAAAATTATGTTTACAGTTACTTAATAAACGCAGTCGGGAACCGGTTTGCGTTGATTAATTAAGAGTGTAACACTTCGATATTAATTACTGTGCAACTATATAAATATTAATAACTTTAGAACAATTTGCGCAAAATTAATTGTTTGAATAATTAAGAGTGAAGTTGATTTTAATTATTAAATAGAGTCATTGTTTGTAGTTATATTACCAGCCAGTTTTTTTTTGTAGTTAGTTTAATTATTTATTAAATGAAATTAAATTGTTTATTCTTGAAAGCCATACAAAAAAAAAAATAGAATAATAAGCTGGATGGAGTCGTGGAGTCCAGTACCCTTAGATAAGAAATGGCGAAGCAAACTCAGGGGTTGCAGTCTCTTTTAAAGTCCAGACATACTTTTAATTTCAAACCAGAAACTTGTACTTAATTAGATATAAAAACAGCTTAGGGCTGTGTAAGAATAAAAGTACCTACAGTTTTTGTGGTGCTAAACCATTCGTGTCAGTCACAGCACTTGTTATTAGTTGCATCACTTTTGCGCTCTCGAAATAATCATAAAATGAAATTTTGATTTTATTTTAAACATAGCTGAAGACTAATGTGTGATATTTAAATTTCTTGATATGGTTTGCTAAATAATAGGAAAAAATACATTACTGACAAAGTTTATAAAAAAAAAAGGTTTTTTCAATATTATTTTTCGGTTATATTTTGTATCGAAATTGAAAAAAGTGGTTCAGCCACATGCAAGTAAACCATTTATCGATGTTGATGATATTTTTAAATGTAGGTACAATTCAAAAGTAGTTTCTTGTGTCTCGCGTAATTATTCGGAAAACTTGTTGCGAATATTTGTGATTTTCCATGAATAATTTATTATATAAGTATAGACATAAAATTAGCAAGTTATTATATACTAACTTAACTAAAACTATAGTTTTAGTTAAGTTAGTATATAATTTGCTAATTTTCCATGAATAGTTGAATACTTATTTGAAAATTTTCAGCCACATAAAAATCAAAGAACTCGACTTTTCAAATCACAAATAGTTTTGTAATTTTTTTTTCACAACTAATGAACAAAATTGATCAATATCAGTCGATTTCGTGCAAGGCCTCTTAAGTATCAATATTTTCCTCTACATCGCTGTTAAAAAGTAATAACTTGCTCTAAAAGCTGTTAAAGTTTGCCACGTTATTGCCGAAAACTTCTTAAAATTCTTGTGTTATCGCTTCGACAGCGACATCTTAGAGATTGTTTGGTCAGCTCACAACAATGAGCACACAATTAGATTCCCTCGCACTTCCAAAGGTTATTTAACGGGATATTTCGTTTGCTATTCAAGCAATACACGTCACTCATTTCGGATAACTCGGTTCAATACCTTCACGTACTGTTATATTATAGAATCTTAGAAGAATTTGTTTATAATTTCGTGAGCAACTATAAAAAGACGAGATAAAATATGTCGTAACTAAATTGAATCTGTTTCTTTTTACTCAAATAAGTACTTGTTTGCGTTTGCAAATAATTACGATACGGTTCAAGTTTTTGCATGAGAAAATAATGTAATATTATAAGCTATCCGTGAGGCTATGGGCTATAAAAAATGAAATTATATAGGCTTTAGTGGATTATAGATAATAAGGACAGTTTTGAGCGATGAACTGACGGGTCGTCACTGAAAGGGTTTATTTTTTAGATTAACACTAGATGATAACTGGTACTTTATAAGAAACAAACACGCTCTATGATAGTCTCTTATTATACAGGGGGATTTGGAAGATGGGTGCAAAGCTTTAAGGCGAAGATAGTACAGACCATTTGGAACCATTTAAGCCATGGTTGTCTCAGACGAAGTCTTACCAATTTTTTTAACCTACTCGTAATATTTGTTTTTTTTTCGGAAATTCCCAAAATTTTGAGTAAACTGCATAATTATGGCCAAATTTAATGATATATGAGTTCATTTTTTTATTTATTTAATCAAAGTAATGTATAAGCAATCAAGCAAAACATTTTTTAGGCTTTTGTGAACATTAGAAATTTTTTACAGACATTTAAAGTTCAGAAAATTTGTATCAATACGTTTTTTAAATCTTATTAAAAAAAAAAAATTGGTGAGACTTCGTCTAAGACAACCATGGCTTAAATGGTTCTAAATTGTCTGTACTATCTTCGCCTTAAAGATTTGCACCCATTTTCCAATCACCCTGTATATCAGGAGTTGAGAGACAAAAACATGAAAGATGGAAGCAAAAACTTGTAGTGAAAAAGCTGAACTTTAATTAACCTTAGAGTATCTTGTTTGTTATCATTTATAAATTAATAATTACCACTTATACATGTATATAGTACTTTCCTAAGTGTAATTCCTATGTTTTTTTTCGGCTTTATCCAAAGCTGATTAGGTATAAGATGCACTTCATTAAAGCCGTAAATAGTCGTAAATATTTTGAAGTAGGTAGGTACATTCTTGATATTTATTAATTAGCTGTCACACTAAGTGTGTTCTATAATCTATACAGTAATACTTACATAAAAATTCAAGTCGCTTTTCATGTCTGTCTGTGTGACTGTATTGTTCTTCTAAACTTCGCGACGGATTTTGAGACGGTTTTCACCATCACTTAGACATTACTACTCTACTATTCATATTTAACTTACATTAATAAGGTAATCTTGGTGTTTATCAAGTCACAAAAACCATTGGAAGCAGGCGCAGTTCGCTAGTAATATATAATATATTATATTATTCAATTTTTATGAAGGCAAAATAAAAATAATAAAATCTCAGCCGTCATATACCTGTAAACATATAATTATCAATCAGTAAATTATTTAACCTTACAAGGAGAAATAATGTATATTATTATATAGTCGTCACCGTAGGTACTCAGTGATTTGGCGGTACATATTTCATATAGCATGTACATAAATATAATTACTTAAGTAAAGATCATGTTCATAAAATCCGCATCTGACTATTTATATGATAATGACTAGTTAGGTACATTAATCTAATTTACATCTAAATATTTGCAATAATATACGGTCATTTTAATTAAAATGTGACTTATAAATAATTAAAACAAAGTCGTATAGGTAGGTAATTACTAACTTTTAAATTACTCTGCTTTTCTCCCGTAATTTGTAGGCCTCGTAGCAGATGTGCAGGCAAACAGAAGCATTCGAATTAAACAGATTCTTTAAATATTTTACACTTGCCTTAAGATTTGCCCGAATGCGTGAATGAAATGCATGAGGAGTCCTAGTGGATCATTCTCTTTATTTTATTATTTACTAGCTGCACCCCGCGGTCACAAACGCATAAGACTCGATCAAGTAAGAATATCGAGATAAAAATTCCTATATAACCCAGATCATGGTCTACTTATGTTCGAAATTTCATCAACATCCGTTCAGCCATTTTAGCGTGAAAGCGTAACAAACAAACATACAATTTTTTGTATCTGACTAACCGAAAAAAAGAAAGAAGAAGTTTAGACTTAGATTTATCAAACAAGAGACCAAAGACAGAAACAAAAGAAAGAAACAAAAAGAAGAAGAAACAAAAAGTGATCACAAATCTTTAATTACTTACTGTGTAAACACTCATACTAAAATGTAAACAATTTAATCGATTAAGTTACAAAATCATCACAATATTAGCATTAAATATAATTGTGTTCTTTGGCAAAACTGAAACTCATGTTCTAAACGTCAATTTACATAACATTTTTATGCACTTAAATATAAAAACAAATGCGGACTTCATTAAGTAGTGCTATTTCTTTAATTGTACCCAAGTATACATATAATATCAGTGACATGCAAAAAGAAAGTTTAATACCCAGGTGTGATGACACCAGTTATGTAGGTGTCACGCTGGGGAGTGACAGTGCACCGTAGCGGTAAGTCACTGTTATGCGCGTGCGCACGTTATGAGCTTGCGATCGTTTCATGCAAAACTTCGCATGCCATCCTATGTAAAGTAGTTTGTTTTAGCTGGTAAGTATTCCTATGGTAAAGTCAGGGAAGCAAATTGACATTCAAATCATCACCAACGGTAATTCTTGGGCCGTTTGTATGACATCGCTATAATACGGAAAGTTGACGTAGGGGGTAAATTTGCCTGAGTTCAGGCGTAGTTTAGAAAGCAATCAACAAAAGCTCGTTCTTAATAGTCTTTTAATAGTCTTAATCTGCTCACAAATAACACTAAACGAGGAAATGATATCTTGAAGAGCTTTTCAAGGAAGTCGGCTAGCTTTTGTAGAACTATTAAGTCTAAGGATTCTCACGTGTGCTTGCTAATAAGCTCACGACCAAGTTGAGTAAAACAGTCATGATGGCTCGCAGGACGTTGGAGGAATAAGAAAATGAAACATCTAGCAATGATTAATGTATAGTCAGAGACTATCTTATCTGTGTTGTCCTAGTTATGTTTCCCTTTACTTGTTTCATTGAGTAAAAAAAAAATTGCTAGAAAATAATGTGTGAATTCAACCAATTTATCTTGTACTAGCTGCGCCCCGTGGTTTCCCCCGCATAAGTTTCGATTTCGTGGGAATATCGGGATAAAAAATATCCTATGTGTTAATCCAAGTTATAAACTATCTGTGTGCCAAATTTTATCAAAATCCGTTCAGTAGTTTTGGAGTGAAGAAGAGACAAACATACACACTCACAAACTTTCGCCTTAATAATATTAGTAGGATTTCTTGTTTTTCTCACAGACATCAACGCGTAGTAGTACCTATAAATTTTATAAATACAGGTCGATTTTCGTGTCTTTCTATGTGACTGCGATGTTCTTCTAAACTACACAACAGTTTATCAGGCGATTTTCAGTATCATTTAGAGATTTTATTATTTACGGTGCATAATACATAATTGTTAAACTAGATAGAATAATGAAATGTCCATGTTTTGTTAAGTTGTGCAAACAATGCGAAGCAGGGACGGGTCGCTAGTCCCTAAAAAAACAGACTGATTGATGCGAGAACTCCTGATTTTCGTATCGTGTGTGTTTACCAATTATGAGACGTTCAGTGGCACTATGCAGTCGTTGCTCAATACAATTAGCTGTAAACACTTAAACAACAAATACAACAAACTGTGTAAATACTCTATTGTTTATTTTATCGCGCTATTATTAGTTCCTAAGTTGGAAAGCTTACTTAGGTACATCACTTTGTACAGTAACTTTGTCTTACATTGTATTTAACACTACCGAGGTTTGTAATATTAAAATATATAATTTATAAAGGCTCAAACGTTTGTTACCTTGTCCGTAGTATTATCTCAATTTAAACGTCATAATGTACAAAAAAATGATTCTAGTCTCCTCTGGTAGTTTTCGCATGGAGAAGAATGGGCAAGAAACTCCACCGTTACTCTTTTAAAATGTTTTCACAATAAATTGTAAAAAAGTAAGCATTCTGATCAGAGATTAGGTAAAAGTAGGGTATGAATTTAAATACGAAAAGCAGTCATATGAATATATTTGTGTCGTTGAAAAAGCACAAACATTGAGTAAATAGTAAAAAAAATATATATATGATAATAGCTGTACAATGTACACAGTTATGAATATAATGCTAAACAACAGTTTCTAGTACATTGTGATAAAAGTAACGACAGGTTACACAGTTAAATGTTGTCGTTTAACTGAAAACCTACGTGTTGTTTGTTTAGTGTCACCTATAGCTTCTCCTCCATCTCCACTTCAAAATAATAAATATCTTGTTGCATCACAATATCGTTAAATAAGAAAGTTACATTAATGTTGAGAATGAAGTAGGGCATTGGAAAAGGCTTTTAATTTAATTCCTATTTTTTCTATCGTATTATGTCGGGTTATGTCGTATTCCTACCGACAAAACCGTAAAAACGTAAAAGAAGTGAATATTTCTCCTTAAAACTGAGACCACAACAGTAAGGCCGCAAAGATGACCAGTCATATATCGAAAGTTTGAATTGAGTCATAAACAAACAAAAACACAGACATACGGACAGACAGACGGTACATATGATGACGTCACGTTCGCTCTGTTACGCTCAGGGCACGAGCACTAGGGGCACGAGCACGAGTTCTAGATCAGTGTACTGTTACGAGTACAGCGGTTACGCGTCACGCATGTCTTGCAACAGTGTCAGATGCGCGACAAGTGCGTGTCGCTGTCAACTGATAGACAGTGTTCATTATTTAAAGATATAGTTAGTTAAACAGAGCTATACTTATATGAAGGGGGCGTGGCTCTGGAACGTTCAACAGTAGAACAGAGACTAAGAAAGATTACCTACACATTTTTTTTTTAAATTCAACTGCTTTCCCTTTTGGTTCTGATATGGAAAAACAAAACAAAATTGTTATATTCATTGTCCCGATAAAATTTAACTAACCTTACCTACTTAATATGAATTATGTCCAAAGTTCTGTAGGTATCCATAGTTTTCGTGTGGAATTTACAAACTATCAATAACAAAAAATATATTCGCCAAATATGAATAAATCAGCAAGTTAGTGAGTTTCAACGAGTTTTATAAAAATAAAAAGCGTGTTTTTAAAATTGATGATGTTGATGCATGTTTAGTCAGTCGACCAGGCTGCGTTACCGTTACACCATCAATCGTTTTTAGATATCTATTGACCGTATCGTTAAGCTGTTCACTAGTGTTCTACATGTCTTCGAGTGGACCCACTTTGATGTAGATACGTGCTCATCGCGTTGATTGGTTTTAATATAATACTCGTATTCTTATTACTTATTTATGTTATACTTTATTGTCCATTAAAATGCATTTTAGTTTATGTGTAGCTCACATCGCTAGATATTATAATCTACGAAATCACAACACACATCAAATAAGTTTAGAAAAGGAAAAACTAGGTACCTACACTTAAACTTGATATATCAATAGAAGCCACATAATCGAAATAAACAAACCACAAGATTCACATAATTAAAAAAAGTTTTTCCAACCAGTTCTAAAATATGATAACACAAGTAACACCTTTGGGTTTTACCTATGTGGATAAAATCACCATAACCTAAATACTTGAGAACAGTTACGGGTTATGACCCAACAGTCATTAGCTTTCGTCAACACAGAGTAGAACAACATGCAATGCTTAGTCAATGGCCATGCACGGTTTAGTGCCTCCCAAATTCGACCCAATTCCTTCCCAGCTCCCGTAGATGTCTGGCTACTAAGTGATTGCTTCAAGGACAGTCAAGAGTATCCATCAGTGTCACTATGTCATTAATTCATCTGTCAAGCATGGTAACTGATGCCATTTCTCCTTGAGGACCGTCATGATCAGCTGATGATAGTAAGCTTAGAAACTGATGACACTTTAAGCAAATGAACTTACCCTATGACGTTTGATATCTTATAAAGTGTGATTAGGACAGCATTGATCAACGCGTGCTCCTGGATATATAAACTATAAGATAAATCTATTGTCTAAACCAGTCAAGACTATTCGAGACACTCGCGTATTTTTTAGATTACGTCATATTTTAATTTGCATAATTACCTAAGTATATTCATTCATATAGGGATTATTATGTCGGTATAACTATTATTGTTTAGCCGCACGAGTCGATTCATCAGGTTACGCTTGCCGGGGTCGGTCCATGGATGGGTGATCATCCTTACAACCGAGATTCTTCTGTGCCTCGGAAAGCACTTTAAGCCTTTGGTCCCGGCTGTCATTCGTGGATCTTTGACAATCGTTACTTGTCGTCAGAAGCCCAAAAGTCTGACAACCAGTCTTACCAAGGGTTATCTTATTACCTGGGTAATACTACTGGGTTGCGAAGGTCAGATAGGCAGTCGCTCCATGTAAAATACTGGTATTCAGCTGCATCTGGTTAGACTGTAAGCCGACCCCAACATAGTTGGGAAAAGGCTAGGCAGATTGATTGACTATTATTGTTGAAATCGATTACACTTCTAACAAAACCGCCTCTCGTGTTTCTAATAAACATTTTTTTCGAAGATTGTTTACACATTAGATTGATGAGTGGTTAGTATTAATTGTTTCGGTCGTGCCCAGCTATTAGATAACATATCGCAACTGCATGGTGAACACGTAATGGGGGGTGACGTCAGCGAGGCCAGGCCGGAGTCACGGATGCTCCGGACCTGAGGACGACTGGTGCTCGTCACGACTATACGCTCTGCCAATCATCAGCAGCAGGAAACTATATAGCTGCTTCTGATTACGATAATAGGTGTGAGATACTGAATTAAACTTGAGGTTTTGTAGAAAAAACTATGAAGGTGGTCTAGGAAAACGATATTTAGGCAAATGATAAATGTGATTTTGGCACGATTTTGCTCATAGCGATAATTTTGCTGTACGGCAATAAGCCATAAAATATAACTATCGTCTTTAATTTTATTTACTTTGTCTATTAGGTAGATATGTTGTTTTTATACATTAGACATTCGCTCTTTGTTTGTCAATCACTATTTAAGAATTACAATACTTCTACCAAAGTAATAAGTCATTCAAATTCAAAACACATAAATGTTAATTTGAAGTTTTTCAATGGGTTGAACAAACTATCGTGCACGTTCTTACTCAGAAAAAGTGCTATTAGGAATACATCGCAATTTCAAATAGAAATAATTCTGGCAAATTATAGCAATCATCATTATTTTCATTACGAAAGTTTGTATGGCGTTTTATAAAATCTAAGTTCCAAGTTATTTAGCAAATATTTCGGTTTTCAGATGATTCGTTTTAAATGTTGGCATTCGTTCCAGAAACACAACGCTTAAAACTAAAAGTTTCCGAGAAATTGGGACGAAGTCAATATATGTTCGAAGATTTCATTGTAAGATGACTTTATCAATTATCATCAATGAGAATATCGTTTTGTTATATTGACACGAAGACAAGAAGACAAATGTTTTGATCTTTCCAACTAAATTGTAATGATAATCTCCGAAATGGGAAAGAACGTATCTACGTATAAGTAGTGCAATCCACGACGACGCGCCCCACTCCGCGATTACTGTACTGTAACCTGTACTTTAGTTCGGAGCGGTGCGGAGTGGGGCGCGTCGTCGTGGATTGCACTATCTATAACATAAATGTCATGCCGCAAAGCTTGATCTTGCTCGTTTCTTTCCTGAAAGATTTATCAATGGATCTTCATAATTAGTTAGCACTTAAATCAAAACTGCGTATGCGTCATAAAAGTTATATAAAAACAACAGAGGGAATTGTTAGACAAAATAATGCATCAAACATTCATACTTACCGTTCATAATTATAGATATCAACAACAATAGATGTATAATAGCAGCTTCAATAATATATCTTCGAGTACAAATACTAAACCAGTATGCAAATGAAGTCCTAGTACACGTCAGATCGTCAACTGTAGGCACAATTAGCCGACGGACGATTAAACTGTCCGTTTCACGGTGTTGTGGTCCCAGTGCTCTTTGTTGTCACTATGGCATAGAGAATAAGACTGTCTGCTCTTTGTCGCCTTTTCGTCTCTCTGCCAGCCTGGTAATTGTGCTAACGGTAAGTCGACTGACTAGTCTAATAATAGGGATACAAACAAGTTATGAAAGGGAATTACTTGACTATCTTTCATTATTGCGTGACAGACATAAGTCCGGAGTTTCTTCTCTACAATGACTTCCAGCTTACTTGAAGACTTCATAGTTAGACGAAAATTATAAAAAATAATTTTCGTATAATCCTAGGGTAATGAAGTTATAATTTGTCGCTACGCTACGGCGTAGCAGCGTAGCACTATTATAATTCGTAGCTACAAATTTAAATTTCAAGATTATTGTTTTCAATATGTATTTTTTTATTATGTGGATAAGTATTTATTTTCATAAGTTCCTGGGGGCGTACCACCACCTCTTATAGCGGTATTATTTTCAGTGAATACAACAGTACCTGAGATAGTGAGTCGCGAGGTGATTCGCAAAATGCAATTTAAAGATACAAATTCCTGCATTGTTTGCTTACCCTAAAGCTTGGATACCTTCCAAGTAGTAATGAATTAAATCTAAAACGAGTGATTAGCAGCGTTGTATAATGTATCAGCACGAGTGTCGTTTAATCAGTCGGTTGCGCGCGCAGTTACCGTTCTCGTCCGAATTCCACCGCAATTCGCGTTACCTCACCCACATTTTATACGACTATTTAAATTATCTTGACACATATTCAAAAAGAAAGCAGTAAATCTGTAAAATTATAATTCTCAAAACGTTTATTAGGATTAGGAACCAGTATGTAAACCTCTTAGAATGCTAAACCGGTTGCGATCGAGTACAAACAAGCTGTGTGTGATAAGGATGTTTGTAAGAGGAAAAAATACTTTTAAAATGACTCACACAAGTCTTCCACAGATTTCTAAAAATTCGTTTTCATAAATATCCTTAATATTTGGAAACACTAAAAAAATCTAAATAATTGATAGGTAACATTAGAAGGTTTAACGTCTAAATCCCAGTTTACGATTGGCATCGGGTATTTCCTGTTCCAAGCGGCTGAGTCGCATCGGTCCACATCCGAGCGGTGACGGTCGACGAACGACGAGCTTTAGCGGCGGCGGCGCGGGCGCAACGATGTCGGTGTCGACTCAATGGAAAGGTGACATTGACATTGGACCGCGCTGAGGCCGCTCTGCACCTGGGTTACATTGAACTTGTATTTTGTTTACCAACACCACGCGGGTTTATATTCATGTTTAATATAAAATTCAAGCTTCGTTAAGAGCTATGGAAATAATATTAAGAGATTAGTAGTAGTGAGGACTTATTCTGATTTTTTACGTGTGATTTCCTTATCATCAGAACGTTTGCTTGAGGCATACTTAATTTATCTAAAATCAATTCAACAGGAACACAATAGTATCCTAGAAAATCTTAAGAGCCCTTCAACAAAGCACCTGGTTAAATAATTTCAATAGACCCTATTCAAACCAGTTCATAATTACTTGGCCTACGATTCGCACAAGAGCGCTCTGATAAGCAGTTCCCACGGTGGCCATGCTTGCTATGAGTCAGCATCATGCAGGACAAGGCCTGGCTGGCTTGAGCAATATATACGTGTTAACGACGTACAAGTGTAGTAGCGACGTGCTGCGGAAAATTTAAGGGCATTATAGTTAGTATGATCATATGATGGAGTGTGAGATAAATGTATCGCAAGTTTGATGTGGAGCAAGTGCTGGTATCGTTTTGGTACTTATAGGTGGATGTGTAATATCCACTTAACTTCTTAGTTAAGTTTATAGTGTACAGAAGAAGGTTTTTGGGTTCTACCTTAAATTTCTGGAAAAAACGTAGCATATCCTTTTAACAATTTACAATATGTTAGCAAAAAATTAACGCAAATTATTTTTAACACCTGCTCATGGTGTTACAAACAGTAACCACATAAAAACACCGTAGCACCGTGTCATTGTTTTTTATACATCAATCTTGATTAAGATAAGCCGAGGAACACACGTGGAGCCGATGACCAAGACTTCCTCATATAAATCAACATTTAATTTTAACATCGCAACCAGTTTTTGTTCAATGAGCTTACTGAATACAGCCATGAGTTATTATGATATAACGTTTAGGGAAAAACTACATTGTATAATATCCATTGATGCGTGGTGTCGATTGTGGAACAATTGAGCAGTGCAATGGCTGGCCCTGAGCTGAGGCCGAATACTACTCAATCAATGAGATAAAAACTTTAACAAAAACAAATATTCGGCACTGCTTCGCTTTACGCGTGAGAACTGTCACAACTTTGTAAATTACTGGTCAATTTTTTGACAAGAATAATCTATTTGTTTGGGACTGGCTTTCAGGAAACGTAGAACAATAACAAATAAATATTAATATATTTCTTTGAGTGGGATTTGCTGGATTTCGGTGGGACAGATTTGATAAAGGTTAGAATTATTTATGAGGAAAAGTTTTTTTATCCTTTTCGAGGATACAAGTTTTTTTTTGAGGATAAAAGTTTCTGCTGACAAGAAAAGGTCGTTTTGGCGTTGGCATTCACTGACTCAGTGTGATTTTCCCACACAACTTTTATCATGACTAAATTAATTATGTATTAGTAATCAAACATTTACGGTAAACTATTTTTATTTGTATGACTACAAAATCAAACTAGCAAATATCTAAAACCCGAATAAACAACTATGTATAGATAAAATGCAAATATGAATTTATTGAGCATTCGAGTGCCACTGTCGACTGTCGAGGTCGGGTCGTTACGTTTTAAGTGATGAATTTCGTCTTTATGATTTAACAGTTATTTCACGTCACTAGTCGTAGTTCCAGTGGCAGGTATTTGACCGATTTAAATTCGTTTCCACAACAAATGGCGATGGAGCGTGCTCTCGAGTTCTGTCAGACTTTATGTAAATATTGGACGGTGCAGAGCGAAGCTCTCGTAATTTATACGGCGGATGTTAGTACTTCCAAAGCTGGTCCCGTTAATATATTTGAATAACTTCCAAATAAATGGGTAACGTGGGACCCGTGAACCCGAGATATAGTTAGCAAATGAGAAACTTTGATGTTAATTGCAGTAACTAGCTGTAGAGATCATAAGCGATGTTGTGTTCTTGAGAGATCACAACATCGTTTATAATCTCGCATGCTTATGACATTAAAAAATGCTAGAGAGCCTCAACTTGATCATTAATGCACGCCGCATCGTCATCCCATGTTTTCGATGCACGGCATGCGCCCGCGTCGCCTCGCAGCCCATCCCGCCATTCACTTCACAAAGAAAGCTCTACTGAGAACCATAATAAAACTGTCATAAAATCCTAATATAAATTAAATTATTGTTACAGATAAGCAAGCGATATGTGACGCTTAATGTCTGATCTGCCCTGCACTGGACGATCGATCGGGAACTGACTCGTGGGTGTGACCCGTGTGGCGACTAGTGTTGTGAATCAAGATGCACACGATGGACACGATGGGCTACGGCCACAAGAAATACCGGCCACCGCTGTCGCCCACTAGCTTCTACCAACACGACTATTACTCAAGACATACGACACTTCGCCCGCAGGTATGTGCCATCTTTATTTTGTTAGACTATAGTGACCCCGTCGCATGGGTTAAATATGAAAGACTTCCGCGCAGAATATTTAAAAAAAACTCGAAATGAACTGAGTGGGACCCGGATAGAAATTCACCAAGATGTTTAGAAGCTGTAATACTATTCTAATAATAATTGAGGTTAGTCTCTACGCAAAACATACTATACACTATACTACATACATTATATACCAAATCAATCATAGCTATGAATGTACACGATCATACAGAGATCGTGCCCAAACATAAGTCCATATTCTTCTAATTCTCAAATCAATATTCTGAAGCCAATATTACTAGTTTCCCAAGTTTAAGTTTAACATGGTTGCTTCTGTGCCTCTTTTAAAATGTGAGATGATCGGAATAATCGGTACGTTATTCAATGCTTAGGGCCTTGGGTCCCGTTACCTTGTGGTCGGACAACGGTACACGACAGTGATATTAAGGTGGAATAAAACCGACCAGCTATGGATTTTGGTACGGTAAGAAAAAAATAAAAAAAAAGCTCCCGGCTTTGATTTGTTTTTATAGGTTTTGATATTTGGAGAGATGTTTTTGTGTTTGTACTTACTTATACTGTTAAAAATGTGTAGTCTTTTTGTATGACAAAGATACTGAACTTTGGATGAGTTTAGAAAGATATGAAGCAAAATTATTTCATTATGTATGTATGTACCCAAGGCATGCACCCCTGAATTTTCGGATGCATGTAGGTATTGTATAATTATTAAAAACGGTGAAGGAAAGAATCGTAAGGAAACCGAGCCTGAGAGATATTTCTCTTCGGCATGTGAAGCCAAGTCAGAGGTCCATGGGCGGTTTTAAAACTCTGACACCAGCTTACTTACTAACCACACGAAAAGAAGATTATTTAATATCCTAATATACAGTATCTACATGTATTGAGGAACCATTTTAAACTATTCAGTCTCTAAGTAAACGTGAAGCAGTAGCTACTTATAATAAGCACATTATTCCCCCTATAGCGGAAGGTCGCTAATATAAAAATACGGATAATTTATCTTAATTATAGTCGTACTTACATGTAGTGCCACAATGACACGGTACTCGTAAAGTACTGGCAGTACAGGTACTCACTCAAATTGTCATGTCTTATTATGTTCTGATCTCGCCCCTATGGCCTCGATTACATAGATCATAATGGCGTGTATGATTTATTGTTATGACAGTATTAATATTAGTGTCTGTCTTTGTGCGTAAAGACAAGAGGCAATGTCGCAATCGTGTGACGTACCTATATAAAATGGTCGGAAGCTTGTTCCTGAGACAAATAAAATTGAAAAGCACATATTAAATTCAAGTTCACGATCTATTTTTGTTGTGAATTAACGCTAATTTAATTAGTGAAGCACGATACTCAAACAACAGACAAACAATTGGTTATCAGTAGGAGACAAAATAATTGTGATAGGTAATTAAAATTTTAATTTAGGGTCTTATATTCCCTTAACGTCGTTTTTTATTTACCTACATGTATGTATTATGTATGCCCGCCGAAAATACTTTTTTTTTGTTAATAAATAGTGACCCTGTACAGATATGTTAAATTAATCCAATTTCTATTTTAACTTAGCTTAGTAAATAATGCCTGAACTTATTCTCATGTAGAGGTGTTAAATAAATTAGGTAGGTACCTAAATACTTTTTAATTAGCTAAACCAGCTAATATGTTCTTGTGTCGTTCCCATACAGTTTCCTAACGCTACAGTATTTAACGGCGCATCGTTTTTGACACGAGAGATCGGTCGATAACAAGCTAATAATTGTTGCGTTATCGGGAGGCTGCGCGGGCGCCGATCGCACGGTGTCGTTAACCGTCGATGCACTACCGTTACCTTCGGATCTATTGATCTCGTACCTACGTACCTATCAAATTTCTTGTACTTCCTGGTTTCAAGGTTCTTAGGAATATCAATGGGGATTAAAATTGATAGTTCACGTTGGCAGTTTGCTTATACTGTTTGATATTGGTTCACCAGTAATTTTTGTTGTGGGTGGAGATTATTTAATCAGTTGAGAGCCTCGTTCCACGTCGAGAAAAGAGTAATTGTTTTCTATTAGGAAATTCTCAATAGTTAGCTCCTAGTCTGGGTTTGTGTTTGTAGATGGCATGGGCTCCTCTTACATGGAATTAGCTATTCGATACGTAACTGGCGAAATATGGATTAGCAATAATACTGCCTATGTAGATAGATATATTTAGGATATAGAAATAATGTTATTTCCCATAAATTCGATTGGAGTATTTTGTTCCAGTCCACCAAGCATTTCCACGTATCTATTATGGTGACCCTTGTTCAAGTAACTAAACCAATTGTAACGGCCATTGTTTCCGGGCCTACGACTTCAACCGACTTTGTCTATGAAATGAGATTATTTTATTTATTCTTGGAGTTAGCAACAAGCCCTTATTTTTACACGACTGCCCAAATGTGGAGTGTTATGTTTTTGGCAATAATAGCGAAGATCTATCCAATGATAGATATCCATGTAATCGATGTCTTTAAAGCTGTCACTTAACACATGGATATTCGTGCGATAATTTTTAATCGACTAATTGAGATGAACAATCCCAATAAGAAATTACGCTTGATAAGAAGGGTATCGTGTATCATTAATCATGCATAAGAAAGCAATTATCTTCACCAACGTAACATAATTTACTTTCTATTCGAGACAAGTAGGTATCAGACGTGACGAATTATATTTTATTAACTTCAAATTCGATAAAAATCTGTTAAAAACCGCAGTCGATTCTAAATCGATTATGACTAAAATAAGTTAAAAAAACATAATTTTTCTCATGCTCTACTGAGCTACATCGTATGGCAGCGAGGTGGTTCGTGTGGTACTGTGGTGAAGACTGCGACCAAGTGCGACCACGGTAAAGTCGCCACTAACGGTGCGACCAAAGTGCCAAACATTAAAGATGCTCTTAGTGAAGTTAACGAGGCAATATATCCGGCACCCGAAACATTGTGTACTGTTTTGTAATAAAAAAAGAGTTCAGTGTGAACGGGAACTAAATCCACCTTGATTAGTCTAAGGTATCCAATTGTTGAATGTACGAGTATATGCTGTTGCTGTTCTTTAATTAATAAATAAATAAAGGCAATGAGCAGACGATGGACTATTTGTTCGCGAACTATTTGGAATCGTATGGAAATCCAACGCGCACGCGGACAAAATTTCCATACGATTCCAAATTATCCATCACCTGCTTAGCGCCTAAAAGGCATAAGTCAAGAACCGGAAAAAATCGTCCTTAAGAGGGAACAGGGGCTGCGAGGAATTTGAAAAATAGGTATTTGAAGAAACTATTGCCGTCGCGCTGCGCCCGAAAAACCGAGTTAAACCCCGTAAAGTGCGATAGGGACAACTGCAGCTCAGACCGATTATATCACAAAATTTTTGATGAAATCGACGTTTGGCATTCTCCTTTTTTCTCCTCGAAAACTAAGCTGATTTAATAATTTTTTACATTTAAATTTTAAGAAAGAGTATGTCTAGGTTCCTATTATTTTTTTTTATGCTAAAAACTTTTCTGAATTAGTCTGGTAGTCCTTTAATCACGGCGGTAAAAATGGGGCATTTTTGAAATTTTTGGAGGGTCATAGTTTCCTTACTTATTAATTGCTGAAAAAAAGGAAATGACAGAGACATGCCTATAGAGACCCTGATTTTATACAAAAAAAAATGACAGCTCTAGAGGCATTATTCAGGAAGAAAAACGGGGAATACGTTTGTATGGAGAATCGCGGGCCCTGTTCCCTCTTAAGAACACAATGACGGTTGATGCTAAAAATATTTGCAGGCATACGATATAATTGTATTGTTGGGCCTTTTTTGCCAATATCATGATGATATTGTACTCTTTTAGTCGTGTAGATTATTTTTTAATTAATAGGTAATTGAGATTCAATATTGAATTAGGTGTATTGCCTGATTATGTGATAAAAAATAAGTTTCCTTATTAGTTCTTAAGCATGATTATGATCAGGTAATAATTATTAGTATAGCAGCCATCGTGCTGATAACTTGTTAGATTTAGCACCATTTTTAAAGTAATAAGTTTTTGAAAGAAATATAGCCATGTTTATTTATAAAACTTAATAAATATTATGTTTAGAACATGATATGAAATGGAAAGGCCAGAGGAAGAACATTACCGGTAGCTGGAGCGTGTTTAAATAACGATTTTGTTACAAGCTGAGACCGTAACATTAATTAAGAAAATACGAGAACTTTTCTTATATTTTTTCTTTACCGTTAGGAACTAGATAAAGCTCACTAACCGAATCGAACGCTATTCCACGAATTATTTACATATGATGTTATGATGTAAAAGGCGTGTGCGCACGAGCGGCGCGGCCCAGCACGCGAGACCGCGCATCTGCGCTGCTCCCGCGCAGAAAAACCCAGGAAGCGAGTCCTAAGCTTTTAGCCGATGCTGGTAATGAATAATGATGTGTGGGCTTCCGCGTGTTCGCTTAATTGCCTCTAACGCCTTCGAAGATACCCATATAGGTACCCTAATAACAATTTATTTACTATTGTGTAGCCACGCGCCGCCGCCGCCACTACACCGCAGCACGCGCCATGAACTGCAACTGTTTCAGTAATTTAACTGCAATTACGCAATCATGAGCTTGGATTATGTAATAATGGATATAATAATAAGCGCTATCATTCCATAAAAATATAGAAGGTAAATGATTTATAAATTACAAACCAACTTTTAGGGGCATGAGGAACAGGGTGTAAAGTTCACTCATCCACCATAGAAAAGGGAGGATCCTCCAACCAGACGGGTGTTGTGTCTGGCGGGCCGACTGCCCGACTGTTGGTGTCGGATAGTCTTATATATGTCGTTCGCGCGGTAAACTCTAATTGCGCGATGCAGGATTTGTGTGACGTCATGTCTTTGATGCGTAGTTCGTATGTGGCGGTGTAACCGCTACAAACTAAAAGATTACGTGCTATGACAAACTAATTAATAATACCAGCCTATAATTGCCCCACTGCAGGGAAAACTACAGGTAGAGCTTTTATAAAGTCAAAACGACTAGAGTTATATTGGAGTAATGACAGTATTACTCGTATATAGTCCTCCAGACCGTATTTCAGCCTTGGCGGTCAACCTCAACGGAGACTAGCCTACAGCGCGGGAGATATTATCGTGCACAAGTATGGGCGCAGACACAGAGGCACTCTCCCTTCCCTCACTCACAAAGTCCAATGAGACGGCACGCAATCTGGGACGACCGGAGAGACAAGGTGCAGGACCAACGGCTTACTTCAACGTCAACTTCCGAACTCTGGGCTGTTTATGAGATATTACAGGATACTAAAGGAAAAGCCCAGTAACACTTTGCCCAACCTGGGAATCAAACCCAAGACCCACGCGCAGCAGTCGCGCTTGCGACCACGAGAACAACGGGGCAGTTACGGATCTGAATGAAACTATATTTTAAGAATGGCATGCAAAGTTACAAGTAAATCTTAAGTTTGCTTAAAGCTAGTTCTTCTGAACCGTTAATGAGAAAAAATTGTAGGTAGGTGCCATCAGTCATGGGCTCGCCTGGGAAAATCCCGCATTGTCCGAATGTCGGCTGATCGTTGAACCAGAGGTCGGGTCAGCACGGGTGTCGCACAACGGTGCCTTCCCAAACAACAGCATATTTGTGTGTCAACCAACTCACTTTTCAACTTTAAATTCTCGCAGACAAAAACCTGCTACCCGACACCAAAATCAGACAAAAAAACTTGTTTCCAATGAGCATTTTGTCATTAACGGTCTTCACGACTTTCTCCATTATTTGCATTAATCTTAATGAGATAGGATTCTAAATGCCGTTAACCAATAAATACGTAGTTTGGAGTCGATAAGATGTATCGAAGTCTTAACAAGGTTAAATAGATATATTTGGTACTGTGAGACAGAAAAAACGGGAAAATCTGCCCCAATTTGTCGGACAGTTGTATTAAGACAAATTGCGTCTGGTTTTTACAGTAGAAACATGAAATAATTTAGTAAAAAAACCTTATTGTATAGTAATGTGTTCCATTGAAGGGCGCGCGTGCGCGTCGTTATGGCGCTAAGCATACTAATCGACCGCTATCCAGTTATATCACAATAGCTTTTTGTTCTGTTAACTTGAATTATGATGGTCTTAAGATATGATCTTTGTAATTATTTAATAATCCAGTAGTGTTAGGATAATTGAATGGGTAATTTGGAGCAAGTTACTGTTAAATTGATACAATCATGTTACTAGAAAATCTTTAGTAATTTAAAGAACCCTTATGTGATTTTCCAACAAACTTGAAACTGAGGATGTACTAAAGTAGATTTTCCTCGATGTGTCTTTTAAAGATTCTGGATGCTCAAAACATGACTGGTATTTCTTCCTTTAACGTTGCCTTTACATCTGAAGATGGTTGGCTATTAAGGTTATTTGGGACGTGTTCTATCTGTTGACAAGGAGCATCCCAACAAAGAGATTTCCAGGAGAATACAGCTTAGGTAGCATTTGGTAAGCTGGAACATATTTTTCGATCCAAAAACGTCTAATAGTGCCTAAAAACCTGCCTTTTCAACCAATGTGTCCTGCCAACAATGACCTACGGTGCCGATTCATGGACACGCACAAGTGAGACTGACCACCGCATACGAGTAACACAAAGGGCCATGGAGCGAGACATGCTCGGCATAACCCTAGTAGACCGAGTGCGTGACACCGAAATCCGTCGTCGGTCGAAAGTCTACAACGTCGGAGACAGGGCGACGTGCCTCAAGTGGAGTTGGGCAGGACATCTAGTTAGACGCGGAGATGGCCGATGGAGTAAAGCTGTGACCGAATGGTGGCCAAGGCTAGGCATAAGATACCAGGGCCGTCCAAAAGCGCGTTAGGTTGATGACATCGTTATGTCGTGGGAAACACCTGGATGAGTGACGCACGGAACCGGGAAGTAGGTACCTATGGCAGAAAAAAGAGGAGACCTATACCCAGCAGTGGGTGATTCCGGGCTAAAATGATAACGTTGCCTTTATCATCGGCTCATTACAGCGTAACGTGTTTCTGATCTTATTGGTGAATTTCTAATTTATTTGATGGACCATCATTGGAATTCCAGTTTCAATCGGATTGAAGCGATGGAAGTCTATAGTACGTGCGCGATCTACCGTCGAGACATCATTACGAAGAAAGTGGCGTCCCCAGCGGATGCAATACGAAATGAATTGCCGCTGCGTACAGTCACGCGCAACAACTACATATTAGACTTGGACTAGAGGATAAATAAGATAGATTGCTGCGCGTTATCCATAAGCGTCGAGTACTTGAGTGCATTTAATCTTGTGATGGATTTTCATTAGTCGCGTGGGTATTTCAATGTTCATTCGTTTTTCAAATTGAATGCAAGCCCTTTTGTTATACTCGAACTAGGTATATCTTTAGCTATACCACGTACCTAAACCGGCTGACCTAGAAGAGTTCTTTCAGTTTTATTAAGTGAACCGAAGAACATTAATTTGTCTGCAAATTCCATCTATGCATGGGGACCGTCGTCGTTAATCAGACATTCTATGAATTTTTGATACGAATCTTGATTAACGACTTAGTTGATTCAGGGTAAATCATGCTTTTCTGCGATGCAACAAACATATGTTTTAGAATCAACGACTACATGACACTATTAAAGCTCATGTAATTGTTTAGTTTAGTTAAGTTAGTTTATTTAAATTTTATTTTCATTTATTATTGACATAATCTACTCATTACAATGTTTTTATTTTATGAGTTTTATTGTAATATGTGGTATTATAGAATCAAGTTTTTCCAACTGAACAGACACCTGTGTTGCTGGGGACTCTGTTGCGCCATTTCTTATTCCCAGCTAAAGCACTAGGAAGTGGTGAAGGGTGGGCGGTTTTGGGGGACTGTCTTGTGTAATTTTGACGTTTGAACTTAGTTTGTTTCAAAAGATAAAAATGTTTTTCGTCTGTGTGAATTTTGTACAGTTTTTCGTCTGTGTCGCGTTTGGGTTGGTGACCGCGAAGTGAAACTTTTTGCTCACAAAATTAATTTATGGTAACCCATAATGAGAAGTATTTTATTCTTAAGAACGGATGGAAACATGGAAACTTAGTAACACTACAGATTATATTTTTGTCATTTTCCATTGATTTCCAGTAAAAAGGTATGAATATTAAGAAAAAAAAATCTTATTGGTTACCAGGTAAAGACATTATGCGCGAATCTGTAAAAAATGTTCGTATAAAAATATAACGTTAAAAAAAGAACTACTAGGTACTACGAGCGCATTATCGGAACATCTCCGAAGCGTGCACCCGCCGCGCATCCTGCACTTATTGCCGCCATTTTCTTTTTACGTGTTCACTAAACTTTAGTCGCGTAATTGCATCCGACGACGTGACTTACTTTTATGTAATTTTTATTTTATGCCTGTTTTAAAATATTGATGCAACAAGGTATTTTTGATATCAGTGGCCGAGCACTTTTCTTGTTTTTTTTTTTAATCCTTTGTTATCGAAATTGAATCCTATTTTAGAAATTGAGTCCTTCTTCTCAGCTAAAGCACTAGGAAGTGGTGAAGGGTGGGCGTTTTGGGGGACTGTATTATTTAGTTATAACGTTCGAAAAGTGCTGATTCTCAGCCTAGTTTGAATAAATGACATTTGAATTTGAATATTTTGAATTTGAATTTATGAAAGCTCTCTCTTGATTTTTTAAACTAAGTAGAATATTTAAATTAAAGTAATTTGCAACAGGCAAGTCATCTTGCCAACAAATGTTAATAAACAATAGGTACAAGAAACGCGAGTAAAACAAGTGTGTGTCGGACGCGCGTGATGGTATTTTGCTGTCGTTATGCTGTGTTACGTGTAGTGGAGAGGTTTGCCTTGCACTTGGCTGGCGGCCGTGGCGCCCGCGCAGCCGCGTCTTCAGTGCAACACCCGCCCAGCCCGTTCACACTGCCTCGAATCGGGTCACCAGATAAAATGCCGACGCGGGCTGGTTTTATAACTAGTTGCTATTCACAGCCGATTCCATAACAATTTATTTAAAACGTCTGAATTATTGGACCAAAAATACCGTATCTAAACGAAATTCACTGTTAGCCGACAATCTGGCGGATGTTCCGACATGTTTGATGAAAGATATTTATGATTTCGTGCTATCTGATCAGAATAATTAATTCATTTAGATTGACCTTAATTGACACCGAAGAGATAACGAATTGTATTTTAAAGATTTATTGCTGTTTTCATATTATTTTCTTTTTGTGTAAAGTCGTAAGTTCTGTAAGTAATAGACACTAAAGCGCAAAGATCCTTTTATCTCTTGCTCGAAAAGCCATAAACTATCCTAATAGGATTCCCATTGCGCTCAGAACCACTAATCTGATGTGTGATAATGTGAAGCTACTCACCTTTTTATCGTAAAAACTCGTTATGAGTTTATATTTAGCGCTAGTTACCTGTTACCTGCCAACCAGTCGCGCTTCCAGACTAGTTTCCAGCAACCCCCTTCGTGTTCCACTCCGTTTCATTAAAATCATACTAGGAGCGTGCAAAAGGTGCATCTGCTGCTCGTTATTCAGTCGCAAATGTACTGTATTCGGCTCTATCGCTCGTTTATTTATATTTTAGTGATAATCTATGAATGAAGAGACGCCCTGTGTGGGAAATTGATCTAATGCACTCTGCATTAGATCAATTTCCCACACAGGGCGTCTGAATGGAACGTCAAAATGGCTTGGAGCGGCGTCGTTTCCAAACGTGATTAATCATAAATATCTAGAAATCCATTAATAGTTATCATGATTCTATTGTTTTTCTCCATACTAAAGGAGCAAGTCGTATTTATCCCTCGTATATAAATATCATCAATCATGTCTTCGCAGCTCAACTTAGTTTATCGCTTGTTAAACTCCGCAAGTTTGCACAGAATAATACACGCGTGGTCAGTTGTGTGTTATACAAAATGATTATTATAAATAGCAGTGAGGCAGAAAGTGGTCGTCAGCAGTGGGTCAGTGGGTCCAGGCGTCCACCTTTCTCCTTCAAGAACAAAAAGTATATATCCAGCTGATTCGTGATACTGATTCGTTCATCAGAGAAACACTAAAAGAAAGTTTTGTTATCGTAATACATTGTTGGCTTTTTTACGGCGGTAAAAGTGAGGAAGTAATAAAGTCTGCGACAGATATACTCCACATAGCCTTGCCTAGAAATTTCTATAAACGATACCTTTGTAAAAATATAATTACTTTCGTGAATTCTAAACATAAAGTTCTCGCTTCTGAAGTTACTGGAAAATTACTTACATTGTATGGAGAAAATTAATATACCTATTGTCGAAAGTGAACACTGAATTAATACGAGTTGGTACCTACTTATTGAACAAATACCCTTTAACCAACTTCTCCTATTTGACAAAACATTATGGTACGGGGAGCCCTGAGGGTTTTTGAGCAAGCTTACGCAGGGCGAACATTTGATAGCTGAGTAGGTCCGGCATGACGAGAGAACACTGAAAAATATTTTAAAAAATTCAGAAAGTAATAGTAATAGTCCATTTATTTGTCAAAATATTGTTACATAGTTTTAAAAGTTCTTAACAGTCTGCCGTTTCCGGCGTACAAATATATTTTTACGTTGTTAAACAGGACTCAAAGTGTTTAGTATACTTTTGCTATCTACTTTGGATACGAAACACTTTGAGTCCTGTTTTAACAACGTAAAAATATTTTATCCTCTTTGTAACAAACTCCAAGAATCCATTTTTTTTAATTTATTTTCTATGCTATGCTACGATTTTTTATTCAACGAGGGCGCCACTTAGCTCGGGGATAAATTATGATAACATTCAAATTGCAAATGAGTCAAATATTAAAAATGGAAATGTCAAAATGATTAAATTAAGTCAGAGATAACTTTTCATTCATAAAATCATTAGTCGAGGTATTTACTTATGAGATAATTGAATAATTTACATTGAAATCTAATAAAGTGTTTGAGCAAGTGTGAGTGAGCCCAATAGAAATGGTCGCGACTTACGAGTTGGTTAGCCGTAGGCCGTAGGTTCTGGTGCCCTGTTTGTCTCGAGATCTCAACTCATTGTTGTCGATGGGTGAGGAAGCTTTCGAGCCATTTGAAGGTGTTTCCTCCAATGCCGTATCGATATAATTTGAGTAGAAGCAATTTATGGTTGACGAAATCAGAGGTAATTGGTATTTTTTCATTAGGAATTATGATTTTCAATTTTAATAAAGCAAAACAAGCTAATGTGGTAGATTATTTTTTCCTTAAACCAAAGTATTCTTCATTTAAGATGCCATACTTTGATATGAAGCTGTTAAGTTTTTCATGCATAAGTTTCTCAAAAACTATAGGAGGATAGGAGCCCCGTGGTGTCGTGGTGTTCATTTTGGAAATCTGAAAGTGGACCCCTGACCACGGGGCTCCTATCTGAAGCTTTTCAAATTATTCTCGGTGTTCTCTCATCATGCCACATCTATTCAGCTATCAACTTTTCGTCCTGCATATGCTTGCTCAAAAACCCTCTGGGCTATTATACCTAGTTTTCATAAAAAAGCCAGGGCTACTAATACATTGCGTTTATTGTACTAGGATTGCTTGTACTTAGGTAGTACATAGGTTTCAAGCGTGTGCAAAAAGGTCATATCCAACGTTTTCAGGAAGATATTGAAAGCCGTATTTTCATTAGCAAGTTGAATTTGTTACAGTTTCTCAATATAATACCTACGTGATTTTAGAAACTGGATTGGTCCTATTATGGGGCGTGTGTATCAAGTTAAGCGAATCGAGGCTTCTCGGCCGCGAATGTTAATGTTAGTCAAGCCACGGGACCTCGCCAAGCACGCGGGCATTAGGTACGCGCAGTATCGCATTATAATCATATTGGCGCGTATTTGGAATGAAACCAATCATTATTGCAATAAACAATAGGGAAAATGAAGCCAAAACTACAAAAATGTTTAGTCTTAAAACCGTCGTGTAGACAACAGCACCCATATAGAAATAAACATACTTACTTCAAATAAAAGTTTCAACCTCAAAAAGCTTTAGAATAAATATAATGTGCTTAGCTTTCAAGATAAATAAAATACATATTAAATATGTTTAAGCAGTTCCTGATCTAAAAGATGGTAGTAGTCAGAATTAGGATAAAAATAAACAAGGAAATAGTGCAGATACGTAAATATAACCTTTTCGAAATTTGTCTTAAACATTCTAACAGAAGAATTTCTGGAAGATGATTAGGTATAATAACGTTTGATGAACCGGTTAAGGAAGACTTCACTCGAATTCATAGCTAAACTATTGAAGGAGGCAAAAACATAATTGCAATTCAAGCGAAACAGCAATTCATCAGGAGATATATATAATACATTATACGTAGATGTTTGCGGTAACTGACCTCCGAAATTAAGAGAGTCACATTCCTGAATAGACGGTAACAAAGAATAACATTCGGAACAAGCATTGTCTACAGACGTACGTCTTGTCTTGTCAAACAGAGCTTTATCGCTACTTTATGGCACATAAAAATACTGCAGTTTTAAGACTTTTAAATTTAGATGTAGAACTTCAGATGTTTTCGTTATTAAAACTTTTTGTATGACAAATACTGACATTACGTTCGTTTTGAATAATTTGATGGAAGTGTATAGAGTGCCGCTAGCGGCATTCTATCCTTATAGGATAAAGTACCGCTATTTGCGGCATAGTAGTGGCGCTGCCTCGGTCCGGCTAACGTGCCGTAAGCATTACATTGTCATTGTCACTGAGTCACTGTCACTTGTTATTTTGTTTATTTATTGAGGTTAGTTCGCCGCCCTTTATATTGATTGATAGTTTTGGTTTTAGATAATTATATCAAAAGTCACTAGAACAACTGAATTTACGAAAAATTAAGTAGCAAATGAAAAAAGCTGAAAGGTAGATTCGGTTAGAGGGTCCGTTTCCGTTCCAGGGTCCGTTTAGGCACAAGAGAATATAATGTTTTGTGAATGTTGTGTTTTACAGCGAACTAACCTCAACAATCAAACAAAATAACAAGTGACAGTGAAAATGATAATGCAATGCTTACGGCACTTTAGCCGGGTCGAGGCAGCTCCACTATTATGCCGCTAGCGGTACATTATCCGAAAAGGATATATACACTGCCTAATTTAATCGACCTATCTTCTGCAAATCAACTTCTGTGTTTAAGTGTAATAAAGGTGAAGAAAAAAATACTGTGACATTTCTTGTACTTAGCCTGAATCATTCTGACCGGCTAGCAACCGCAAGAAAGGGGGTTACCGTATAAACAGATAATTTATTTTGAATTTGATTCAATCCAACCTTATTTAACGTAAACAGAACATAAACTTAGCTAACGAAGTCTTTGTGTATCAGTGTATCCGTAACGGCTTTCAGACGAGAGATATTCAATGGTCAGAGATTGTGAGTCAAGTCCGGGTAGGCGGATAATCTTCACAAGTAACGTAGGGGCTTAGAAAATTGTATTAGCGATAAATATATACCTAAGCGACGACGACGGTTGGCACTGCAAGGCTTTTGACCTGAGCGAGTTCAACGATCGCTAGGACGTGGCTAGACCAACCTGGGACCATGCTAATT
This sequence comes from Xanthia togata, assembly GCA_963853775.1. Classification (NCBI taxonomy): domain Eukaryota; kingdom Metazoa; phylum Arthropoda; class Insecta; order Lepidoptera; family Noctuidae; genus Xanthia; species Xanthia togata. Next base: position 11,701,858 of record OY970792.1, on the reverse strand, counting down.
ACATGTTATTTCAAGTATTTACTTAATAAAATTGAATCACCTAACCTAACCCTTTATTTTACACGTTAGTATCACTTTTGCTCCCTAAAGACCAGCCGTGTCGAGTAATACCGGAGTCACGTCTGGGTCAAATAAATAACTGAACCAGCTTACCCATATCTTACCCCACTCAAGGATCGTTTATGTGCTCGTAGGTGTCATTACAAAACAAGTCCTTACTGTGTAGGATACGGGAATCAAACACGCAACTCTTAGTAAGATCTTACTTATACATGCTCTAGGATAACGTTACTATTTCGCTCGAGATTTTATTATTCTTCAAATTCTAATAAATAGAAAAACACAACCGCAGTAGTAGCATTGTTTACCTTTGAAACAACCTACACTAAGTGCGGATTTCACCAATGAAATTGAACGCGTTCAACACATAGTGACTACCATAACAAATAACATATACTTAGTGACTACCATAACAAATTTGACACTGACAGCTCTTGAACGCGTTTTAGAAATGCTGATCGCGTTCAGTTTCATTGGTGATAAATAAAATAAATCGACACGCGGTCACACGGGATTTGTATCAAATCATTGAATTCTTTGTCATCGCAGGGACATGCGTACCTAAGCCAAGTTAGAGCTGATCTCAAAGTCCCTGGGATAGGTTAATTACTGTGATCGGTTGATCAGGAATGTATGCACACCGGCCGGTTTATGTACCAACCGGTTATTTTTATTCATCGGAAAGTAGGTTTCATGATTCTACTAACGATTTTAATTAGTCAACAGCATACCAAACTTCGGAATACAGTTATCAGCTTAAGCTAGTGTTTGGAATAGCAACTTTTTTTGTCTTAAATCGTAAAAGTTTACTGGAAATTAAATGACTTTCTGCGTAACCTTAAGGCTCGTGCAGACCAGCGCGACGCGACACCGGCTATTGTTCTACCGTGAAGTTTTCTTAGAAATTGTATTGTTCGAGTCGTGTCGCGCCGTCACGTCGCACTGGTCTGCACGAGCCTTTATTTATCCATCATTCGACCTATCGCGTCTATTGTTGTAAATTTGATGGGCAAATTGACTGACATCACCAGCTTGTTTAAAGGCATTCAGAGATCCACCCCTGTCAAACTATAACGTATCTACCTATAACAATTATAGGCCAATAAGCTGTCAATGGCGGGCTATCCCCCTGAATAATCAACTTAAATATTCAGGTAGGTATTCGTTCTGCCAGTGCTGTAATCACTACTCAGGTCTTCTTATTTTAAAAACACGTTTATTTATTAGTTACCATAAATGTACTACATAATTACCGGTCCTTCTATTAGCCGGGCTTTATACGCCCTCTGGGGAAGTAGGAGCATTTTATTTCGAACAGAAAGAAATGAACATCGAAATAACTCTATTGCATTATTAACTCTAAGAACGTTTATGGTCAAACCTCAATGCCCTCTATTTTGATACGAGTAATGTGAGTACAAAATTGCATTTATTTCAATTACGTTGGCATATTGTAAATGAAACAACATTCTTCCATCAACGAACCAAGACTTTCACATTTGTACACGATATTACTAATTTTCTCAAGGGGGGGGGGGGGGGGGGGTTCAGTCAGCTATCATTCAGCCCAAAAGGCAAAAGCATTCCTAATTTAATATGACGAACACCTTAGGGAGTCATAACACATAGCTAAGTATTTCTAATTTACCACAAATACTTAGTAAATAAGTTATTTTAATGAAGGGGCACATAACAACTTATAACTAATAATTAATAAAAATACTAAATGTATATTACTAACTTAACTAAAACGATTGAAAAACTAAAATATAGCGTCGAAAAATTCATCCGCATCGCTGTCGACTGGTAATGTTCCCAAGAGACTGGCCGCATTGCCACGTTGTATGGCAAATACAAGTGGTCAACAAAGAGTTGACCAGCTATCTAATTACGTAACATATTTTCGTAAACGATTACGATTCATCTGTTTCATTTTGACAGTTCAACAACATTCATTGTGTTATTTATGTTGTTGAACAGATTTTTTTTCGTACCTATGATTTAGATTCTTACTGATCCTGTATTACGCAATTAGGGTACAGTATCTAACTACCTAAAGATGCTTTACAAAAAGACGAACGTGAGCTCAAATAAATTCATTACAAACTAACACACTGTAATAAAAGAAGTCAAGTTAAAGTTTTTACTAACATGACGCATAATATTACCCGCACAAGTAACAAATAATAATTATTATTGTAGGTTTAATGTTTTAATAGAAGTGTAATTATTGTAATGTAACTTTTAATAACCACTAAACAATGAAGAAAATTATTCAGAGATGACGTTATTGTCATCAAATAATATTCTTTAATTATAAAATCAAGCACCTCCAAATGGATTTGTGTCATTTCAAACAGTTAATTATGAGAAAACTACTGGAATATTATACAAGAAAGGATATGATTTTTTTAGGATTTATCATAACAGTTGTGGATGAAGCTGAAAGGGATCCAATTTTGCTGATCCATTATAAGCAAGTCATCCTGGAACGCGCCAATTTTAATACACTCATTTATCACTCTGTAATGAGCCACTAAACATGATGGATTGCAACACTAATCACGTTCTTTTTGATCTTCACCGAAACATTTGTTAAAAATTCTCATAATAAATGAAAATCTGTCGATGAACCTCGTGACTCCTCTTCACATTTTTTATTAAGTTTTTTCTGTCCTTACATAATAACCACAAAATGGTAAATTATCAAGGCTCTGGTTAAGGAAGCTGTTTGTGATCACGCTGCATATTTATTCAAATATTCATGTTCGTGATTTACAGAGTAAAGTTGAGAATTTATACGTAATTATTGGTTGCGCTTCATAATTTATAAATCTTATATTTTATTACATCACCTTCTGGCGATTGAGAGGCATTGGTTTGATAGTTCTAATTTATTAAACAAGTGTCACATATCGTTGGTTTGGTGACGTTCCATGCGGAAGTGTCTGTCAACGCTTCGGAGCTGTTGACATCGGTCGGCTTCCTGAGTCTCGTCTTGACCACGGGATAATGCGCACGCGTCCCTTCGCATAATATACTGTGTTATGTATCGCTGGCCAGCATAGTGTACCTACTGTGAGCTGTTTATCCTGACCGCGGCATCCATCTGCTTCTGCTTGGGGATCGCTGGATCAAAGGTATGTGGCATAACTAATAAGTTGGACTTTATCCATTGCCTTTCGTCTCATTTAGGTTTTTTTCTTCTTTAAAGTTAGCACCGCTGAATCAGCAATATAGCCTAGATTGCTCTAATAATTTAGGTTCACGCGCGTATGATTTTATTAGTAATTTTTCGAATTAACATCAAAATTCTAGAGGTTATACGCACCATTTTGGTCCTTCGAGCCGGATAAATTAATTTTGGGCCTATTTACGGCCTATTTTTTGAGTTCTAAAAGTCTAACTTTAAGCAAAAAAATCTCGAGAATTTTCCATATCAATTGCATATCATCACACAGCTCTCATCTTTATTACGTTAGGAATAAGGGTCAGACTGCCTTGCATACAGTAGTTCTACCGGCAAATTAATTGTTAGTTTAAATCTTTAATTTCACTAATTACAACTCTGAAATATACATATAATTGAATATCAACGTTGATTCATATCGCTAAATAAGTTAATTTAATAAATCAGTTGGTTTTCGGCGTAATTACATGTTTTTTTTTGTTCGTGTATGAAAATTGTCGGTAGTTGTATAAAATTCCTCAAGTTGGCCTACGTGACTGTGGAATTTTACATTTCTTTGTTCTCGTACGGCTAATTTTTATTTACGTATTAGAAACTTTTATATTTTTTTCTAATCGAGATTTGCTGAATGAATGATATTGATTGTTATTGTATGATACACTTGTACTGTTGGTTCATTAGGGACATGCCTACAATATTCGTATTGCACGAGTAGGTATTTTTTATAATATCGAGACTCCACCGCATTTGATTAATTATTGCAATTAATCATCTTAGACCGCATTTGGCTAATTAATGCAATTAACCATTTTATCATCGCGTCGCTTGTTATTTATTTTGTAAGGTAACTTGATCTTTTGATAGGAACCTTCAGGTAAAATAACAGATTTGTATAAACTTTACGCGTTAGTTCTCCTCATAGGAAACAGCCGTATATTTATACATATCACCCCCGCACCTGACTTGGTAAACGTAGCACTTACTAGATAAGTTATTTCGAACGGTCATCTACGCATTTATACTTGTTAGGAATTTTATCGTTTCTTACGAAGGTATTTCGTTACGAATACATTGGCTTCGCTTACGGTAATAAGTGTCTATACTTATTTCTAAGTTTCACACTTAACTTATTGTTGGTTAAGAATCTGTTTTATAGGTATTGAGTAAGTTAATCTCATATAAATAGAAGTAGTACAGAATAAATTGTTATCGCATCGCATCCAACATAGATGCTAATTATCGGTTTGTTGTAGGTATATCTAAGCTAATTATGAATATATGATATAGATAGGTACGTTCTTAAGGTATTAGGCGTGCTTACTATTCTTAATTGTATTAGACTTTGTTATTTGCAATCTTTTAAGTTTTTTTTCGTTTTATATTTTTCAACCTTACAATTTATTATTGTTAGGGTTCGCGCGTACGGATAAGTGGTTCCGTACTATTATTTAATTAATTTATTAAATCGTTCGCTGAGTTATTTTGTTTTTTGATATACCCCCCTAATTTCACTCACGCATTTTAGGGTTCCGTAGAAGTAATTAAGAGTTCGGTTGATTTAATCTAAAATTTATTTTTTGTCAGGTTTTAATTTCTGTTCACAATGAGTGACAAGGTTAAACTTAGATTGTTTGAAAGTAAACGCGACTCGTATTTCGCACGGGTTCAAGTTATTTTTGATTCAACAAAATCTTTAACAACCGAAAGATTACGTAATACTTTTATTGCTCAGGCTAAACAAATTGATGGATTACGTAGCGAATTCAATGATATTATGGACGAGATAAATATGTTAAATTTGACATTAGATCCAAAGTGCGAAGTAAGCTATAGTGCATTGGATTCATTTGATGAGTTGGTCTACCAGATAAAAAATACTTTAGCTTCATTAACTGAATCAAATGATTCCAAGGAACCCTATGCTGCTGCTTCGCTTAGCACGAAAGCGAGTCCTAATGCTTATCATATAAAGGTACCTAAAATCGAGCTGCCTACCTTTGACGGTGATATTCAGAGCTTTCCGTTCTTTTATGAGACTTTCAAACGTATTATACATACTAACGTAGATTTATCAGATTCTGATCGCATTCATTATCTGTTGAGTTGTTTAAAGGGAAAGGCTAGGAATGTGGCAGTAGGTATTGTACCTTCTGGCGATAATTACCGCTTAGTCTGGGATGCGCTTATCGCAAAGTACCTGGATACTCGTGCGCTCGCCACTAATTACCTAAATCAGCTGTTCTCATTGAAGTCGTTCGGATCGACACCTGCTAATATTGAAAAAGGTTTCGACAAATTAACCGCTACGGTTGCGGGACTCAAACAATTGAAAATAAATAACTTGGATGATTTTATATTTATTCATTTGGGTCTTAGGTTAATAGACTCAGATATAGCAAAACATTTTGAAATGTCGCTTCGTAATCAACAAGAATTAGATTATGATTATTTCGTAAAGTTTGTTCGTGAACAAGTAAAAATCTTGTATCGCACCTCTTCTGCGGCAATTAAGCCTACTCCCGTAGGTAGCTCCAGCACCTCATCTAAAGTATCGCAGGTGTTTGTGGCTACTGAATCTAAATGTTCGCTGTGTCATTCCACGCATAAAAATTTGTTTACGTGTAATGCGTTTCAAAAGTTGAGCGTGAATGATAGATTTAAGTTTGTAAAAGACAATAACAGATGCGGTAACTGCCTAAGTAGCCAACATACCGTATCTAAGTGTCTATCTAAGTCCAAATGTAAGAAATGTAATGGCAAGCATCATTCCTTATTGCATTTTGAGCAATCGACGCAAGCTCCTGCGCCTGCCCCAACGTCCGCCCACGCCTCAACTTCTGCGGCCGACCCTGCTACTCCTGATCATGTGGTGTTGTGTACGCATTCTTCTGCCCAAGTCCAGGCCACACGTAGTACCGAAGTACTGGCTACGGCCAAGGTGTTAGTGGCAGGTAGGAAGGGTAAGGACGTGGTGGTTAGATGTCTTTTGGACCCTGGGTCGCAAAAGAATTATATGACATTGCGTTGCTGTCGTATGCTCGGTCTAAGTATACATACGGACTCGATAAATACCGTTCGTGGTATTGGTGGCACGTCGCAGCCCGTTCGCGGCTCGGTGAACCTTACGTTCAGCTCACGGTTTCGCTCGCAGCCTAGGTATGAAATTGACGCTTTAGTCCTGGATCAAATAACCGGCCAGCTTCCCCTGTGTGCTATAAATATTGCCGAACTGAATCATATTGATCCTAAACTACTCGCGGATGACACCTGGGGTGTGCCAGGTAATATCGATATGTTACTTGGGGTCAAGTTGTTCGCTAAGTTATTGCGACCAGGTCACGTGACCAGTGTAACCGGCTGCCCCGACGCATTGGAGACTGTGCTCGGCTACATACTTCTAGGAGAAGCACCTATTATCGAACCTCCAACTGATACTCTGTCTTTCTTTGCGAGTTCGTTCGATAACTTCGATCTTCGTAAGTTTTGGGAGATTGAAGATGTTACTGCCTCGTCCATTGGAAGTGTGGATGATAAATACTGTGAACAGTTTTATTGTACCACAATTACCCGCGCTCCAAATGGCAAGTATATTGCAGCTTTACCACTGAAAACAGACGCGTCAGCGTTAGGAAATTCTTTTGATATAGCTCGCAAGAGATTCTATAGCCTCGAACGTAAACTTAAATCGCTTCCTAACGTCAAGCTTCTTTATGATGACGTCATACGGGATTATCTACAGAACAATTATATTTCTTTGGTGCAGTATATCGTACCTGAATGTGTGTTGCCTAAACGAAATTGTAAGGAGCGAGAAATGGAATACTATATTCCTCACCATGCTGTTATTCGAGAGGATAAAGTGACCACTAAGTTGCGTGTGGTTCTCGATGGCAGTGCATGTACAGACAATGGTACCTCGCTCAATGATATCCTGTACGCAGGTCCAGTCCTTCAGGCTGACCTTTTCAACATCTTGTTAAATTTTAGGCTTTTCAGTGTCGCTATTTCCGCAGATGTCAAATCTATGTACCTACGTATAGGTATACGCCCGCAAGATCGTTCGCTTCAACGTATCTTATATCGGTTTAGTGAAGAAGAAGAACTTCAGATCTATAAGTTTTCAGTGCTTCCCTTTGGATTAAAGTGTAGTCCTTTTATAGCTATTCGCACTATCCAACAGTTATGTCAGGATGAAGGAACGCAGTTACCTCTCGCCAGGGACATTTTGCAGCGAGATATTTACATGGATGACATAGTTAGTTCTATACCTAGCACTGCGCTGGCTATAGACTCGGCTCATGAACTGATCAAAATATTCTCTCTCGGTGATTTTCAGCTAACGAAGTGGTCGAGTAACAGTGTCGATGTTCTTCAGAATATCCCAGAGTCATTACGACTTTCACAGAGCGTGGACCTAAGTAAAGATCCGACCCAGAAAATACTGGGACTTCGTTGGTTTCCTGATGAGGATTGTTTCGCTTTCCAGGTTAATCCTAATGATCGCCCTTGCACGAAACGGAATATTCTTTCTTCCATCGCACGTCTTTTCGACGTTCTAGGCCTCGTGGCACCGATAATTTTATACGCCAAGCTTCTTATCAAAGAGCTTTGGCTGGTCAAACTTGAGTGGGATGACGTCCCACCACCTCGCATTGTTCGTCTGTGGGAACAATTTCAAGCTGAACTGCCAGTTATCTCTGAATTGAGATTTTTGCGACATGTCGGCGTCGTAGAACGCTGTAGGCTCTCACTCGTCGGTTTTGCCGACGCTAGTGAGAAAGCTTACGGTGGTTCTGTCTACGCCCACGTTGTCAAACCCGACGGTAGCATCGTCATTTCGCTGGTGTGTGCGAAATCTAAAGTCGCACCACTGAAAGTCGTTTCGCTAGCTCGTCTCGAGTTATGCGCCGCACTCCTCTTATCAACTATGTTAAAGCGAGTATCTAATCTTTTCGCAGCTCGGCACGCCATTGAGGTAGTCGTAGCTTTTTCGGATTCAACTGTAACTTTGAGTTGGATTCATTCCGCTCCGCATCGATGGCACACCTTCGTAGCCAATCGTATCGCTAAGATTCATGAGAATCTTTCGGCAGATCACTTCTTCCACGTGAAAGGGTCTGAAAATCCCAGTGATTGCCTCTCTCGCGGCTTAACGCCTGCCCAATTAGTCCATCATCCGTTGTGGCTAAATGGACCGCCATGGCTTAAGCTTCCCCGCTCTGAATGGCCGATAAAACCATTCGTTTCAGGCGAGTCGCAAGAGCTTCCCGAAATGAAGCCTGTGGCTTTACCTGTGCTCTCGCACGAATGCTCGGACGGAAGTCCTCCTTCCGACGACATTTTATACGCTTGCTCCACCAGGTTTTCCTCTTGGTTGAAATATTTAAAAATGATTTGCTTCGTTTATAAGTTCATCAAACGGCTCCCTAGAGGGCCCGTTACCGCGTCTGATCTAGAGTTCGCTGAATTCATTGTGTGGCGATCGGTGCAGAAAATTTATTTCGAAACTGATCTCGTTCGTTTAGCCCGCAATGAGTTATGCTCTAAGCCAGTACAACGGCTAAGTCCCTTTCTCCACGAAGGACTCATCCACGTTGGAGGTCGCCTAGCAAACGCTGAGCTAGATTTTGACTCGCGTCATCAGATCCTCCTTCCGCGTCAAGATCATATAGTGGAACTTTTAGTTTCCCACTATCATGTGAAAAATTTCCACACAGGACCAAACTTGCTCGTATCTCTTTTACGACAGAAGTATTGGATCCTGTCCGCGCGACGTATTGCACGTCACATTATTTTTAATTGTAATATTTGCTTTCGAGCAAAGCCGCGACCTACCTTTCCTATAATGGCGGATTTGCCACGTTGTCGTGTTGAGTCGGCTCCTAAGGCTTTCTCTGAAACAGGTTGCGACTACGCGGGACCTCTCTTGATCACGTCGGTTCGTGCTAGAGGCCAAAAAACGAGGAAAGCGTATATATGTCTCTTTACATGCCTGACAACTCGTGCTCTGCATCTTGAGATTGCCTCAGATCTTAGCACTGCGAGCTTTCTGTCAGCTTTTAAACGCTTCCTGGCGCGTAGAGGTCCGGTTCATTGTATTTATACAGATAACGCTACCAATTTTATTGGAGCCAAGTCCTATCTCCGAGATCTCTACCAATTTTTGGCTATAGAGTATCACCCTTTATGGGAAAGAGAACTTGCAGAGCATCGAATTACACTTAAAAACATCCCCTGTAGAGCTCCACATTTTGGTGGTTGTTGGGAAAGTGAAGTAAAAAGTGTCAAAACGCATCTTTTCAAGGTCATCGGTCAGCAAATTTTTAGTTTTGATGAGCTTAACACTATACTAACTCAAATAGAAGCTTTATTAAACTCGAGGCCTCTGTACGCGATCAGCTCGGATCCGTCAGAGCCCACTTCATTATCGCCGGCGCACTTCTTGCATACGAAACCTCTTTTATTTCTTCCCGCCCGCGAAGTCAATGAAACGCGGTTACATCTTATTTCGCGATATGAATTGACTGATAAACTGGTCCAATCTTTTTGGAAGCGGTGGCGCCAAGAGTACTTGCACACCCTACAATCCAAACAGAAATGGAACACTCCTGCCAATCCAGTACGGGTCGGTATGGTTGTCGTCTCCATGCAGGACAATGTGATGCCTCTGCATTGGCCGTTAGGAGTAATTACAGAAATATTTCCAGATAAAAACGGAGTTTGTAGAGTCGCATCCGTAAAAACTAAAGGCGGGATCCTTCAGAGTCGCCCGGTAGTAAAGTTGTGCCCTTTGCCAACTCAATAAGTTTTCGTTATATTAAGATTAAGTCTTACCGTATTAGATTTAGTTACCGCGTAGAATAGTTAGTTAAATATTCTTATTTGTAGTTTAAAGTCGCAACTTCAGTGTTTTTGTAACTTTTGGTGGAGTTGTGATGATATGCAATTTTATTTACTTTTCCTTTGTGTTTCGAAAGTAGGAACTTTCAAGCCGGGGAAAATGGTTGCGCTTCATAATTTATAAATCTTATATTTTATTACATCACCTTCTGGCGATTGAGAGGCATTGGTTTGATAGTTCTAATTTATTAAACAAGTGTCACATATCGTTGGTTTGGTGACGTTCCATGCGGAAGTGTCTGTCAACGCTTCGGAGCTGTTGACATCGGTCGGCTTCCTGAGTCTCGTCTTGACCACGGGATAATGCGCACGCGTCCCTTCGCATAATATACTGTGTTATGTATCGCTGGCCAGCATAGTGTACCTACTGTGAGCTGTTTATCCTGACCGCGGCATCCATCTGCTTCTGCTTGGGGATCGCTGGATCAAAGGTATGTGGCATAACTAATAAGTTGGACTTTATCCATTGCCTTTCGTCTCATTTAGGTTTTTTTCTTCTTTAAAGTTAGCACCGCTGAATCAGCAATATAGCCTAGATTGCTCTAATAATTTAGGTTCACGCGCGTATGATTTTATTAGTAATTTTTCGAATTAACATCAAAATTCTAGAGGTTATACGCACCAATTATGTTGGTTTATTTCGTATGTATAATTTATCATTGCTGAGTATAATGCACCAGAAGCTGAACATAGTTTATACCGGAAAACTCAGAGTTAATTCGTTTGAAACGGGCAGCCGCCAAATATTTATTTAAAAATACAATTATAAAATCGTGAAGCTCGAACTATTTGGTTCCAGAAAAATTGCAATGAGTAAATAATATTAAAAATCACGGCATGTGTAAATGAGATGGAAAGTATTTAATTGTCTTGTAGACAGTCAAAGTTGCCTAAATGTGGAATTTCCTTATACAAAGTGACCGTTTAGGACGCGGTCAGTGTGTCGTGCTGACGACATCACCGACCGAGTTTGTCTTATGCAGGTATGCCCACAGAGCTGTTCGACATTAATCAATTTAGAACTGGTACCCATGAGTTTTAAACATTCAAATCGCTCATCTGAACGATCTCGTCAGTGTGACCTATATACTTAGTATTTTGCTACGTTACGAGTAATTCAATAATTTTATAAACGTAGGTACGATCTGTCACAAATAATTTATAAATTTAAAAAAAACGTATGAAACGGTTTTATTCATTTACTGCTATTATGTTATAATATCTGAGGGAGGCACGGAAACGGGAAATATGGCAGAAAAAAAGGGGAGGCCTGTACCCGTCAATGGGTGATTCCGGGCTGAAACGATGATCATTAATCTTTTTTTTTTTCTATATCCTATAATCCTTTACTATATTTGTATATACTCGTATATTTGTAATGACGTTCTCGAAAACGGCTCTAACGATTTCGATGAAAGTTGCAATATGGGGGCTTACGGGGCGAAAAATGTCTCATTTATGGGAAAAATCGATTTCTCTGTTTTCACCCGAGCAACGCTCAGTCGACCAGGAACTTGTTTACTTTTAACCAAATAAAAGGTGCCTACCAAATTTAAAGCATTTCATGTAATAAATAATGTTACATCTCATATTATTTTAAACATATTTCTACCAACGCGGCATCCATTTTCTTTCGTACATCTATGAAGATATTCAAGCATCTTTTTAAGTGCTATCCGTGGGAGGACTCGTGGGTGACTGACCGAGTCCTTGACCCACACAGACTCACGGTGCGGTGTAGTCCTTCGCCTCCTGACTATGTCCATTCATTAGACCAGAGACCCCGGAGAAAGTTTTACACTAATGACTTTCTTTAATAATAGAGCTCAAGTTCCACATGACACGCGCGAAGTGATTTATAAAGCATTTCTTAAAAGTAGTTTTATGAATAGTAATTTTAAGATTAACGTTCATAGGGGTTTTGTAATTAACTCAAGTTATATGAGCTATGTTTTACGATCATCCGAATGTTGTGAATAATTTATACACTATGGCTCAAAGACGGGCTTTTCTCATATACCTATATATCTTTGACGATGAATTTACCGTAGTTGTATATATTTATTTTATGTTTTGGTATCTGTGGACAGTGTCCATATATATTTTAAAATGAAAGCTACAAAAATGTAGACATTCATTCACATTGTTTCATGAGTTGATCAGTTTCGTTTCTTTTCATTTCATTTTATTAAACAAAAAGACGCCAAATAAAATATACTCACAATCTTACACAGAACTTGCAGGTATCTGGAACCATGCAAAAAAAAAACAAACTGTTGTTTACATACCAGAGCACTGTCAAGTTATGAGTTAATTACATAAGTGCGTATGTCATACATAGTTTTTGTGACCATGTGCCAGACACAATGTAGTGACAATGTATACACACACATAATTGTTTACTGTTTCTTAGCTATTAGTTCCGCACCTCTCATTCTGATTCACTTTATAACTGTAAAGTTCTTCCAACAATCATTTGCGCTCCGATATTCGTTGTCAAAGGTTCTTGATTGATCAATTCATGAATGCCTTATTTGTATCTGAAGAAGCCATGAAGCATGTAGTGAGGTAAATATTATTATAGTAGCTAATGCTGTGAGCTTTTTAAAAACAGTATAGCAAAAAACGTAGTCATTTATTCGTTAAAGTTTAAGTTATAAGTGGGATTAATCTACCAACTTAAAGTCTTAAAAAAGCACAGTGGATTATTGAGTTCGTGAGACCATACGCAATTGTCACAAAAATCTGAAGCCCTAAGAAACTGTAAAACTAGGCAATATGCTTAGTAGCTACTTAAGGAAACCCACCAACTCAAAGTTTCATAGATTATTGTGACGTCATTATAAAATTTTAAAAACTGGTTCTTAGAACTGGACTCGGGAGGATCCTTTGCAAACAAGTAAATTAATTAAATAGCGAGGAATTAAACAAAAGGGCTCGAATCTTTTATTGTACAGCAAACAAAACTCCACAATATTTTAGAGAAACCTAGAAAGTAAATTAAATGACCTATTAAAAAGTATGCTTATGATAAGTAGTTATTTTTGCATGATAATTATAGTTAGTTCGCCGATGGCGATAACAAAGAGCTTTTTTAATAATATCTTCCAACTAATTTTGAACCCCAATTGCAACGAAAACTGTAGAACTCAACTCTGAATAGCAATACATACAACGAAATATACAGCATACGTAAAAGTTTATCAAGATTCGTATGACTGACACCTTACCAACGTCAAACTACAAAAAAAAACGACTACTAACTCTTTGGTCGATGTCTAGATTAACATCCCCATTAATACACAATTCATTGTATTACAGAAAACTATTGTATCGAGATCAAGAAGATAACTGAACATTAATAGCCACGTTATCCATGTTAACCAGAGGTTCGCAGTAGGTATATTTGATATCATTTGAGTCAATGACAGAGGTTAACGAATCACTAATAAGATGTCAAAAGAAATCCGGCACTACTGCCTTGAGGTCAACTTATCTGCAAATGATAGGTACCAATTCACCTACTTGAGCAAGCAGGTTTGATTATAAAAAAATCAACAATATAGATCTCGAGTGTTTAAGTAGGTGTTTCAAGAAATGATTGAAAGTAGGTTTACCGAGAATATGCTAAACATGATCAAATACTTAAAAAGCTTTTGCACTGCTGTAAATGTTTTCGTAATCACTTAAAGTTACGTTCATCAACCATAAGACGTTTTTATTGATTTTCAGAATTAAAATATTACCTAAATAACAATTAAGTACATAAACCGAATTAATAAATAATATCTTAACTTAATTAATTAGAACTATTAGCAAATTAAAATATGGCGTCGAAAAATTCATCAGCATTGCTTTTCATAGTCCATGTTGTAGTATACTAAAAAACTATTGTCCTTTTGATCTGGGGAGAAGATATTTTAATAATAAACTACCCAATAAACCAATAAATTCTAATTCATAACTATGATTAAGTTGAAAAACATGCAATTATGTTCTGCAAAAGTCATATTCATCATAACCCATCACAATGCGTAAGTAAGAATGCTACGAAAAGAATGAGATAACGTCGCGTCGTCCGGTGTCGTGGTTATGCAGTGCGCAGGCGACGCGACGCCGACGCCCGCGCCTTCAGCGTGCGTGACGCAGCCGGTCCCGTTAGCCGACACACTACGCTCTACTCAGCTGCGTTCCTATCCTGCTTTCTATTTTAAATCCTTGCGGCCATGATTAACTTGTTGTCGTTTTGTTTATGTTTATGTACCTACCTACATAACGTTCTTGCATTTTTACGGAGTTGGAAGCGATCGAAGCTACAGATTAGCCCGAGTTCATCAGGACATCTGAAAAGTTCTCGCTTATAAAGTTCCGTTACGAATTATGTAAACATTACTTGTAGAATTCTATCAAAAACAAATATTATTCAAATTAAAAGTAATATAAATTCAAATTCTTTCGGTAACAAACTAATTTCCCTCGTGGCTTCTAAAGTTTGACAAGTAACTAACGCTTTTCTATTTTTGCTCCCAGTTCTAATTAATCATTCATCTCAGTATCGACTTTCTATCAGACCTGTACTTACGTACCCATGCTTATGTAGGTAGTGTGTAGCATCACGGTCAACAACAAGAACAATTAGAACAACAACAAGTAAGAAATAATTCCCACCATCTCCCGTAACTAAGTTAAACTACGTACCTAATCGTAGGTACACATATTTCTGTAATTGCTCTTCACTGGTCTCTACGCATTAGAATTAAGTATTTGGTGAATGTTCATCCAACATCAAACATTCAGATACGTTTTTATATGGTCAATTATGTTAAAAAAAAATGATATCGTACAGAACGCTGCTCGTCAGTGGTAACACTTTGACCTTGAGCTGGGCTAGCGTAGTAGGTACGGGATTTCAATAGAATCGGACTGACGTGCGGCTACCTTACCTTATTCATACATATAATTCCTGGGTATCATTAAAAACTAGATTAGGTACTTACTTATAGCTTGTCCACTCTGAAATGACGCGCCCCACTACCGCAATTACGCACACGGTAATGCGGTAGTGCATGGGGCGCGTCATTTCAGAGTGGACAAGCTACACTCGAGAGCAATGAATCCGGGTCACTTAAAGAATCCTAAAAATCTCGGAAACTAAAAATGCTAGGTTAATGCAATAAATTGTATTTAATAGACAATGTAATACTCCTTAAATAAAAGTAAAAAAATATGAGTCACCATACATTTTATTAACACAAAATTACATAAAGAAAAAAACTGCTGATCTCTCCTTAAAACAAAAATAGGAAACATGAAATTTTTGAACTTTATTACGATTTTCTTGAATTTTAATACTTCGTATTGCCTCCTCGTGCTTCCATTACTGCGTTTACGCGGTTTGGCATGCTGTACACCAAGTTCCTTATACGATTTTGGGGAATATTCTCCCATTCCTCTGTGAGAGCAATTTTGAGCTCACGAAGCGTGATTGGGGGAGGGTTTCGTTGTTTTACGCATCTGCCTAGCTCGTCCCAAGCATGCTCGATTGGGTTGATATCCGGGCTGCGCGCTGGCCACTCCATATGAGTAATGTTCATCTCTTGAAGGTAGTCATTCACAATCCTACCTGTATGAGGTCGGGCATTGTCATGCATAAATATAGCATCCTAACCTAAATTGACCATAAATGGACCAACGTGATCATTGAGGATTTCTTCCACATATCTTTCGCTAGTTAAAGAGCCGTTTTCTATGATCACCAGCTCTGTGCGACTTTCAGAAGAAATTCCGGCCCACACAAGTAGGTACAGACCCACCACCGTAGGCTACTTTTTCTTCGATGCATGCTTGCTTGAATCTTTCCCCTGGTCTTCGATACAATCTGTGTCTTCCATCGTGCTTGTAGAGCATAAATTTTGATTCGTCGGAGAACATAACTTTTGACCAATCTTCAATACTCCAATTTACGTGGCTCTGGGCATATCTTAGTCTTGAAATACGATGCCCACGCTCCAGTTTAGGGCCGTTTGCAGGTCTAAGGGGTTTTAAGTTAGATTCAGCAAGCCGACGTCTTACTGTCCATGCACTTGGGTTACTTCCACCGAGGCGTCGAAACTGATTTGTGAGTTCAGTTCCTGTAAGAAAGCGATTTCGAAGCATGGTGTTCACCAAGTATCGGTCTTCTCGTGCTGTGGTACACCTGGTTCTGCCCGTTCCTGGTCTGCGTAGGTTAGAACCAGTTTCTTCGTAACGTCGGAGAACTCTTTGTACTGTTGACAGCGACACACCGACAGTCCTGGCTGTATCGCGCTGACTCCGGCCGGTTTCCAGCATTGTAAGTATTCTGGTGCATTCTTCAGGCGTAAGCGACATAATTTCAGCTTGAATAATGAATATAGAGCACTATCAACATGGTTTATGTACCCACATAAATGACAGATTACAAACAAAAGCAAAACCAAATGCTGTAATTTCGTAGTTCCATCTTCGAAAGTGGCCCTTTTTCAAATTTGATTTTTTTATGATATAACTTTACAATAACTAAGAAGTTTTAATACCTTCATTTAAGGAGTATTACATTGTCTATTAAATACAATTTATTGCATTAACCTAGCATTTTTAGTTTCCGAGATTTTTAGGATTCTTTAAGTGACCCGGATTCATTGCTCTCGAGTGTATATATATATAATCAGCCTATAATGATCCCCCTGCTGGGACGTAGGCCTCTGTGTCAGGGAGTGGGCCGTAATCCACCACGTGGGCCCAGTGCGGACTGGTACTATTGGTGATCACATGTCGTCGATTTTTTGTAGGACATGCCAGTTTCCTCGCGGTGTTTTCATTCACCGTTTTGAGAGCAGTAATAATTAAATAATTTACATAAAGTGAAGCGCCTGCGGTTCAAACCTATGACCTATACCACCAGGCCACTACTTACATATTGGGCAAAAATGATGATCAGTTTCAAATGACCGGAAATTTCGATTTGTGCTGTTTGCTGCTATTATATTCGCAAGTTCTACAGATGCCATGCGTTTGTAATCACAATATCGAGTTTGTTCAGGCTCGGCCTTCGAACAGAATAATCAATATTAACTTGTTCGATGTTTTCAGGTCACTCCTGAATATGAAATATGTATGCGAATAATTGAATTACTTCAGGCGCGTAATCAAATCTACAGGCATCATGTTGAAAATATTTATGTAAGCACATCATGTTACAAAAACACGTCAGTGGAGCTACCTAGTAAAGTTTTTACATCGAAATACTAATATATTTTCGTCTAGACTTACTCTTTTCAAGTAAATCGTCAATGGGCCCGTAAAATTCCTGCGAGTATGACACATACAAGAAAAGCTCTACTTACCGCTAGACGACATTCTTGTACATGATTACACGCAACTAGTCGGATGGTATACAAAATCGATCAAGGTGATGACAAACACAAGATTTATATAGTTACGTATTGATGTCCATAAAAGTGGAATGATATGATGTGGACGGGCGGTGGCTGCGGCGGAATGCCGCGAGCGATCTGGAATCAACTCGTCATTACTTGAATCGAGTGTTATCGTAGCCGAAGAGTGCGATCTGCGACGGTTCGCTCTGCATTCCTCACTTTATGGCCACGTTCCTTCATCATTACATCCATAGATGTAAAGAATGCGTTTATCACACAATGAAACATCTGCCAATAAGTATGACAAAACTTATTGGTTTATTTTGTTGCAGTGTGAAAGTTTGAAATTCATTTACCTTCTTTGTTTCATGTTTATTAAAAAAATGGCTGTCTTTTCAAAATTTCAATCTATAGAAAAAAACTAAATTTTATCCCGAATTTTTCCGGCAAATTTTTACAAATTTATCTTTCCGTAAGAACCCGATTCGGACTTTTACAAAAAAAAAACAATTCGATCCAGCCGTTCTCAAGTGATGCGCTTACCAACGAACATTACCTATGTCACTTTTTTTATATAGATAGATAATATTGTCCAGTCTCAGTAAAACATAGACTTATTCTTCTATTGCCTATTTCCCTTGGCCAGGCTTCGTAGAACTCTACAGCTAGGTACAGTGGCCATAAACTAGCAATAACATTGCGGTGGGGAAAGTTGACGTTCCGAACCACATGAATTACTACAACAGAACTACTGACTTCCTTCTATCTTAGCCCATTTTCCATATCAAAGTTATGAGCGAGAATAAAAATGTAGATAACAGACTTATGTGATACTTTTACTAATATTCCTTAATAAATTGATATTACTACATATTTCTTACATTAATATAAAATCAATACACATAAATTATAAATTAAAGTCACTTGTTGTATTCTTCTAAAATGCAATGAATTTTCACCATAATTTATTCCGAAAGGTTTATGGAATAAATATTCGTATTAAAACTTATACCTAAATACCATGATGAAGTATGAAGCAGGGGCGGGTCGCTAGTTCAGAATTTGATGATTTTAGATCATACATTTGGGATATTTGGGAAACCATTTGAATGTTTGTTATGACTGAAAATTCTGTATCGAAGCTAAAAGTTGGTTTAGATATTGAAAATCGCTATTTGATGTTCAATATGCAGTTTACGCGAACGCTTTTCAAGATAGCTCGAAGCGAAATTGCTCTCGACAACAATAACTAATGACACTTTCATTATTTGACAATAGTCGGCCGCCAGGCGCCAACGTTTCTAAGAAGCCGTCGTTTTGCACAGCACTGGCCCCTAATGAGTGCCACTTTCAAACCCATGGACAGCCAATAAGGACACAATAGAAACATCTCAACGAGAAGCGAAAGAAACACAGTCATTTGAGACAGAGAAATTGTGTAAAGTGTAGCCTAGTCTTGAGACGCAGGCAATTTCCTCTTCATTATTAAAAGCAATGAAAAAGCTAAAGCTAGAACACATTTGAATATTTCGGCGAGGCATTCACGCAAGGTATTCGCTACACATCACAGCTTCACTTTAACCTTGATACAGTTCAAAGCCCGTCAGTTATGTTCATGATTTTTTTATAAGTTATTAGTAGCGTTTATGTGCGCATGTCAAGGTTTTTTGTTAGTTTTATCAGTCCTACCTTGCCTCCAAGAGAGCCATGCTAATTGCTTACTACGCGTCCGTTGAGAAAAACAGGCTAGTGATTCATTTTCTTCCCATAGACACGATGGCAGTCGTGATTGGTTCTTGTACGGCAACTATTAATATTTAATCAAATGTTTACCGCGCGTTTTTCTCTGATAAATTTTAACCAAAACATAACTTTACCATTTTCGGATTAAGTGATGAAATATTCAAGAATTTCGTTTATTCAAGTGAGACACGAGGATGTCTGTCCATCAGCCTTTCTCAGAGAACTTCGCATTTTCATACTGTGATTTTAAGAACTTGTTTTTCTAACAAAAATGAACGCTAAGAGCTATTAAGCTTATTACGCTACAAGTTCGCAAAGACGAAGGTTTTTAAACAAAAAATCTTCCTGAATAAAAAACAATAAGCAGTTAAGTATAAACACTTAATAAGGGTTATTACGTGTAATCTGCTGAGGAAGGTTGACAATGACTTCGTGTCAGGACTCTTCAAGCTTGAAGACATTAAAATAAGGAAAATTAGATAAATTAAAAACATCAACTAGGACAATCTAACGTGACTAGTCGTGTCAGTGATTAAGGTTATTATTGCGACTAACAATGTGTCGTGACTTCTGCCTCTTCGCTTTTGGATTCTTGCGACGTTTCGACTCGCTACACTTAACATATTTTTATTCACAAGTTCTCAATTTGCATCAAGGTATAGAAATATAAAACGTATTAAGTTAAAGTATCTTGCAGATCTGTATTTTATATTTTCATATAAAGACTTATTTCCTCGTTCCTTTACAATAATTATCAAATTACTCATTAAGTAAGCCATTCATAATACTACTGTACACCATAACTGGTAGTTAATTATGAGCAGCTATTATTAATTATTCGACGATCATGTCATTGCAGCGTATTTCTTGAAACTGAACACGAAAACTGTTCGGTGTAGCCATGACGGACAATTTGTTCCCGCGTTTATGCTATTATTGCTCACCCATGACCTACAGCGCGTACAAGGGAGCCTTGCACACCAATTATTACAAGCAAACATAACAAACATATTAATTGACGAAAAATCGCTGTAAGTATATGTTCGTGTTGGTCACGCTTTTCCGATATAGGCAAGCAAAGCTAACATTAAATGGTTGCCGTGATGAGAAAACATGAGCTGTATTTATATTAAAATATTCTTTTCGTAATATGCCGAAAGGACGAACTTACAACCTTATATGCAAAAATATTTCAGCCACCGCTAGAAGCCTGAAAAATATTTGCACATAAGGTCACCAAAAAAATTTATCTGCCTAGCCTTTTCCCAACTATATTGGGGTCGGCTTCCAGTCTAACCGGATGCAGCTGAATACCAGTACTTTACATGGAGCGACTGCCTATCTGGCGTCTACAGCCCAGTTACTGGGTAATACGATACCCCTTGGTAAGACTGGCTGTCAGACTTTCGGGCTTCTGACGACCCGTACGACTGTGAGAGATCCACGAATGAAAGCCGGGACTAACGGCTTAACGTGCTTTCCGAGGCACGGGGGAGTCTCGCTATGAAAATATGGTCACCCATCCACAGACCAACCCCGGCAAGCATAGCTTAACGTGATGGATCGACCCGTGCGGCTGTTATTACTTAGCTACGAGCTATTAGGACACCAACAAGAAATGAAATAAACTTTATGAGAAATGAGACGCTCTACCTTCATTAACCAACAGTTCTATTTACATACTGCTTCACAAAGGGATCACTGGTCGATGAACAACAAATACAGTCCAATTAGCGTGTGCAGGAGCAACTATACTCGTAGAACTGGGATGAGGACGAGCTGCAAGGTCGACCACTACGATACCTGTTATGTACAAGGGTATAGTGTTATGCGCGCATCTTTACAAACATTAATTATTACCCGATCTCAAGTTACAAGTGATAAGGCTGCATACTCTTAAGCGACGACAACGATATTTTTATGGATTACCTATTCATGGTATTTACAATGAACAAAGTTTTATTTGATACCAGCGACCCGTTCCTGCTTCGCACGGTTTTTACGACTTTGCAAAACATGGGGATTTCTTAGAACTATGTAACTTTAATACTGACGTATTATACACATAAACCTTCCGGAATAAATTCTCTGTACGATGGTGAAAATCTCATCAAAATCTGTTGCGTAGTTTAGAAGAACAACGCGGACATACAGACACACACGAAAAGCGACTTTAATTTATAATACGAGTATGTAATGTCCCAAAATGTATGTGTTTTCAAAAAGACAATTCACGAGGATGCCTAGTATTGATTATTGATTTTCACGTCACGTTGAATATTAAGAATAATTTACCTAAATATGTTTTTAGGTAAATTCAAGCTGAAGTGGCTTTTTAGCAAAATGTTGACCTCTAGGGACGATGCCAAGAGGAATAATTATGTCTTTTAAGTTTTTAACCTGAAAAGATGAGAGCGCATATTTTATCTTTAGATCTTTCTATCAGAGTTTAAATTGAAATTTCACAAACTTAAGCGTGTATCAAGTAAATTTTAGTTGCAGAGGCAAGAAAGATCGATATAATCCTGTCATGCCATGCATGTCTGTCTATCTAGTATGTTTGGAGTGAGTGAATGTAAATTAAGCCTTTGAGAGGAAGCCTTGGATGGAATCTGAGTATCACTTAGTGTCGCGAACAGCAACGTCGGTAACTTGGTAGACCTATGAGTGATGATGAAGTTCACAAAGCCGATTTACGAATTAGATTATTATAAAACGTGACAAAACGGTAATCCCAAAATCCAATTATTCTTTTGGGGATTGTAAGCTTATTTTTTATTATTATTCCTACCTAGAAGTTAGGTACATCAAAGTATGCATAATAAAATAAGTTCTTGATCTTATTGAATATTGTTAGACTAGATTTGAAAATATATTACATTTCACACATAAGTAAAGAGCAACTAACTGACTGATTACTTAGGTATATTTTGATCTGAAACATATTTTTTTATAATTTATATCCCTACCTGCTCTGGCTATTTAGATTAGTAAAATATAATGATAAAAAGCTTTTTTCATTTAGTTAGGCAAAGCTTACGAGTACGCGCGATTATTTCCCCTTACCGAATACACATGGAATCATGGACCAGTGGAGATTCATTAATTTTTATTGATGTGGTTCATTTATTAATCACAACATCGATCGGTACGTATACCTATCTATAGGTATGTATAGCTCGAAATTGCCGAATTTAAAACAGATTTTTTCTCTATTTTACATCTCTGTAGCAATAATCAATATTAATGTTAAAACATAAACTGTCCATGCATCGGGTATTTTTTATCAAAGTAAGCTATTACTAATTCTATGACCATACCTACATATAAAGCTTATTTCCTTTACCGGCCTACACTCTCGCAAAAATATGGACACGTCTATGACATACCTTGTTACGTAGGTCCTATGTAGGCCCCACTCTAGGCTATTGAATCTCAATTAAAGTTGTCATCCATGGACCTTACTATGCTAAATAAAGTATTCTATGCAGTTCATTCCCTTTGATGGCCGATCTAGCGTAAGCAATACCAAACGGTTGCAAGTACGTAACTGCATTCGTCTAGAATTGAGACCGATCGATAAACTTTCGTGCGAGCGGCACCGCAGACTAAAAAATGTTGTCCGCTGGACAAACTGAAGGGTTCCCTACATAATACTCGTACCTATGATATACGTTACATGTTTGCCTTACTTGAGTAGAGACTGAAGCTCACGACATAGGGATCCTAGTGTGGGCTCCTTTATTATCTACCTCAGAACAAATAAAGCAAGACATAGCGCTGTCAACAGTGTACATAACATAACATCACGCATAGTGTACATAACATAACATCACGCCTTGTTTCGCCGAAGGGTTGGGCAGAGGTGTACCTGTAGCGAGCCTATTGCCATCAACCGGGCACAAATCCAGACTCCGGGCTACTACTGAGAAATTCCAGAAAGAAAAACCCAATGACACTTTGCCCGTCCTGGGAATCGAACCCAGGACCTCATATTCAGCAGCAAGCGATCGAGGTCGGGTTAGTGAGGTGTAGTTTGATTATAAATGGTTGTAAATCAGTGCGTGTGAGCGTATGCACAGAGCGGAGGTGTAGTTTTGGCATGCTTCACTGTATTGATCGCAGCGCTGTCTTGGTGTTTTATTTGGTCTGAGCCTATTATTAGTTTTTCCATATTGTACCTACCGTGTTTTTCTGAATTGAATAGTTTTTATTTATTTTATTTTATGGGTAATGCACGGCTTAAATTATAATTTGAAATTAAGTATTGTTTCCAAAAACCATTTAGAATTAGGTAGCTACTTAAGTTTAAGTAATTTTTCAGTAAGATTGAAGTAACTTCTGAATTTAGGTAAAACATAATATGCTTTTTCGAATTTTTCAGAAATCTTTTTAAAAAAGGAAGATAAAATTCTTCAATTAGAGTAAATGAGTTAACAAAAATGTTAAAGTCCAGTTAAGTACGGCTGTTGGCTGAAATAAGCGCTAGGTCGCATGTTCTATACTTATGAATCCGTCGGCGCATCATAGTCATTATCGACGCATTAGGAGATTGAGACCACGGTCAGCGTGTCATCGTGGCGTGCATTCAATACACAATGGTCTTCACTTATTAGTATTTGTTACTGTATTGCCGATATATTAGCGTTAAGGTACACAATTTATCATCTTAAGAACACTAGACGATTTACCCACGATTGGTTATTACCTGTCTAATTAATTTCATAGGACCTATTGGTAATTGGGTCACTAATAAAATCACATGTGAAATAGACTAAGTTTTAGGATTCTGAATAGATACTTATTAATAAAATTATGCAACCGGTTTCTTCGAACGATGACTATACAATTACTAAGAATATGTATCTTTGTATGAATCATTACTGAAAGTATCGATTTTCGTGTTTTAAAAGGTCTACTTTTTCGATAGTGATCCAGTAATTCGAATCACTCCCTCAGAGGTCCCATGGTGTAATGGTTAGCACTCTGGACTCTGAATCCAGCGATCCGAGTTCAAATCTCGGTGGGACCTGAATTTTGCACCTAGCTCTGTTTAATTTTTCAAGAATTCATATTTCCGTCTGATATTAACCTTTATAATACTGGTGTCTCATATTGGAGACAGATAACAATAAAATTCTATTGTGTCTGCTAATTGCGCGCGCGACAGATTAAAATTAATAACCTACTTGAACTAAACTAAATAGTTATCTATACACATAATTCCCATATAATGTATCAATTAAAAGAAACACAGTGGTGGTAGTAATAAAGTCTAGTTTAAGAATTATATCATTAAAAAAATCAAACAATAATTACAACCGTCAGATCATTTATCGAACGCGCCATAAAGCAAAAAACGTCAAACGAAATTGCTTTCCACTTAATATAAGTAACTGTAAATAAATCAATGTACGAAAAAGTATATTTAATTACCGGCGGGTAGTTTACTGAGGGACGTAATAATGCTGTTTGGTAAGGTTCAAAGCTCTCATTATCTTGGTTTAAGACGAACCACAATTATTTACAATATGGCGGACGTCGGCAGTCAGCTAAATTAAATAACTTAGGTAGGTATAATTATTATGCTCTGGGGTAAAGTTAGCCAAACTTCATGTTTTTTTTTTTTTAAAGAAGCTGTCTTGTGATCTAGTGAAGTAGGTATATGAAATGTTTCAATACAAAAAAGTTTTGAATTCAGAATGGACGTTTTTCAGTGTTGTCTGTTGTGTAGTGGGTTTTTAAAGTTATATTCCACGTGTAGGTACCATATACTTAGGTACCTAGATACATGTTAATAAGTGGGTAGAGAATCGTAAGGTAGTCCCTTACAAATGCACCTATCTAATGTTTTTCGCTGTAAAATATGTGCTGCGAAATACTTTTCGAAGAATACTTTCATCATTCTCGGATTTTTAAATAAGTATGTCAAACGTTTTATAATCACAGTCGCTTCCACGGTATATTTATCCGGTTCAAAAATGGTCAGTTAACATTTTTGGTTCATTGTAATTCTTGGCCCGCTCTTGGAAATGATGAGGGACATAGTCAGAAAATTATTTTTAAAAACCTTCTTGAACATTATGATTCCATACTTGAACAAAACGCAGAAGTACCTACTCGGCACCCTTCTATTTATTCTGTACCCTTAGTCTAAACAGATTGGAAATTTCGATAATTGAATGTCGCGGTCCCATGGTGTAATGGTTAGCACTTTGGACTTTGAATCCAACGATCCGAGTTCAAATCTCGGTGGGACCTGAGAGGTGATTTTTGAATCGTGACTCTAATTTTTAAAATCAATATATCGACATGTAGTGCATGCTACAGAGAATTAAAACTTAATACGGACGTCCCGGCCACGAAATTAGTTTCGTGTCCCCGAAACAACATTCCCAAGTGTTTGGACGTGGTTTTAAGAAGGATGATTAACGGCGCGAAGTGACAGGTGAAGCAAGAGGCGGGGTGCAGATGGATGGCCTACCGCAGGCGGTTCCCATGCACTGTCCACGTTCCCATCGTTCATCAGCACTGTAATGATCGCAAATTCGCAACATCAAAAATTTTAGCGGACATTGTACCTACTTACGTTGATACCGTATACGTACTTACGTAGTAACTACATTAAATACAATAACCAATGATACTTTAAATAAAATTATAGTTTTAGTTGAATGCATTAGTTTAAGAATATGTTATATATTTGTCCCTAAGTAACAGTGCTGTGAAGTTTAAAATGATTACCTTTGTTTTTATAAAACAACACGACATAAAATAATTGTTGATATCAGTTTTTAAAACCAGCTAAGTAGAAGAACCTTCAAACCTTGAGGGTCTTCACAAGAAATGAGCTATCAACGGTAAAAAATTGTATCACGCCTTGGTTGATACAAAAACAGTTCGGGAGGTCGGGTGGCCCCCGCCTATACTTACATCCATGATTACCATAAGTGATAACTATGGTCGGCGTGATGATATTATGTAAATTGTTTCAAGGAAAATAAAAAAAGTATTGAAAATGTTTTCTTCATACCAGCTTGTTATCGTACAGAGTGGGCGTAACGGAGAAAACAAATTGGCATGGACGGATCGATGAGACCGCTGAATATCCCATGTTATTGCTAGCGCGATACATATTTCAATATAATTGGGTAGCTTTAACAATAACTACTTGTGTTTCTGTACAACATGTTATTAGGAAAAACTCAGTTATTTTCATTTGGGAGGGTTTCCAACAGACAAATTACCCAATGACATTTTTTTTCGCGTTTTTATAAGTTTTTTCCTATCTTTACACACAAAAACTGATCTTGACGTAGACCACCAAAAACGCTATAATTTTAATTCCTTTTTTCATTTAAGATAGAATGTAGATATATTAATAAGTAAAAATAAAATTCATTTATCTCAGGTCCTTGAGCCATTTATTAAATACAAAAACAATACACAATTTTGTCAATTTTATAAGTGTCACTATTTGTGCAATTAGATATGGTAGGTACCTACAATGCAGGTATCATATGCGTGGTAAATGACTCCTGTATCGCTACTTCGCTGCAATCATTTGTAGAACTCTACAGATATTTTTCACGAAACACAAAATGGTCACTTTGTGTACGACGTATGTACCTACTAGGTAGGTATTTGTTGAGGGTTCTGCACGTACGGGTAATTTATTATCATACTCTCAGTATCCTAGTATCGAAAATGTTTTGCGAGTTTAAAGCGTCTGTATTTGACGTATGATAAATATAAGGAATATTCTCAGTCTAGTGTTCCCAAAACCTTAGAATCGTGAACCTCATGTAACGTTCGGTTTTCGATTCTGAGGCCTGGGAAAGTGCTTAAGGCTTTTATAAGAAACGAATTTCGCTGTAGCTGACTTGTGCTAGGACAATGCCCGATAAATGGCCATAGCTCCACTACACGAATGACGTTTAGTGGAGTAAAGCCTAATGTCTTGGTGTTATGTGAGATTACTGCGATATTTCTCAGTTTTTAACCAACTTCAACTTCTTAAAAAAGGAGGAGATTCTCAATTAGTCTGTACCTAATTGTTTTTCGATATTTTCGTAAATTTATTGACAGTCTTTCTTTCTCCAGAGCGAGTATCGCTTCGCGGGCGGAGGGTATCCCCGCGCGGGCGTGGGCAGCAGTAGCACCCGCAGCGGAGGGCTGTGCTCGGCAGCACTGGTTGGCGGGGCCTTGTTGGCAGCGGTCGCTGTGCTGGCAGTCGCAGCGCTTGCTTTCTACATGGGAGCCCTGAGGCCAGACAATGGGGAACGTAAGTAATCAACTCATGGATGTTTCAGGGTTTTTGAACCAACAAGAAGCTATTTTAAACTAACACCGTATCTGATTCTTCTAAATCTAATTTACCCTAGAGATGCCTTGAAAAATATTACACATCGAATGCTCTGAAAATCTGTTCAGCCGTTAAGATGTGCAAGGGTAACAAACAAACAAACAAATTTACTTTTGCATTAAGTTAGGATTCAACATTAACAGCACATATTTATTTATGCGCAAAGAACATTATCTTTTTTTATATCAAGTACCTTGTGGAGTGTAACAAAGAACAAACCCACTCAATGGAAATGAAAAATAGAAAAACTTACATGTAAATTGTGTGAGACGACTGGGGGAAGTAGGTTACTGTGTTCTTACATTATTATTGTGTAATAGGGTATTCATTCTAACGCCGCGCCGCTGGGTTCAATTTGACCTTTATAAAGGAAAAATGCCAGGGAAATATGCCCAGTTCTGTCAACAATATGTCCTTAAATTTTTAGGTTACCTTTTTCGTGTTAATATTATATTAAATCCCCTGAAGCATAGTCGAGGGCCGCTTGGGAATACTTTAACACAATTAGGTTCTCCGAGGTTTGGGATCAAATGTCGCAGCTCTTATTCTATTTTCCAGCAATAATATCGTTCGAGGGCACGTTCCGGGTGACGCGAGGGGACGTGTACGGTGGCGTGCCGGGCAGCCCGTCGTACAGAGAGCGGGCGCGGCGCTACAGCGTGGCTCTTCGACAAGTGTTCGCCGCGCCCTCGCCACTACGACAGGCCTTCACGGGCGCACTCGTCACCGGCTTCGGGGACCGCAGACTAGACGTACACTTTAGATTATACCTCGATAGGAGAAAAATACCGAGGTAATTCTCTAAACAATTGTCACTAAACTTTACTATTTCCAGCCGGTATTACATCATAATCTTTGTTTTCAGTTCTGTTTCGAACATCGAAGAAACTCTTAAGAATACTTTAATTCAAGATTTAAATTCTAAACATCCAGCAATTGGACAGAGTATAAAAGTAGACACATCTAGTATAATAATAAAAAGAGATCTAGAACACACTTATCATTCAGAATCGTACGTAAAAGAAGCTATGAACGAGAGCATGGCAATAAGCAATCCGAAAGGGTCATCCCCGCCAACTGGAATTGATAAAAATCTCCAGACGAGGGTCGGTGTCGTGCGTAAAACTACAGTAAAACCTAATCAAAAGAAAGATCCAGATGAACCTGATATTGACACAGAAAATATTCCAGTAGTACAAGGATCGTTTCAAATCACTAAGACTGAAGCAGATATAACAGAAAACAAAAAGTTAAGTTCTAGTCCAATACGTCATGACGATAAGGGAAGTCACAAACCAACAGCTGTTAAAACTACCACAACGACTAAAGCGTCTCCTACTAGAGCCACTACAAGGACCACAACAACGAAGAGAGTTCCTACAAGTACACCAAAGACCCGACCGTTTACTATAACATCTACTCTCAATGTTAAGACGAGGACGGAACCGACTCCAAAGAAAGGAACCGAGAAGACAACACGAGCTCCAGTTACTACCACCAGCACCACAACTTCAACGACGGTAACACCTTCAACTACAGCTCAAGCTAGCACTACCACAAGTAACGTATCCCAAATTCTACTCGATCTACTAACAAATGAAAATCATTATAAAGATTTACCAAAAATAGATACATTATTTACCGTTCCACATGTTATTGACAACGAACCGTGGCGTCCTATAACACAACCCTATTATGAACGAACAAGCGAACCTTCCCCGATTTCTATAGAAATGACCAGTGACCTGAATGCTGAAGACAGAATGGGAGTAGCAGAAGTCGTAGATGATGTTTCAATATTAGAAAGTTTACTGACCCCAATACCACCAGTAAAGCACAGAGATAGAACGACAATCAGACCCGTAGGTTTGCACAACATAGATCCAGATTTAGCAGCTGACGTTTACGTACCAAGTCCAATATACACAAGTTTTACATTACCAACGTATGCACCACCTTTAAAGAATATGGAAACTTTAGGATCTAATTATCCAAAACCGCATCCTATTCCTGTAGATAAAATAAGTGGAGTCGTTGAAGTAGTAGATGAAATGGACTTTACTAATGAAGACGATGGAAAACCAGTGGAACGTCCTCCCAAAGAAAAACAAACAAGTGTCAGCATAAATGTGCTTCAATCTGACAGCACAGATGGTGACACTGAACAAGTTTCTATTGAAGGTGCCTCAATACTGAAGAAGCACAACACTACTACAAGTATAAGTAGTACCAATATTACTACAACTACTACCACCAGCAGCAGCCCCACTACCACCACCACTACTACTACCACAACTAGTGCCAGTACCCCAACAACCGCTACCACTAAAGTACCAGCGAGTAGCACCGTCTCCACAACTCCGAAGTTAGAAGTAGTTAATACAACATATAAAACAACTGAACATACACAAAATGAAACAGCGAAAGAAAATTCAACCAGACGACCCAATAATAAAGTTTCTATTATACCAAGTACAGGTGCACCGCACCTTACTTGGGAATTAGTGAACACTTCGACCAATGAAAATGACACGTTTAGTAAAAATTCTCCAGAAAAATATTATAATGACACATTACAAGCAATTATAACGAAGAATGACGATGTTTTTCCTAATACGACTCCTAAATTTCCTGGAAAGGTATCAATATTTAGGAATTTAACAGATATTATAAAAAAATATACTCAACAAAATCTGCCTACAAGATCTGAAGACACTATAAATGACACGGAAGTTGAAGAACGGCATCATCATAACAAAATGACTGGATCTGTCGAGGTGGTGCCAGATGATGAGTTAGAAATAACCACGGCTGGTGTTATCACACTGTTACCCGCAAAGTCTAATCTTGGTATGAATCGACCACTTAGACCTCGACCTAAAATCAAAATTCAAGAATCCCAACCAATAAAAGAGAATCTACGCAGTTTTTTTCGTAACGACCCCGAAACACAAAAGATAATAGATGATCTCAGTACCGAAAATTATTACCAAAGTCATGAAATTAACCACAGCGATGATGAAATAGAACAACAAGATCAGCTTAAGTTAACAACAGTGCCTGAAATCATACAAGTAAACGCACCTGGTAATTTTCCAACAAGTAGTAGATTTCCAAAATCAAGTGATGACTTAAATTTTTCAAACGAAAATAACGAGGCATTTAAAGGTATGGAAGTATCAAATACTACTACCGTCCCTGAGGGAACATACAGAGTATCATATCATGTAACAGGAAGTGTGAGCAGTAAACGAGCAAATAAAACTCAAACCCTTCCTGCGTATGAATTAGCTTTAGAACCAGATGTTGTTTTAGAAATACCTATAAATCAAACGAATACGCTGACTATTGACAAGTTGAAACAACTCGCAAGTCTCGCGACAATATCAGATTCTAATAACAACACTTTATTTCGAGCACCCGGCGGTGTAATTTCAACAAAAGCAATACCATCGAGCTACACATTGAACCAAGCAGGGTTTAAAATCCTAACAAAAACATACAATAAGAATCCTCCATCTAAACAAGAAGGAAACAGTTTTGATATACCAGAAAAGTTCTACAATAAGCATCATGGAACTAAAGCAAACAAGGAAAAGGAAAATGTCAGCAACCTTATTAAAGAAATTATCAAAAAAGGTAAGCTGTGACAACGCAAAAATAAGGACACAATAATATCATAAATACTTATATCAATATTTTCTTACTAAATGCATCTTTGTTTCAGAGGAGTGCAACAACGTTACATCGTTCCGTTGCCCTAGCGGTTTGTGTCTCCCGCTAACGTCTCGCTGTAACCGCTTACTTGACTGTCCGGATGGTGAAGACGAACGTTCATGCTCTTGCGCAGATTACCTCATAGCAGATTTCTCACAATCGAAGATCTGTGATGGCGTCGTTGACTGCTGGGACTATTCTGATGAGAATAAATGTGGTATGTGACTATATTTTTATTATTATGCTTGCTTCTTATCTGCAAAATCCTAGAGCCAATATTGAGTATGTACAGTCGACCGAACATTAGTGATAACTGATAACGCTAGCTCTTCAAAAAACCACCCTTAACAGCTACGACAGCTACCTACGACATAAAGGCGATTTCATTGACAAATTGTTTTTTTTTTTTTTTTTTTAATAAAACGTTGCCCCACACTAGGATTTCTCCTGTATCGTGGGTGCGTTTACAAACATTTATACTCACATACACAAATAGCCGTCGTGTTACCACTGATGTGCGGTTCTCTATATGTGTTCAGCATAGTATCTGTTTCATTTTGACAGTTCAACAACATTCATTACCTAATTTATATTGTTGAGTAGACAAATTTTTCGAACATATGAAGCAATGGATTAGCAATTTCTTTCAAAATGACTCAAATTATGATAGATCGTGTATTTCGCAATTAGGGTGCTGGTCACAAATCCCTATTTTATAGCATTCCCCATTTTCCCTGGCCTAAAAAGTGAGAAATATATGAGGAACAAATAAATACTTACCTACTGAATTATTTTCAGAGTGGTGTAAAGAAGGTCAGTACGTATGCGCCAATGCCCGGCAGTGCCTCGACGTGGCTAAGGTGTGTGACGGCACGCCCGATTGTCCGCTAGGTGACGACGAGAAGAGCTGCGTGGCGCTCGCTGAACAACTAGAGGATAATGAAGTTATTCCATATAACGAAGAAGGTATGCTTTAATTTGTTCAATTTAATATTTTAGAGTTACATAAAGATAGTGAAATCCACGACGACACGCCCCACTCCGCTCCACTCCTTACTAAAGTACAGCTTACAGTACAGTAATCGCACTATCTATATAGATAATTTTAATGACTACCTAGTACGTACCTACCTGTTGGCGTGCTTGTGGTTGCCGACTATCCTGTTGAGTTTTAACCGTGGTCAAAGCCATTAATTATGTATTAAAAATAAATATTAAGTATTTTTCACTCATGTTTTACAAAATTCATATAAATCTCTATCTTTATTAAATGATAGTTATTAAGTAATTTGAATCGATTGGTTTAAAAAAAATGTTTTTAGTGGTTAGTAGTCCGCTGTGGCCAGTGGCTAATGTATTTGCTAGAATTAACATTACGCATAGATTCGAAACCGAATTAAAAAAAAAAACTGAAATTACTTACAATCATTTCAGGTTATGTAATGGTGCGCAAGCGTGGTGTTTGGGGCCGACTTTGCGTTGAGAGTTTTGCCGACGTAGTGGAGCAGGCGCAAAGCTCTCTTAAGCTACCCGACCTCGGCCGAGCCGTGTGCAGAGCTATGACCTTCCAGTAATAATCGCTACTTTTTTCTATAAAATAATACATCATAATAACATAGCGGGTCCCACCCTTGGGCCATGCCTTAGGGAGTAGAAGTAAATTGAAAAACAGTCTCATGACGTGTGGGTCGGCCGGTCCCACGTTGGGCGCCAATTTTCTTGATATTGAAATTGTGGTACTTGTTTCTTTATTTTCTATTTACTTGTCGTTTCTTTTTTAATTTTTATCCCGCATCACTGAAACCTGGAATCGATTTACATGTCTGTATTTGCGATCTTAGTTTCGCAAGTTTTAATAATTTTCATTTCATATCTACCAAGTACTATAATAATGATAAAGTTAGAATTGAGAGGAAGAAGAAAAAAAACGAATGTGAAGGGCTCTAACACTTTAAATTTTAGTAGAATCCTAAAAGTTCTACTTCTAATATCTAACGACAGTTGACACGATAAAGTGTAGAAAGTTGGTATTTATTCAAGTTATGTTGTGTTCAGTGACGCGGGCTGGGCACGAGAAGCTCGCGAGGGCCGCATGTCCAGCGCGGTAGGCTACTGGGAAGTGTGGCACAACGCGGCTGCGCGTGCGCACGACACGCGCCTCTCCTTCCGACGCGCGTCTTGCGCTAAGAAGCGCGCGCTTCGCGTCAGGTGCACCGGACTCGACTGCGGGATACGACCACATGCTGATGCTCAACAGCCCAGGTAAAAAGACTATTTAGTAAATTATAAATTGATTTTCTGTAAACTACCGCCGATTCATTTTAGTTTACAGAAACATTAAGTTTCTGTAAACTAAAATGAATCGGCTATTCTGTAGATAGGATCGACCTCTTCAGTTGAGCCAAATGTTGAGTGGGAAAGCTTAAATCATATAATTCTCATGAAACAGACTCATAAAAAGATTAGGACCAATTATTTTTTTCTAAAAATGGCTTCATTGATCTTTAAATCTCCGTATCAATCCCTGAATTGAAAAATCAAAGAAGTTATACCCTAAGTCGCCATTCCAACAATCACCGATTCTACGGTAGACCTGTCTTCTATGGTAGGTGCAACGGTACAAGGATCTTTTGGCATGTGCCCAAAGTCGGAATTAACGCCGCCATCTTGCCTTTTTCAATACAATTTCTGAGACAATTTCACTAATGTTTACCAACAATGACTCCCTAAGTTCTCAATGTCATGCGCCAAAAGATCCTTGTAGCACTCTACGTTTGAGTGGTGGTAGCAGTGGGTATGTGTGGCTAGGGACGATACTGACGCGCACGTGCGCCGCGGCAGGGTGGTGGGCGGCGACGGCGCGGCGGCAGGTGCGTGGCCGTGGCAGGCCGCGCTCTACCGTGACGGAGACTTCCAGTGCGGCGGGACCCTTGTGCACGCACAGTGGCTGCTGTCGGCCAGCCATTGTTTTTATCAGTGAGTATGAATACCAACCTATCTCGTTTTTCTATAGTACCTCCTAAGCGAAGCCAGTCATATAATATTCGAATTGGTGTTGACGAAACTTGGCGCGTATTTCAGAAAAATAATCAGCATGGCTATCTGTAGGTACCTACTGACCCAAGCAGTACCTACCAGATGGTAACTTTTATCTCTCGTCCTCGACGACGAATATGAACGACTGGTCATGCCCAATGTCTGCCAACGATCCCTAAACTAATAATTATCCTAAACCACAGAGCAACAGAAGCACACTGGGTGGCGCGACTAGGCGCACTAAGACGCGGTGCGTGGCCACGAGGTCCATGGGAGCGTGTATCACGCGTGCGACAAGTAGTGTTGCACCCCAAGTACGCGCCGCGCGGCTTCCGCAACGACATCGCACTGTTGCGAGTGGACCCGGTGGCGCTGCACGCGCGGCTGCGGCCCGCCTGTCTACCACCGCCACGCGCGCAGCCTCCCGCTGGACATCACTGCACTGTGGTTGGATGGGGACAACTGTACGAGCATGAACGCGTGTTCCGTAAGTTTTCGTTTTATGTTCCACTTATCTAAGTATCGTACATAATGTATCATGCTGATTATTTCCAGCATTGGTATAGACTAAATTAATGATTTTAAGCAAGGCCGGGGCCGGGGTCGGGGTTCAAATTCTTATTCGAACCCTATCAATCGCCAATTTTTCCTCTAGAATAATATGTTATTAGCTTTTTAAATATTTTTTATTTTTTTATTTACAGCGGATACACTACAAGAGGTGGAGTTGCCAGTGATATCAACATCAGAATGCCGTCGCCGCACGCGCCTGCTGCCGCTGTACCGCGTCACCGACGACATGTTCTGCGCGGGCTACGAGCGCGGCGGACGAGACGCTTGTTTAGGAGACTCTGGGGGACCGCTTATGTGCCAGGTACTTATAACTTTTCAAAATTTCTTTGGCTCAATAAAACTGGTTAATATCCTCTCTTTGACATCGATATTACGGCTAGTGTTACATGCAAGACCAAGACGAGACCTAGACCAGTCTTGGTCTTGGTATTGCGCTCTCAGTCTTGGTCTTCGTCTTGGTCTTGCAGCAAGAGTCTTGCAAGTCTTGCATTTATCTATAGCCTATTGCTATTTATTATACACGTTAGCTAAGATCTTAGAACATCGTAACAGAGTAGGTACATTTTGAGCTTAAATTGACATAAGCATAGTGAACCACCAAATTAACTTGACAGTAATGAGTGGCGGCGACACAAAGTCTAGAAGCGGACTAAATTTTTACCTATTTTAGTAGGGTTGGCATTACCACAGAAGGATAAAATTAAATAAACACAACGTTTATCAACTTTTTAATAACTAGATTTTCTCTACTAATTTCATAAGTATATAATATCTTTTATCGTAATTTATCTATATCTTTTTTGTAATTTTTGTTTTTCGATCATTTGTTGTGTGTAACTGAATGGTAAACTCTAAATCTAACTTAGAACATTTTTATATTAAAGTTATGGAAAACACTGACATGGCATATAAAATTTTCAATTTTGCTGCACACATTTTAGTAGGTATATCACTGACTATCTACCATTTACCTACGAATGCGGCGGTCAAACAGTGTTAAATATTGTGATACACTTGTCGCACAGTCTTTGATAAAGCGCGGCATGTTTGTTGGTAAATTATCAAATAAGTCCACCGACCGACCAACTGTTTTTTCGCGTAATGTACCATAACATTGGCTGGCGCAAAAACTGTGTTACGAGACCTACTCGACTCGCTGTTAGTTTTAAATTTTGCTGATTAGAAAAAATTAAATAAACTGTGAAACATAAGTACCTACATAATGTTTGTATAATTTCATTGGTTACAATTTTAAGCACATACCAACCTACTAACGTTAGATCTGCACATAAGACATATACAAGCATATATTATTATAGGTAGGTACCTATGGCTATAAGGTATGAACTTTACTAGAAAGATACCTTTATTTTATTTTATGCTAGGTATATTTTTATCACATGGGAACATATTTGTGTGTAAAACGCTACTTATTAAATAGTCTAAATACGAGTACAATAATCAATATAATACCTTTTAGTGTTATGACGATACGGTTTTGATACTGTGGAACGTCTATCAAAATCGGTATTGAAACCAAATACCTAATGCCCAAATCTCATTTTGACTTAACTGCGAGACGCAAGTCTTGCAAGCTTAGTCTTGTTCTTACTCAAATCTTGCAGGGGTCTGTCTTGGTCTTGGTCGTGCGAAAATGCAAGGCCAAGACCAAGACTGCAAGAGCAAGACCGATTTTTGGCAACACTAATTATGGCACCCCACCGGCGAACTGCCTCGTTGGTCTAGTGGTGGCAAACGCTACTGCTGAACATGAGGTCCTGGGTTCGAATCCCAGGTCGGGCAAACGGTTTCTCTTTCTGGAATTTCACAGTAGCAGCCCGGAATCTGGATTTGTGCCCGGTTGATGGCAATAGGCTCGCCCCCTATTACATGGGACTAAAACATAACTGCCCAAACCTTCGGGGAAACAAGGCGTTATGTTATGTTAATTACGGCAACTATTGATTTAAATAAAATAAAATATTTTCTGTATACTTACAGGAATCCGACAAATGGTATGTTTACGGTGTAACCAGCAACGGGTACGGCTGCGCACGAGCAAACCGTCCCGGCGTGTACACCAAAGTGTCCAACTACATCGACTGGATCGACGGCGTGCTGGCGACCTACACGCTGCTCAACGACACCAGCTCGACGGAACACGAATCTAGCGACGACTTCTACGCGGACCTCGAGGCGGCAGAGAACAGACGAGCCAGCAGGGTGGACACGTGCAAGGGGTTCAGGTGTCCGCTCGGAGAGTGCTTACCCGCCACGAGCGTCTGCAATGGATTCCTAGAATGCTCCGACGGCAGCGATGAGTGGCAGTGCAGTAGACTATCACCAAATAACTCCAGCATAGACCCCGATTAACAGCATTTAAACAGGTTTAATTACTTATAAGCCAGTACTTAGAAAGTAGGGTAATTTTCGAAATTCGACTGATATTTTATAAGATATCTGTAAGTTATGAAATCTCTGTAAAAATGAGAAATTAGGTATTTCAATAATTGCTGTAATTTAAAATTTTCGTTAATTTCACATAATGCTAGACGATTGCTACGCCATAATTATTACGTTATGTTATTTGGGTTTGTTTGTAAATATAGGTGTTAACGTTTTTGCCCAAATTGTTTTGTTTACCACTGCACTATTACTGCTAAATTGAATTTATTTATTAAAACACATGGACCGCCTTTTCCGTTTGAATATGTTTTTTTTAATGGACGATGTGGGCCATGTTATTATGAACAGAATAAAAATGTAACAATATTTTTTCCTATCTTTTATTTTATTATAGGTTTCTTGCTCCATAGTCCAGTAAACCTCAAAAGGGATATTTCAAAGCCTACATACATGCATACAATAAAAAAATCAATGATCTTAAAAATAATTTTAATCTCTCGACAAATAAATTAACAAAATGCAAACTTTCAATACAGTATTATATTCATCAAAATAAGGTTTATATAATAAATAATAGCAATTCTTACATAATTAACGATGTCGACAAATTATTAATTATTTTAATACAAATTACACTGATCTTCACATTTTCATTAAGAAATATTTATTTTAAAATAATAATTACAATCACAAAATAAAATAGCATGTCCTAGGATAAAATATAATCTGGGTGAGTTTTCCATTAAGATAGACATTGACATAAAATAATGCAATGATTGATGATCACAAGGAAGTAATACAAGTAAGAAAATTAGACCACACGCGTGTCAAGCTTCGGGGTTTAATGATCGCGCAATTATTAACATTATTAATAGAGATATCGAAAGTCGAGAATGCAAACCATTCTTACTTCTCATACTCGAGACAGTCACACACCTTACAGCTAACTTAACTAACTCCCGTACCGAGCGGTACTCCAAAGCATGTTACCTTCTTCACAAAGTCAAAATCTCAAATGTTAGTGTAAGGAACATCTTTACATTACACACAAAGGCCAGTATATACTTGAGTTACAGTTATTTCTACGTCGTATTAGATTTATAATATTTAAATACTACAATCGAGCGCAATGAGCAAGAAATGAAGACAGTTCTTAAATAAGATGATCGATACAAGACTAAATAGACGCACATGGGACTCGAGAACGTCGCGCGTCGGTCGCACGACTGAAGGACATCGATAGTTGTGCTTGTTGGTGGTTGCTTCGAGGCGAATCGTTGGTACGTGAACTAATGTTGAACTAGACCGTGCAAAGAATTTAAATAAAGACTCGCCTCGCCTCGAATGGGTACTGAAAGCTGGCTAGTGGACGAGGTTTGTTCCCGAGTGTGTGCGAGTTTCTAGCCCGTGCTCTCGACGGGCGTGGTGGTGATACCGCTCTTCGCCTTGTTCAGCACTGTCTTGAACTGCTCCGGCACCGGGTGCTCCGACTGCATAACCAACAACCAACTCATTAACATCATGGGAATCGGTATAATAACTATCGCACAAGCAAAATACTCTAAACATAACATAACATCACGCCTGTATTCTTCGAAGGGTTAGGCAGAGGTGTATCTATAATACACCCATGTTTAAGTTCCGTGTAATAGGGGGCGAGCCTATTGCCATCAACCGGGCACAAATCCCGACTCCGGGCTGCTACTGAGAAATTCGAGATGGAAAAACCCAATAACACTTTGCCCGACCCGGGAATCGAACCCAGAACCTCATGCTCAGCAGTAGCGCTTGCGACCACTAGACCAACGAGGCAGTCAACAATAAAATATGCTTCAATTTTAATTTATACATCTTGAAGAAGAGAAAGCTTCCAAACTCTAAATTAAATAAAGAAGCTCCGTTATTTGTCTTACGACTAAACTAAATTAGCATAATGACTGCTCCTTAAATAGATACTCCTTATTGTCACGCAACGGACAATCTTTTTATAAAGTCCAGTTTAGAATGTATTAGAGTAATTGGCTTAATTTAAAGAAAGCTTGTACTCACGTAGTCTCCGTTGCCCTGAGGCACGAGCACGTTCATTTCGGAGGACTTGGAACTGACGATCTCGACGTCCAGCGACTCCGGAGACAGGTAGATTTGACATCCGTCCGTTTTGTCGATCGACACCGTTGGCACTTTGCCCAGCACCTGATGAAACACAATTTAACAATACAGCACATCAATTCAAACTTTTACTATCTAAAATCCAACCATCAAAATTAGATTAGAAAGAAGTGTCATCAAACGTGTCAATGAGTTGTCAATCAATGTAGAATCAATTCTTTTTCATTCAAGAAAATAAAAGTTTTTTTAAAGAATAAAATTAAATGCCAATTAGTTCTGGTGGCATGACGAAGAAATGTCAATGTCTAGATTTTAATTTACAAAATAGAAAAATAGAATAGAATAATTATTCGTATTTTGTCTCCCATGTGTATTACTTATATAAACTTTTGTATGAAATATTATACTTTTAGATATTGACTTTAATAATCGTGATGTGGGCGGTGATCTCGGCTCTCCATTTCAGAACCCTCATCATGAACGATGAGAAGCACCGCAGAACGGAGACCACACTCAGCAGTATTTGGAACTATCTCATGGAACAATACGGCGTCCCGTTCACGCACTACTTTGTTAGTGTAACATATTCCGTTTACGTACGACTTACACTCATGAATGTGGTAGGTTTATGTGTACTCATAAGTAAAAATTACCATATGCACATCTCTACGTCAATATAATATATCGCAATAGTTGTTTTTGCAGTCGATATTTATTCTCAAGTATGTGCCGACGGTACTTTATTTGTACAAATTTATAAAACACAAGTACGTGACTTTTCGGGAGAGAATAAAAAAGATGCAAACGGAGATGGAAGACATTCAACTCCAGGTTAGATGCAGCCTGTATTCTGGATTTATGTCGTCGTATCAGGCGGAAAGCCAGCGGACTTAAACGTTTTTATTGTGAATAGATTCAGATAGTGAGCACGAAACTCTGCGTGCGGGAAGCAGAGTTCTCGGAGCGAGCGGAGCAGCTGCGGCGCGTCGCGGAGTGTCTGCGGCGAGTGCGCACGCGCGTGCGTGACGTCATCGCCGGCGACGCCCGCGCTGCGCCGCGCGCTGGAGAGCGCGGTCGCGTGGGACGCCGACCGCGACCTGCCCGTCGGCTCCGCGCCGCACGAGGATGGCTCTTCACATACATACGGTCCAAGTAGTTCCTAATTCTGTAACGATCCACTCTACGACTGCTCCTTTGCTCGTCTCGTAGTATAAAGTACTACTGAATTTCTTAGGCCGTAGATGATTTTTTATTTCAGATTGCGAATTCATAGTGGAATTATTAATGGAGTTGAAGTACGAGGATTTGGCGTACCCCGAGATGCAGTTGGAGAAGATGGAGTATTCAGAGCTCTCGCGGACCGACCCCAACCCGCCCGAAAACAGCGTGTACTCTTCAGTCAGCGACGTCGATTTGAAACCGGACTGTCGAGTGAAGGTCGTGAAAGTTACCAACGTTTATAAAGTAGCTTATCTTAAGCATTACATCAAACAGAAGAGACTACGAAGAGCCACTAAACAAACATTGTTGCAGAAAAAAGTCCGTAACTCGTATAACATGAATAGCTTTTTGTCCACTGCAAAAGTGGAATCTCGACGTAACAGTTTTTTTTTTCAGATGGAGTTAATAAAAAAACTGTTAGAAGACTGCCAGAAAACACTTAATATGGTGATAAACAGTAAATTGACCATACTGAACATAGACCCGCATCCAATAGATGTAGCGTCGCAGGATGCTATGGGGGACTACTCCGAGCCTCACGAATCATTCGACTCGGACAGTGATTTCAGAAACAGTTGCACAGACATGCGATACGACGAATACAGTTTGAGTTGGGCCCAAAATCCTTACAAGCCGTATTCATATAACTATGAGGTTAGTAAATTACACTGCTACATACCTACTACATTACTATACTTGTACCTTGTAGGTACGTATAAATCCAATGAAGCCAACCGAAAACAGAAACAGCAAATAGGAATAAACGAACAGTGTTAGATTACGCCGGATTCGTGAATTGCGAAAAGGGAATAGAGTAATCAGCACGCACAGCATTAATATCTCCCAATTTTGTGAACGTCTCGAAAAGATTAACTAAATTAATGTAGGCTTGGTTTTATTTATAGGATGCAACTGAACCAAACAGGGAGATTTTTGACACTGAAGACTTTGGCGATGTGAGGTATCCCACTCAGCCGATGTTCCCGTGCGAGCACAGGAAGACTTCGAATATGATATCCATCCTCGAGGAGACCAACAGTCAGATAGCCACAGAGGGATAAAGAGTGACTACGGCGATGACGACGAGTGCCGCGACCTTGTCGTACTATAACATTACACGTTTGCAACTATAAATAACTTTAGTGAAATTGTTGTTTCTATTTAAACATGACCTTTATTGGATTGGTATTAGGATAGATATATTAAAGAATCACCCCGGCAACACCTCTATTCCTCGAGGTCGAACCCCTATAACGGCGGAGCTCCCGAATGTTGTAACATAATATAGCTAATGTGTCCAAACATTGAGCGGCAATAGTGCGCGGTTGCCGCGCGCGGCCTGCCGTGCATTGTTTGGACGACTGCCGCGCGCGAACGCTTCTGTCTACCTGCCGCGCACAAACATTTCTACAAAACATTCGTCACTAATTGTGTATGGACGTATTTCTGCGTATAAAAATGGACGACGTATCATGCATCGCTTCGTTTGATTGAAATGTATGGATCTTTTAATAGTTCGGGATTCATCGGTTCATCAGGTTAAGCTACGCTTGCCGGGGTTGGTCTGTGGTTGGGTGACCGTTTTTATATACCTACCGAGATTCCTCCGTACCTCGGAAAGCACGTTAAGCCGGTGGTCTCGGCTGTCATTCGTGGATCTTTAATAGTCGTTACGGGTCATCAGAAGCCCGGTAGTCTGACAACCAGTCATACCAAGGGGTATCGTATTACCCAATTATTGGATTGTGGAGGTCATTTAAGCAGTCGTTTTATGAAAAATACTGGTATTTCGCTGTATCCGCTTAGACTGGAAGCCGACTCCAATTTAGTTGGGAAATGGCTAGGTAGATTGATATTGCCAACTGAAGTGCGCGGCGTGTCTCGGATGTGCCGCGCAGTATTGCCGCGCAAACATTCGTCGGTTTAGTCCAAACAAGAGCGCGGCAGAACTGTGTCCTACAAACGCCGCGTGTTGCTGCCGCGCTCACGTTTGGACACACCTTTAGGATTGTTATGTGCTTACGAAGCAAGCATTTACTAAACATACATACAAACGGTAGTTAATTTTCAGCTTTGTTATTAGAAGTCGCAATAAATCGTAGTTTACAGTATCTGACGAAACTTGTTATTAAAATCACGTTCAGTTGTAGCAGCTTGCTTCTTCGCAAAACCACTCATAAACATCTGGGTTCTCTCATCGCTCTGCTCAAGAAATCCTTTCATAAGAACCTCTAAGCCCATATATACGGCTATTGTTCGCCTTTCAATAAAAATTTAATTACGTGAAATCTTGGAGATTCTTATTTTGTAGTAATGAAAACTATAGTGATATCTAGACATACAGAATGGTCCAAATAGACATATCATTAAAAAAAAAAATTCCTCAAGCCCAGGGGTATCCGGAAATACCTCGTTCCGCGATTCGTGATAGTTTTCGAATTATAAATTTCCGTGTAAATAAAATGACTTGATAACAAACAGTCCCCGTAGGTTGTAAACAACAGTGGACCACAAAAATCAACCTTTTTTGCCTTGGTAAGGGATCTCTTGCACTAGACGGCCACGACCACGACCGCGACCCGGTAAACTATAGAAATCGATACGAATCGCGCACTTGGTCGCAACGGCCAACTAGCCGCACACCATACAATACCACTGGGTGGCCACGACTGGCCGGAGTCGTGGCCGTCTAGTGCGCGAGATCCCTAAAGTCGTGAAGAATAAATAGATATAAATAAATTTAAAGATTAATCTAGCAAAGTTGCAATTTACCGTTATGTTCTAAATAAAGTAGCTCGATACTCCACGTAGATTGCAATCAGAAAGATTCTTCACAGTAAACTAGTCTCAAAGGTGCCATTAAACGTTGCGACCGACGGTTGCACTTACTTACCTCTGTTGCATGTGATATATATATTGTATATACTATATACATATATATTGTGCAAAGTTAGTCCACAGCTCCAGTCGTAAATCCAGTCGTAAGAAAAATTGAATATGGCGGGCTACCCTGGCGTTTTCGCCTTAACATAGGCCAGCCATAAGTAAAACTGACCTGCATCTGCACCGACTGGCAGTTGACGAACTCGATGCTGGCCACGAGGTTGTCGAACACGACGGCGCACTTGCTGCAGGAGTCCAGCACGACGCCGTTGAGCTTGCCGCGCACCGTCAGCGCCGAGTCGCGGCAGCGGAACATGTACACCACGTTGTTCATGTCTGCGTTCTCGACGACCAGGTTGGAGTTGCCTTTTTGGTATTCCTGTGTGAGGAAATGTACTGGTTATATTTATTTATTATAATACATTATTCTACTGGTGAAAGAATTTTTTATTGACCCAGGAAATAAAAATCTTTTCTCTTTATAATATTAGTGTATATAAACTTTGTGCACTACACATGTAGGTGGGGAGAGATAACATGTCAGGTGCATTTTTTGTGAGAAGAAACAAAAAAATAAAAGAAAGTATCAAGGTATATTCGATTTATGGAGTCGTAAACTAAAGTTGAGCTAAAATTGTTGCAGCAATATGTTACACGCACAAATATTGCATAACCTGTTGCAAAATCATGTTGCTGCATAACATTGCTGATGACCTGTCTATTTTTTTTTTATTATCACTAACTCTAAGACGATTTCTGTCATCTTGTTTATTTATTATTATTGAGTTACTTTAAGTTGTGTGAATGTCTCATATTTGCACAATAAAGGTTATGATG
Source organism: Xanthia togata (assembly GCA_963853775.1). Classification (NCBI taxonomy): domain Eukaryota; kingdom Metazoa; phylum Arthropoda; class Insecta; order Lepidoptera; family Noctuidae; genus Xanthia; species Xanthia togata. The sequence goes on along the minus strand of OY970792.1, from coordinate 11,657,421 downwards.
ATGATGATGATGATTGTTGAGGAATTTCAGTGTAATTTTAAAGGTGAATCATTTCCCAATTCTTTTATAACGTTTGTCAATAATAATATGTTCATAGGGTAAAAAGTCAATTGAAACAATGATTAGATCATCGTTATTAAACGAATGAGTCATGTTTTGACTCATGAAATAATAGTTGCCGCTTGTTTCGACATTTTGTTTACTGTGCAGATTTTTATGGTCGGACGGATGGATGATGGGTTTATTACTCATTATTATTCGGTTGCTCAATTGGGTGATTTTGACCAATAACTCTCCATCAAGATAAGCCGATAAACAAGCTAATTGCATGATAACGGGTGTGGTACGTACGATGAGCCACTTCTTGCCGTCGCGCGCGAAGACCGGCGGCTTGTCGAGCGGGCCGGCGCCGGGCGGCGGCAGGGGCTTGCCGGGCGGGCCGCGCGCCGCCGGCGCCGCCTTGAAGGGCGCCGGGCCGGTCCGCAGCTGCGGGTTTTTGTGCGTCTGCATGTCCGGGGTCACCTTGCGCAGAGCTACGACAATAATGAAACTTTGTAATATTATCTCTTGCATTCAAAGTTAGTACTAAGCCATCAAGTGGTCTGGCTATTATAGTATAGGAGTACAGAAGGCCAATTCCCGTAATTAAAAACGTAAAAAATCTAGTCGCAATCACTGTCAAAAATGGAGGGAAATTATAGGTATTTTTGACAGATTGAGACTAAGATAAGAATACGCACGAGATTAAGAATACGGGAATCTGTCGCTCTGGTACCATGTTAGATTGATGATGAATATACACATGATTGTAATGAGAAAAATAAATCACATTAATACTTAAATATCACATAATTTTATTAAACTATAAACATGCATCATAAACACCAGCACGTACTGTTAGTGATGTTCTCGCCCTTGTTGATCTCTGCGAAGAGGGCGCTGCGGTCGTCCAGCGACAAGTTGGAGAAGTCCACCTCGGGCAGCAGCGGCGGCGGGGGGGGCAGGCCGCCGGGGGGCGGCGGGGGGGCTCCTGCTCCCTTACCTGCACGAAAACATTACCAATTAACTAAATTTTATTTTCACTATGGAGCTCCTCCTAATTAATTGTTCTTAATGCAAGAACAGTAGTAGGCGGTTGGGTCTGCCAATAGTTTTCTTTTTTCAAACCGCACGCAAGAGACCTTAATGACAAAGAAAAAATATATTGCACTTTACCTCTGCGAGGCCTTACCTTACGGGATACCTTTCGGGAATTACCATGTTAATTTACGGAGCTATTTATCGAAATTATCAACAACAACAAAAAAACACCGGGCAAGAGCATGTCGGACCACGCACAATAAAGGGTTCCGTAGTTGGGATGAATTTATCCCTAGGACAAACTTAACATTGTATTTGAAAAACATGTTCTCCCATACATTCCAACTGTAAATGTTACTTTCTACGCACAATATTGGGAGATTTACAATGTTATTCTAAAACTATAGACTTATTATAGGTTTTACTGTAATCTATAAGTATAGAACTATTATCTGTATTTTTTACAAAATTTTAGGTTCAGTAGTTTTGGATGTTCGTCTGTTTTCTTAAATATCTTTAAAAGTATTTATTCTAAAATTATATTTTTTTAAAGAATAAAATCCTTAAGTCACATCTAACTGTACCGTGTGACATATCAAATGAAAAGGCCTCATTTGATATGTCTCACGGAACAGTTAGCAAAACTTTTTCTTTTTCAATTTGACCCCGAAATGTGACCCCTATATTCAAAATTTATTTATTTTCGTTATATCTCCGTATTTGGGTCACAAAAATTGATGTGTACCAAAAAAAAAAAAAAAAAAACAACTTAATCGGTCCATTAAATTCGGAGAAAATTGGCTGTGACAGTCGGACAGACAGATACACGAGTGATCCTATAAGGGTTCCGTTTTTTTCCTTTTTTATGTACGGAACCCTAAAAACAGTAACTAAATAAGAAAAAACCTTTCAGAAGCTTTGGAAGTTTTGCAGAGCTCCCATAAAGGGTAGTGAATAGTGAAGTACCATTAACCCTACCTATTACTACATTATAAAATAAAATAACTATATTGGTATGACTATTGGTTTTTACGAGATAAAAGAGAATCCGTATGTATGCAAAGTAATTTAATATCGGAGCCCGCTTCCGTAACGGAAGACGATAAAAAACTATTAATAAATCCATGCTCTCGGTTTGAAATTTCATATCAATCCGTCCTAGCAATAATCTGAGCGCTAGAGCAAAGATAAAATTGATAACAGAAATGGAATTCAAAGGAATTGGAAACCGGTGTATTTTAAAATAAAAACCCAGCCTTAGGTTAACATGTCTAATCATGATTTTAAAAGATACGCCCCAAAGGCAACCTAAAATGATTTTATAATGTATTTTCTCGAAAAGAGCGTTTTCCAAGCTGCCAATTTGTGCGGAGTGTCACTTACTCGTTTTTCCCCTTGTTTTACAAGTTAGATGATAATGATGACGATGGCGATCACAATGACGATGGCGATGACAATGGTCAAAGTCAGTCAAAGTCAAAATCAAAAAGTCAGAGTCAGTCAAAGACAAAGTTAAAGTCAAAAAGTCCAAAGTCATGAATGTTGTTTATATCATTTATATACGTCAGCCATTATGTCAGATGTTACACTTATGCGAGTACTGTAAGGCTCGCCCGCTTTTTTTATTTGTTCGCACAATGGTTAGTAAATCGTTGTATGATACACGTGCGTAAGATGATTTCCGACTCGTGTCGACTTATACACTTGGCTCGCTTCGCTCGCTCGTGAATAAAAACGCCACTCGTCGGAAATCCTACACTCCGCGCTTGTAGAATAAATAACTATGAATGGTCTCGTAGATTACCTAGGTTCTATTTTTTTTTTTTTGACATATATGGTCCTTCCAAATGTCTATTACGAGTACACACCAGTCTTGTCATCATACAAAAATAGGTTCACATTTAAACAGGACGAGTAAATACAAATCACTGCATATTTTAAAAGGTAAAGGGTTTGTTAAATTAAATTTTAGTCTTACGTTTAAGTAATTTCAGTGAAGCTGCGCCGGGTGTTAAGGCGCGATGAAAGGCTGGATTAAAATGTCGCATCAAATTGTGTCACCAAAAGGCTTTTGAGAGGGATTCAAGAGAATTTATCTGTAGACGCTTATCTTTAGGAAGATTTTCCTTACCGAATAAGCAGCCTTCAACCAAGATGTCAAGGGCTATGTTAAAGATTAAGTTGTTTCATGAATAAGGTAAGATTTATGATTTTTCGAATAAACGTGCGCGGTTTCGCGAGCTATATATCTCTAATGACGTCTCGAAGTATTATATTTTATCAGTCCACATATTGAAGATTATCTTTATTTATACTTTATTTTATATTACATCTTCATCTGTATAAATGAATGGATTTAAAATATATATCTTTTTATTTTTATACTACCTACCTATTTCCAATGGATGGTAATATTTATTTAATTAGGCTGTGTCCGAGGAACCGTATTATCATTCCTTACACTGTGCACTGGTTGGATTAAAATTGAAACAATCAAGCCTGTTATAAATATTTTGAGGTAAAACACACCACTTTTTGTCCAATATTTGAAGAGGATTACGAAGCTGCTGTTATAATATTCTTTTATACTGTAGATTTTTATGAACAAGTATCTGTGCGTAGTGCGTACTTACCTACAAAGCCTTAAGCTGTCAAAATAAAGTAAATATAACCCTAGCGTAATAGTATTAGATCATTTACGCATAAGACAAAAGAATTACAAAACACATAGTGTGAATTTTTAAAGTTTTCCCTTCCAAGACGCATGGACTCTACTAAATAATGATTAGTCAGCTTAAAAAAAGTGCAATTAAATCGAAAAGTCTCACGAAGTATTGAATATCCAGGCTTGAGGACAATGACGGATAATTAAATAAAAGCAGAGCCACTACTGTCTGATGCTACAACATCGGGTTCAAGAGGACTTTTGATCGATTCCTTTTTAATTCACCTCCAATCGATAATTTTTATTTATAGGAGTGCACTTCATCGAGCCACAAGAGGTAATCAACGAGTATTTTTCTCCAGGAAGTGAAGAGTATTTCAATATGTAACAGTGAGCAAATAACAAATCAAGTTAAGCCAAAGTAGGATAAATAAAAGCTTCTTTAGTAAAATTCTCTCTCATAATTCATGTCCGCTTGCAACCAACATTTCCGTCGTTAATTTAAAAAGTTAATATGTTAAATAAAGAGAACTTTTACATTTTTAAGCTTAGTTAACAAGCTTCTGAAATTTTATAAAAAATTGTTTCAACACATCGGTTTGTCGGGTGGTTTTAACGCGATCTAGTTCATTTATAATTCGTGATATTGCAGCGTTTGGTTCAGGTGTGTACGGGCGCGTTTCATAACGCCAGCAGCTCAGAATGTGCGGTGACATTGGGCGGTTCAACCGCGTATTAAATAATTCACGAGTGGAGCCACATTCGTGTCAAGTTCAACCAGAGAACAAGGGCTTAAGGCTTAATGAGGGTTTTATTTATGTACCACTCTTTGAATAATAACTTTAAAAGTATAAATTAAGGGACGATTTCACGAAGCAAGGGATTGAACTTAACGGGACGAATGCAATGGAATTTAGGGCACTAATTATGCTTATACTCTAATAGGTACTTGTAAGATTATTTAAATATTGAGAATTTTTGTAAATGGGAGATTACTTTAGTTTCAGTTTTAGTTTCTTAGCCCTTAGGACTCTGGAATAAAGTTTACTGAAAGAAGTCCCTTTGGGGTTATAATGAAATGGTTAGCAAAGAGTGAGAGGTAGGTGTAGACTGTAGAGTGAGGAGAACGCTGTTATTATTACAAAAAGCTCCAAACCACATCAATTTTGATAAAATATCTCCCTGCTAACTCGGGTTATCCCTTAGGGAACAAAGTAAGGAAAAAACCAGCCAAGTGCGCGTACACGCACAGTGAAGGGTTCCGTAGGTGGGATGAATTTATCCCAAGAACAAACATAACATTTTAATTAAAAAAACATGTTCTCCCATACATTCCAACTGCAAATGTAAGTTTGCACGCACTTACAAATATTAAGTGATAAGCCATTATGTGAAATATTGAGTGATTTACCATGTTATTTTAAGATCATAGACTTCTTGTAGCTTTTCCTGTAAGCTATGAGTAAAGACCAATTCTGTAATTTTTTTTAAATTTTAGGCTCAGTAATTTCGGAGATAAAACGGGGGTTCAATTTTCATCTATTTTCTTAAATATCTTTAAATATTCTTATTTTACAAATGAAATCCTCACAACAAGCCCTTTCATTAAACATAGCACACGGACCAGTTAGCAAAAAAAAATTTTTCTTGGTATTAGCCCCCCAAAAGAGTATAAATAAATGTAAATTCATTTATTTATTATAAATTTATGTTTGGGTCACAGAAACAGAAATACATGTGTATCAAATTTCAACTTCATCGGTCCATTAGATTCGGAGCAAATTGGCAGTGACAGACGAACAGACAAACAGACAAGACACACGAATGGTCCTAATACGGCTTCCGTTTTTTTCTTTTGAGGTACGGAACCCTAAAAATGGTAAAAGGACGGCAAAATCAAAATTCTTGTGGAATATCTAACTTGTTAATTATATCTCGGAACTCGGACGGACGACTGAATAATCTATTCAAAATACACCATGCCGGCCACGTACTGGTCGCCCATAGCGGTCACATAGTTTTTTTTTTTTTTTTTTTTTTTTCTTTCATATTGCGGGAAGATTAGAACATTTTGTAAACGAGTGAACTCACCAGACCAGACGAGTCCAGTGGTGTGGTACTGCTTGACATAGGCCTGCAGGTCCGCGAGCAGCTGCACCCAGGCGCGGCACCACTCCACGTGCGCCTTGTTTTTCTCCTTCCACTCCTTCAGCACTCGGTTCGTGTAGAACTGGCCGGCGTCGTTCATCTCCTTGACGTAGGGCGCGGGGGTGGGGGCCACGGCCACCCAGCCGAGGGCCGGGACGCTCTCAGAAATGGCCGATAAGTGGTTAAAGAACGTCGAAGCGCGGTTCTTCTCACGGAACTGCTGGATGGCAGAGATCTGCTCGCTGGTCGGCGCGAGCAACTGCGTCTCTTCGGCCTGGGAGGGCTTGCTCCTTGTTGTAGCCAGTTGGATGTAACGGAGCTGCGCCCTGATGTAGAAAATCAATCATGAACAAAGATTTTGAAGTGAACACGCATTCGAAATACTAAACATAACCTACTCAAGACTCTTCAGACATAAGTATGTATTTAGATAACGTGAACAGTACTATATGTCACTCCTTCATATTTATGATCATGTATTCACAGATTCAGTATTATGTATATATTTTATTTTAATGAAGCTGAAAATCGAGAACATTATAAACAAAATTGATTATTAAATACCTAACTTACATTAAGTATCGTGTTTCATTAATAACGTTGACTCTAGTTCAGCGAACTACATATTAATAGTTTTGTGTGAATCTACCGTTTTGTATTTCATTAAAAAGCACAAACAAGTTTTGATGGAGGAATTATTGATTAGAGTCGTTCCCCTCTGTGCCACGGAGAGCAAGAAATTTCACACCCTAATTACGTAACACCGCAATCGGCGTAATCACAATAGATTTAATTTGACATCTAAACAATGTTCATTGCGCCACGATCTACACGCCCCTTCGTCGAAAGGGAAGCCAATCCTTCCAAATTGATTTAGGTTTAAGCCAAAATTTTATAAATTGTTTTCTTGCAACTGCCATTTATATGTAGTTTCAAGAGGAAACAGACTAGGAAAAGGAACATTGTTGCACTGTCAAAATGTTTCTGGTTTATGTAACCAAATAAGGCTCCTTGTTACCATAACCATATACATAGGTAGGAATAGCAGTTGTGTGTCAGGATAAGCATATTATAATGATTGTGGAGTTTAAGCGTTAGTCGTTTCGTGTAAAATACGGTCACTCAGCTCAGACTAGAATGTTACCCCAAACAGAGTTGAGTTACCACAATGCGTAGCTTATTTATTACGTAGGACGGTAGGGTTATTTCTTACTGGAAGGCGGCGTTGACGAGGTTGGCGTGCGTGGCCACATCTCCGCCAATCTGCTGCGAGAGCTTCAAGTACGTCTGCAGAGGGCCCTGCCAAACAAAAACAAATCTACTTAACACATGTGGGGGATTGTTTAGTCTGTACAAAGATTCGGTTTGTTTAGACTATCATCATCATCATCAGCCTATGAAGTTCCCACTGCAAGGACACGGCCTCCTCTCAATGAGAGGGAGTGGGCTATGCTATAATCCACCACGCGTGCCCAGTGCGGATTGGTAGATGTCGCATGTCTTCGAGATTTTGGTTCTAGGACATGCCGGTTTCCTCACGATGTTTTCCTTCACCGTTTTGAGAGCAGTGGTGATGAAATAAGTTACACAAAGTAAAGCACCTGTCTGGGTTCGAACCCACGACTTACTGTTCGTAAGTCGGGGCCGCCACCACTGGGCCACCGCTGCTCTCTGCTTGTGTTTAGTCTATACATTGTTGATAAACGTAGGGTCTAGACATGTCTCATCAAGAATGAAATACAGCAAAAGTTCAATGGCAATGCCCCAGTATCGCTGTAACTCCAGCCCCTAGGGTAAAACTACGCGACGTCTGCAAACTGGTTCGCCTTCAATTAGCTCAATTTTATTTAATATTGATAACCTGAGCTTGATACAATAGAACGACTGAATTATGGAAATTCATTGTGTTCTGAACGAAGTAACTTACACCGGAATAATTTCAGAACAGGCGGAGCGTTAAATAAAAACACAAAAAATACTCATGAAATAGGTACGTTATTAGACTATTATACTGAATTTGAAAGACACTATCAAAGATATACAATATCCTTAAATATCTTATGACAAAGAGAAAAATTGTATCAACTTCCTTTGAACATTTTGTTATGACAATGGATTTCAGTTTTTTTTTCGCAATATAATGTTTACAATATTATATTCTAGTTACATAAGCAAAATAGTTTATGTTTATAAATCATATTTAATACTGCTAGTAACAAAACATTCTTATTAGTTATTAACGAGTACCTATAATAAAACATTCCTTTTGTATCCACTTGGACATAAATAAAATTGAGTCATATCTATGAGCTCTACTAAGGATATTCTTTTTTATTTACTCAAAAGAAAATGGTTTTATTAACTGTATTATCATCTCTAGTGCTTTTCCTAGTAAGTACTTAATGTGTTCAAAGAGACAAACAAGCACTTGAGTATCTAACTAACAGTGTTTATGTCAGTGCATTTTATACTCAGAAACACAAGCAAGATAATGCCGCCGTCCTGATTTAATTTGTAGTGTTTATTTTTTACTGGGTTGCATCCATTTTTCTGATTACTTTCATTTTGTTACTGAATAAGAGAATACTAAATGATTTCATTTTTCTCTCAACACTTTTCAACAAATCATGAAAACCTTTTAGGCAAAAAGCATAAAAGCGTCGCGCGTTTTTAATTCAATTGTGAATTGGTAAAACAATCGGCGTTGACAAACACTCGAACGACTTGGTGTAACATTTAGCATCCAGAGTAAATAAAAGAGTGTTTACTCGATTGCGGCTAGTTGACGGAACGGGGGAAATTGAGCGGTTACTCATATTTCCTGGGGGCCAACCTTTGAGCGCGACGCTATTTACCCGACCGTTATTAATTGATACCAGCACACATCCTAGACCTTACCCTAGCCGTCCCAAGAGGAGAGCTCAGTTTTGTGTATGTCCCTTTGTATATTATTTACGCAAATTTTCGTAAGGTTTTTTGTCTCATAATCCTTTCTTAACTTGTAATCCCTTTTCCCGAAATCACTCTACGAAGAATGAGTCTGCGAAATCTATTAGATAAAAGTCATTTTCAGAAAAAAGGTCAGAGTTTAAAAGCATTTAAGTATGCGTTTTATACGGCTCGTAAGGCAATTTATTAACTTGATTTGCTTGCTTGCTTTTTGTCACAGCCTTTTAACCTGTCTTCCAGTTATTGATTTTAATTTATGACTTAAACATTCGGATGATTTATCGTACTTTCATTTCCACTTTATAGCAAAAAAGACGGTTTGGCAAAAAACAAACGGAGAGCTGGAAACGGGTTTATCTTACAGTTCAATGTACTTATAAAGCCATGTATGGATTAACTTATACCACAGTCCTCTCGTTTCTTTATGCCGTGCTTATGCAATGCGGTTTTTTTCTCTGTGAACATAACAAGAATGAAATCATTAAGTCCGAATAGGAGTTTAAATGCACGGTCGGTGCACATTACGATTGATCCTAAGCTATGATGAGTTTTTTATACACGAAACATTCATTTTTATATCGATGCAATTACTGCAATTAGTGACCTAACGGATGGGTAACAGAACACCCTTTATATGACGTGGATCACGCTTCAATTTTTTTTTTTGTTTTTTTAAGTTGGCTTCTTCGGTAAACTTTTCGTGCCTAAGTAACAACAACCGCATGGGTCGATCCATCAGGTTAAGCTATGCTTGCGCGGGGTTGGTCTGTGGAAAAGTAGTCCCCCATCTTTACATACCGAGACTTCTTCGTGCCTCGGAAAGCACGTTAAGTCGTACGTCCTTGGTAATATCTAGAACCCGAACAAAAACAAGAGTGTTCTGGTCTTGATATTCTTGACATTTTAGCTTGGATACACCAACGAAAGAATGCTCTATCCCTGTTTACACAAAAATAATTCGGTAGAGTGCGAATATAATGTGCATTCGCTCGTTGGATCTAAACCGAAGTTCAGATGGCATTGTTCTGTCCTAGAGATTAGCATACCTGTACTATATCTTGGTAACCGTTGACACTCATGTTGTCGGTTGGTTCAAAGACCGGTGGTGGATGTAGCGAGAGGTCGGGGACGGGCGACGGCGGCGCCGGAGAGCCCGGTGGTGTGGTCGTGCGCGTGCGCAGCAGCGGCAAGCGCTCCAACCGCGAAGTGACACGCTCCAAGCGCTCGATCAGGCTCTCGAGCTCAGACGCTGGGCTTTGGGCAGCTGCTGCAGCGTCGGTTTCGCTGCCTGGGGAGAGAAAACAGAAAATTATTCATAATCTAACTGGTTTCAATAGACACTTGACTCCAGAAAAAGCAATAGTTATAGGCTAGTTGGCTTAAGCAACGGCAGTGACGGTATATTCAAAGAGTAACATCACCGGCACAACAAAACATATCATAATGATATAACAATGGACCTACAGAATATTTCACTGGTCTTTTTCTAACTCATTTCAACAGAAACTTGTGAGTTTGCGACACACTAGCATAGAAACTGTTCATATAAATAGCGGCACATCATTTATGTGGTTTTAAAATAAATACTTTATCTTTCTTGTAAAATATAAATAGCTGTTTATAAGATCTTCGTCCGGATGTCTAAGTAGGTAATAATAGAAATAGACGAACTGTTCCTAATCTACTTAAAACTCATTTTATCTGAAAGACTGACATAGTAACCGCAGTTTGTTTCATTTCAGTTTATCAAAAGAGCTTGCAGTAAGAATGTAAAGATTATAATTTCCACGCGGATAAAGTTGCATACATAGTGTTTCATAAAAAGCAGAAGTTGCGCTGAGGTTACCTAAAATTAATTGCGCGAAACAATGGCTCCACCCAGATCTCCACACACGAGACTAGGTACACCACACACCGCAACAGGGAAGTCGGATGAGCATAACTTTTTTATGCGTGCTTTATGTGGAGGCAGAATCTTTCTGACTAGTTTATATTTTAGTTTTTCTTCCAGTACGAAGTTTTATTGCTTTTTCTTGTTGTTTTTTTGTTTTGAACCAAGCCCCTCTGAATACAAAGCACTCAGTCGACCTCGACGAATAACAAGCACATCATAAACTCAAAGAAATGGGCCTTCGTAATGGGAAATTTACACCGCCCGTGACCTATCCATTTAGGATATTCAAAGGCACATTTACTAATTGTAATAGGTAGACGATTTTTTCTTAAATTTAAGAACAAACATTATAATAAAACATTTAACTTTCCGTCTACAACACATAATTCTATTAAAGTTCCTCTTGAATGACTTTGAAGAAGTTTCAAGTGGGACCAAGTGGAAAATATTCTACATTGTACTTAAAGGTAAATTACATGAACACGGTTTGTTCGCTGAATTACAGCGAGAAAAGACGAAGTCTGCTGGCCAAATTAAAATTAAACAAAAGAACTACAGTGACACCAAAATTAAGCGCCTTAAACATGTTTGAACTAAGGAAGAAACTTAATGTAAGGCGAACTTCTGATGTCACAGGTATAGCATCTGGTATTACCATACAGGTACGTCGTATTTCTAAATCATTAAGTAATTGAATGAGTCTTGTTAGCTACATTTCTCTTGCAATAAATAAAACAGGACTAATGCAAACAATATAATCAATAATACCTAGAGCTGTATTGAAGGCCTCTTCAGTCATTTGCGATATTTCTCTAACATCCGCTGCATCTTCCCCTTCCTTATCAACGTGGGCTTCAAACATCTTGATGAGATGTTTCATATTTTTCCTTGTATTCTCGTCCATTGTTGCAAAGATCGTCAAACGATTACGAGAATTAGTCACAAAATAATTGAATTTCTAATAATTCCACACCTTGGTCACTTAGGTTCTGGTTGAACGCTCACTATCGACTGACTCACTAAGAGATGATAAAGTGATAACGTGTCTTTAAAGAACCGTAATCGTGTAAATTACACCTAGATAAAACGAATGCCTGATAACAGACAGGATAGCCAGCATACAACTTTTGCTTTCGATAGGTGCAGCATGATATTTGTTTTATAGGGCCAAGGGCTACGAGGCTACATTCAAGGGTAAATTAATTACTCATACTGTTGACCTGTTTGATAAATCTTGACAAATGAGTAGGGTACTGGGGCTTACATTATAAGTATTATAACATATAAAAAATTTAACATGAGTTTTTCGAGATACCTATCTCATTCAGTTTTTGCAAACCAATTACTAGTAGTACTGTTACCAAAGTAGGTACTTCTCGTAGAACCCACATCAGCACGGTAAGGATTCGACTAGTGACGTTGGCCGTAACAAGAAGTGATTTAGAGCTATCCCAAAGTAAAAAATATTGGCTTCCTAAATCTTCATTCATTCCACAAAAACGAAATTTTTCCGCCAATCCAGAGAAAGGCCTTCAATTTGAATACCAATAGCTTCAATCAGCACATAGATTTATGCCTCAAAAATTAGCTTTAAACCGATTTTTCCCAGCTTTACCCGCTTTCAATAGGGACACTGATGATTCCTGTATAATTTCCTAAGAATATCTTTTCAAAACAAATTGAGCATAATTTTATAGCTTTGATATATTCAACACACGCTTTTACCCATATAAAAAAAACTTATGTAGGTATGGAGAAGATTATTTACGGTCCAAAAGGAACGCGTTCGCATATTTTTTTAAATAAATTGAGTGTGTAGGTACCTGCTAAGACCAAACAAACAGTAGGAATAAATCGATTGAATGATGGTAAGTAAGGATGCAAAATTATTTTCTTTAATAAACTCAGCCGATTGGAGCGGTAAATGGTTGCGACGAAAACCAATCAATACCTTATCTATGAAGTAAACAAAACCATAAAGATGGCGTTATTTGAAAGCTCAAATAGCCTAGTAAACAAGCCCATACATTGTTTACTGACTAGACATATTAACTGCCTCAAAACTATCAAGTTCTCGGAGCAAGGCCAACTGGCCAAGTAATAAATAAGAATTTTAACACTACAGTTATAATAATAAATTATAACCCCGGTTAATTTTTAATTAGAAAGGCTGCATGAAAAATCTCCTCTATCTTATCTATACTAATATTATAATAATACGTGTATAATAAAGCTGAAGAGCTTGTTTGTTTGTTTGAACGCGCAAATCACTGGAACTGCCAGTCGAACTTGAAAAGTTATTTTTGCATTTGATAGCCCATTTCTTGAGGAAGGTTAGCTATTTAATATCACGCTACGACTTGAAGGAGCCGAGCAAAATCAAAAAAATGTCAGAAACAACGCTAAGCGAAGACGAAGTAACAGCGCGGACGAGCAATGCGATGCGACGCGATGGGTAGAGGGCAGAAGCTAGCTTAATATACTCCCCCAAGAGCACAGAGGTTGAATGAAACGCGAGCGATGAATATAAATGGGTATAATAATTTCATAAGTAAAATTGAGTCAAGTTCTCTCAACTTGCGATGTGTGTAATATTAATGCTATAATCTTATTTTCTAATCGGAAAATGGAGATAAACACATAGGTAGGTAGAGCCGCATCTCCGCCGTGCAAGGCTTTAATAAGTGTTGTGTGGCATAAGTATGCCTCGTTTATATTGTACGGCTTTTTTAATAAAACTCTGGGCTTATGTATTTATAGCGTATAAAATATACATACTTGCATTACGAGTAAAAATTAAGTGGAGTTTTCCGTACAGATCCCGTATAGCTGTAAAAAGGGTTTTATAACACGAGGGTGTCATAAAAGCCTATAGAGTATATATAGAGCTTTGTGTGATCCGTTAAAGGGACTTAGTTTGTGGACCCCAGAACTTACTTTGAAATTACGTACCCGCATCAAGAAAACATACAGTACCTCCCTATCTAACTACATGTATGTAGTATGTAAGTAGGACGTATATTACACATGTCATGTTTACGAACTTGAACTTTTCAGCGTCAAAAGAAAATGAAATTACAAACGGTTTCTCAACATGTAAAGTGAGCTTGCGGCTCATAACACTGGGCATGTTCGTATATTTTCATACCTAGAGACATTTATATGTAGAAACCGCATTATGTTTAGCTACCCAAAGATTTTGCTAAACATTTCAGACTAACCAAGCACCTACCCATAAAATCTGAATGTTTAAATTTAAACAGTGCGAATGTGTGTACCTACCTACCTATTAAATAAGGTAGATGGGCTGTATGGATTTAAATAATGGTAAGGGCTCGTGAAAATCAATATAAAGACCTGAGTACCTACGTATTTGAGTAGGCAGGTAGGTACCTAACGTATGCGAATTTTATCAAGTCTAATATCCGAGATGCCTCACATTATGTTTCATAGCTTTTCACCCTTTTTTTTAGGTCTTAGGTTTTGTCAAGACACAACAGTGTACGTTGATGTCTGATTCTTTTCACATGTGTTGATGTGCACCAGAGCAAAACAATCAACGCGAAGAAATGTCTGAATAGATTTTACTAAGACGTCACAGTAGACTCATCTATCTTCACAAATAGCTTGTCGTCCGCAACAAAGGCTCATTAACGTTAAATTAAAAAGAAACGGCGACGCTTGCTGAATTATAATTCGCATCGTTAGGCAAGAACGGTATGGTTCCAGAACGAATAATTATCCGAGTAGGTACTTAATTTAAGCACCTTTTAAGTCAGACTATTCAGGCTAGAGATGGCTTGTAGCTAAATAATAACAGCCGCACGGCTCGATCGAAGGTAAAGCTACGCCTGCCGCGGTCGGTTCGTGGATGGGTCATCATCAATTACATAACGAGAGCCCTCCGTGCCTCGGAAAGCACGTTAAGCCTTTGGTTCCGGCTGTCATTCGTAGATCTTTGACAGTCGTTACTGGTAGTCAGAAACCCAAAATTCTGACGACTTGTCTTACCAAGGGGTATCGTGTTACCCAGTAACTGGGTTGTGGAGGTCAGGAGTCACTCGATGTAAAATACTAATTCAGCTTTCAGCTGCCTTCAGTTAAATTGGAACCGACCCTAACATAATTGAGAAAGCGCTAGGCAGATTCAGGCTAGAGATGCTAAGTTATCGCTGGATCCCATCTTGTTTATGAGTGATATAACGTACTCTGTTAAAGAATTCCACGAATCGTCATAAGGGTATCTTTTTTTTAAATAAATTAATAAATTATAATGTTGACTTAATGGGTTGGAAAATGCACTTTAATTATAAAAATGTGGTACTTACTTACTTATCCACATTGCGCTTTGGCGAGATTACGTTACATGTAGACTTGCATACAAGGACGTTATTGGACCAGTGTTCAAGTGCAAGAACCGATGAAATAGCCATGTTTACGGATACGTTATATCCCTAATGGTCACATAGGTGTAATAAAGAATGTTCACAGTTCCGAGACTGTCGGCAGAGACAAAGCAAATAAATAAAGCAAGGACATTTTCAGGGCAACACTTTTGTAGTCTTACAAAATTCATAGCATTTTAGTTTGCTAAAGAATCTTAAAACTTCATTAAAGTCCTTAGCTGCGGTTTGTTTTTCTTTAGTGAAAGCTGCTGAAGCCTTTGATCAAACTTTATATTACTTGCTTAACTCGATTAATTACAATAATACTAAAACAAAATTCCTGACAATTACAAAACCTCAAGCTTCAGTGATGAACCGGTTTTCATTTTCACCTCTTTACAAACGATATCATTATTAGGTTTTATAAATAAAATCTGTTTCAGTATTTAAAATCTTTAGGTACGGTAACGTCTGTTGATTGCCAGTGGTAATGAAGAAAATACAGCTTTTGCCTAAAACCTACGACTCCTATGGCAATCAATAATAAACATATTCCACATCGACCTAACAGTCTAATTCAGAAAGGCTTTTAAAGAAAAAAATCTTTTAGGGATATTTTTTTTTGTTATCTATTAGTAATTTTGATACCTACATAATGCAGTCATAGTATTTCATCAGAGCACACTTGTTTATTTTCGTACTAGTGCTTCTTGGCCATGGCCATTCTAAAATCTAAATGTAAACTCATCCTTACGTAGCCGATATTTACATAATCATAATACCTACTTACAAAAGAGTTTTCTTATTTACCGTCGCAAAATAAACGCGGAGAAAAGATTTCCACACTTTTTCTCTGGATGGACGAGTAAGCATTCCACAGGGGCTTTTTTATCTCTATTGAATTCTTAAAGAGGTACATAATCATTCATATAGCAGCAATGTTAGCCATATGCCCTGCACACAAGCAATCTTTAGAGAAAAACCAAAAACTTATCCGAACAAAGAAAAATGAAATAAAGGAATTTACGTTATTGAAATGACAAGATACTAAAAGTAAAGTACCTACTTATACCTATATGATTGTGCTAAAATTAAAATGTCTGTTCCTATAAGGCTCATAATTTAACAAAATAGTTGCTGATTCCGTCTTACCTATAACTCGTTTTGTTTATCCCCACAGCAGTTTCGTTGAATATCCATCGAGCCATCGATCCTTACCATAATCAGAATGACCAACTTTATACGAGGAGTGACTCATAAAATATTTAATGAGTTTTAAAGTTTAGCTCTCACCGGCTGCGCGCAAGTAAGGCAAGGTTCTTTATTTTCAAAGGTATGATACCTTTCAAAACAAAAAGTTCAGTTAAACTTCAGTAAACATCTCAATAAAGTTATGGAAAAAATGCACATACCTAATTAATTTCGCTAAAGATGAAGCTCGCTAGTTAACGCGTTAAGTTTGTGTAGTAATTCGCGACTATTGGAAGAAACTTTAGTTAATCTGTATGTTATAAGGATATTATACGTGTGTATATTCCGAGTTATTTATAACCCAGCACGCACGAATGCACGCGTGTAACTAGATGAGACCGACACAACAATAATTATTATGCTATATTTATGACGTAACTCATGTAACGAACTCAGTATTCAGATCCAATCAGAAATCATTGAGCGCGACAAAAACCGCAGACACAGTAAAATCCTGTCTGTACTAGGTACAAAATCTACAAATGCTAATAATTCTTATCCGCTATCTCATATTCAAATTAAATTATTAAGCTCCCACAGTTTCCAACTCTTAGGGAGAGAAAACGATTTTCGGATATCGTCGACTCAATATTGAGGAGGAAATCGTTGCACTGCGTTCATGAACAAGTTGTCGACATTAGTTTTTACGTCTACAGAAGGGACCAACAATTGAATTCAATAAAATTATTGCATGAAATAAGGAAACATAATGTATCCTATAAATAGGCACATGAACATTAAAATCATTTTGGATAATAATAACTCGTTTTCCTTCCCTTTATGTCTGTAGGTGGAAGCCGTGGAAGAAAATACTTATACAATAATATCGTGTCGGCACAATTATCATATTTAGTTCTTCTTATATTTCTAATAACCAATGAGGCATAATTACCAAACCATGTTTATATTTAATAATAAATAAATGTTTAATATTTTTTTTCACCTGTAAGAGCTCTTCACTTCAACTGGTTCTTGGACGACACGAAATGTGTTAATTATAAATGATATACTTTTCTAATTAGCGCACTTACATTCATAATTTGATTCTACTGTCTTTCTAGTTTAATAAATAACTATTGGGCTATACTTTCTCCGGGGTAAATTTTCTTAATTAAGCAAACACAATCAAATAAATTGTTTTAGGGACGCTTGACTGAGTACTACTAGTTTCTGTCCCGACTTCGTCCACCTGATATTTTGGCCCCCGACCCACGCCACCGCGTCGCATCCTATCGCGCAATATTACTCCGTTTTCGGTAAGCGTTCTTTCCTATGTTTTTATTCTTGCTCGGGTCGAAGGGTCGTAGCGTGTTAAGAGTCCTATTACATTTTTGACGCAAATTCATGATTTTTGACGTTGTAATTTTCAGCAGCAGTAAGATATTTGAATTATTTGATTATGAATAACGATAGTGCCATTCTCTTTATTATAAGTTGGAGTTGCACATTTTAACTTTTCTTGTCGTGTAATTTACTATGAATATTTTACGAACTCAGTTTACAAGGAAAAATGTCGGCAATGGAACTTTGACGCTCAAATTCACATTGTTTCATTCAGTTCTAATAAAAGCGAAAGTTACTAAACGATAACTTGAATGTTTTACTTGTTTATTGGAGTTCTAGAATTTCTTTAAATTCCTTGAGTTTTCAGGGAAAAGTCGTAAAGAAAACCAATAAATGTCTTGATTTTCATGTCCATTATATTCCAAATAAACACAATTAAATCAAATAAACTAATATGATATAAAACTTCGATCTACAGTGAATACGTTTCATTAGTTTTTGTTTCTCAATATAATAAGACAAAATTACAATAAATTAAATTAAAGTACTATTATATTCCGCGTCAATTCAGCAAATTATACGAAAATAATGTGTAACTCCAACTTACAAGAAAGAGAATGGCACTATAGTTATTATAATCAAATAATTAAAATATCTTACTGCTGCTGAAAATTACATGGTCAAAAATCATGAATTTCCGTAAAAAAATGTAATAGGACTCTTAAGGCAAGCCTTCTTCAAGAATTGGGCTATCAAATTCAAAAATAATTGTTAAAATCTGACTAGCAGTTCCAGAGACTGGCGCGTTAAAACAAACAAAAAACAAACTCTTCAGCTTTTTATTACTATAGATTAATACACATTTTCATTAAAACTTATTTATTTTTACACTTATTGAATGAAGATGTCTTCCCCGTAATTTGTAGGTAAGCTTAATGCTAATGTAAAATTTTGAGATAACTGATTTCAAAGTACAAGTACGTAGAGTCGTAGATGATATTTGAAAATGGTTAATAAACTTCTTCCTTTATTTTTTAACTGTTTGGTGTTTTAGTATATTTGGTTTTAGTGATTTTGGCATCGAAAGGTTTATTAAATTATTAGGTACCCAAAAGAATTGGAATGAAGGCCATTCAATTTGAGAGTTTAGAGAAAAGTGATATTTAGAGACGAATTCTGGGAAATTTTCAAAAATACTTAAAAACTTTGTTTTTTCGAATACCATCAATTTTTGCCTTGGGTTTATGGGGTGCTTAATTGTTGCAAATGGGTCACACTATCAAGTTCCAGAAGGATACGTGAAATTACAAGTCACCTTGTTTAATAATATCTGATAAGGCTATAATGAATAGGACGATTTGCTTTAGAGCAATTTGGTAGGTAATTAAAGTCTAATTAACACGACATCTATGTGCTTGACTATTGAACTAAACGTTGCTATTAATCATACAATCATAAGAGATGTATTGTGAAAATTTAATTCGTGTGACGGAAAATTTAAGCTGTTCCGTGATTTGTATGACATAAATAACCCTATTGGTAATACAATTTGCACACATTTTAATGAAACTTCTTCTGTTTACCATTCCCACTAATATTGCCTATATGTACCAAATAGGTTATACAATCTCAAGTAATTGAGTCAGAATCTAGTTAGAGGGCATTTATGTACCATCTGGCGTGCAACATACACTTTTGGTTAGCCATGTGTCAGTCGTGTGACACCACAATCCTTAGTATGTGTAGGACAGCTATCGTATGACCAATAAGAGCTCGCTTGTCCTACTTTACTTCTCTAGACTTGTCAGCATTAAATATTATATCACAGACATTAATCAAGGTAATGCCCAATGTAAACTCAAAAGATAATTCTGAGGTATCTACAGCGTTAAAATGTTTTAATTTATGGAAATTTTCCTTTTGATTAAGAGAATTGTAAATGAAAGAGGAGCTTAAATATTCTTTAGACATCGCCTGGCCAATAGGGATGATGCCTGGGTAAAAAAAAAGAAATTCTATTTAGTCTGTCAGTCAGATAATAAAAAAATATTAGAAACGTATTTTATGCTTTATCATATTATTAAATAATGACTTCGATAAAACGCATTAAAGTTGGAGTGGGGATTGCTAAGTCACAAGTAAGTAAAAATCAACATACTCGTGACGTCATGGCACATTTTAACTCAATGTATCGCCATAATCTTTTGATTACGTAAAAAAAGAAAAAATATAACCTTTTTATGGTCACATTGACATAATAGGGATGATCCTATTATGTCAATGTGACCATGTAAACTAGAATTCTCACTTAGATAACTTAGCAATAATCTAGCAAACCCAGAATGGCTTTGTATGCAAAAATATTTGCCTCGACTGAATCCAAGTTATTAAGGCATGCCAACATACCGCTAGCTAGGACAATGACTTAAACAACCTACCTACTTGAAAACTATAGCACGTACTGCTCGTGCCTTAGCACTAGGGCTCGATTTGAACTTGACTGATGTTTCAGACATTACTGGCACCTAGCTGACACGCCCACTGCCTTGGCAATGAGATAGATATCTTAGTATGTATTACTGAACAAATATTAAATTCTTGACAGCAAATCGACTGAAAACAATAAGGTTAAAGGAATTTGTTCGCTCTCATCACGATATTAGAAGACTTCCAACTAGCGATTGGAATAGTATCATTATCTAATATTCCCACCTACAGATTTTACATAGCTCTTTGTTATAAATCAGCAGCCAGTACAGTACTGCAGAGACAGTCACACAGAGACAGAGCAGCAGACAAGACAAAACTACAGACTTTTGTAAGCAGTACTGGCTACTGCTTACAAAAGTCTGTAGGTTTTAAGAGTATTGCTAAAATAGAAGCACAAAGTAAACGAAGGGACATCAACTGTAATAAATATGAAAACAAACTTATAAAACAGTCAGCTACAGATGCAACGAAGCATTTCTCAAATACTTTTCACAAACAAAATGTAGTTAAAACTTCCCAGTATTGAATAAGTCGCAAATAAAACGGTGACTACGTCAAACGTGCAGTGTTAAGAACTACTCCAAGATCACTCCCAAAACGGTGTAGGTGGAAAGGAAAGTGGGCACCTCTTAACTTGCTCTACATTCGCAACCACCACCTAACTAAATGACATACTCACATACATTTTTAACGAGCGCATTCCTCTTAAGGGCTTGCTGCAACTTACTCGAATTATTCGACAGAACCCTATTTCTTACACTCAAGATCTTGAGATGCATCTTGAAATTACAATAGTAGATATTTTTTTCAAGGGCAACTGTGTATGGAATGGCAACGTGAGATGTTACGAACACTGATGTCATATTGCTTTCCAGCAATATAGTCCGTTCTATATTTACATTACGCTTGGGATAGGTGCCAGCTGGTCAAATCCGACGGTATGATTCTGATCCGAAACACTGAAAGTATTTAAGTACATTATCAACAACGGGACTAACAAGCATGTTTTCGAATTTTATTTTATTTAAAACAATACTCAAATTAAGAAAGATACGACTGAGTACTTGAGTCTTTAAATACTGTATTCATTTATATTCAAATTGAATACCTTCTTCCCAGCCTCCAATCAGAACAGATGCCACATGCTATCGAATTCAGTTATTTTACACGAACGACGCTAATAAAGTCAAGAACATTACGCACCGTCGTCGGTCAAATTACAAAACAGGGTTGAAAAGGGCTGCTAAGGTACCTACGTTCCTTATCAACAGGCTTTTATTAAAAAACAAAAAAATTTGAACGCGAGTGGTGTTCTGTTCAGTAATTCACCTCTTTCAAGTGAAATGGACAAACCGGTGCGGCCTTTTACATCTTTATTACTTAGACAGACATTCAGGCTAGCCATTATTTTGCTATTGATTTATATGCTATTAAATACCTAAAGGTTTCCATACTTTCACTTAGATTTCATGTGGTAATAAAAGCGCTGTGCTCTTAATTATAATAATGTTAAATTTCTATTAATTTCATCAACATCATCATCGGAGGCCCTGTTCCACTCACTGCTCAGTATATGCCACCTCCCTTTTGTCCCACGCTTGCTTCTATTCATTTACTTGTAACTGAATTGTTGTGTACATCCATAAACACAGATTCTACTAGTACTATATTATTATTAGTACGTGGGCATAGGGTGAAAATACGGAGAAAACGATTTTTCCTAGATATGAGACCTAGCTAGATCGATTTTTCAACCCCGTAAACCCCTTTATTGCAACTTTCATCGAAAACGTTAGAGCCGTTTTCGAGACCGTGATTACAAAATACAAATATTGCTCATTTAATAGTATAGGATTGCAGCCCGGAGTCTGGATTTGTGCCCGGTTGATGGCAATAGGCTCGCCCCCTATTACATGGGACTCAAACATAACTAGCTAAATGTGGGTGTACTATAATAATAGCTTAGTACACCTCTGCCCAACCCTTCGGGGAATATTACCGTAATGTTATGTTATGTGTTATTATACATTATTATATAAATGTAAAACTTTGTGTTTAGATATTTGTTACTCAATCACGCAAAAACGGCGGTACGGATTTGGATGAAATATGGCACATAGATAGTTTATAACCTGGATTAACTCATAGGATACTTTTTATCAATAGTACGTTCCCGTGGGATAATTTCCGACACACACGAGTGCGAAGCCGCTGGCAAAAGCTGGTTTTAAATATAAGTAGTTTATTTCCATAGCAACACACATAAAGGACACAGTTCACATATGCGCCAGTTTATCCTGTGCTCTGTTAGCAATGGTATTGCCGACCGACCGCATTATGGAATTGAATAGCAGATACCTAACCCACTATGAATTTTCCACATGAGCAGAGCGTTATATCGCAAACAATGGAATCGATTGCCGGAGCATGGAGTAACTTCCTGGGCAGTCTCTGAAACGACTTCTTATACGAAGAACAAACAATTTCTGCTAATTATTAAGCAAACAGGTATGTAGGCAACATAGATGTTGGTATGGAAGGATTTTGCATGTATATTTATGGAGGTGCATCGATAACGATACCGTATCATCACCAAAATGATGACACGATCCTAGAGCTATATAATATTATCTTTCATCATAAATAATGTGGATAGTACAGTTCTGTTTATTTTTATTCGATTCTGAGCCCGGTGTCGATTGTTCCAACAAGTACGTAATTAAAATACGTGAACTACCACCTTAGGAGGGAACAGGGTCTGCGATTCTCCATACAAATGTATTCCTCTTTTTTCTTCCTGAATAATGCCTCTAGAGCAATCATTTTTTTTTTGTAAAATCAAGGTCTGCTGTAGACACGTCCCTATTATTTCCTTTTTTTCAGCAATTTATTGGTAAAGAAAATATGACCCTCCAAAAATAATAAAAATGCCCCATTTTTTCCACCGTGATTAGAGGACTACCATACAAATTCGAAAAGTTATTAACATAAAAGAAAATGATAGGAACCTCGACATACTCTTTCTTAAAATTTTAATGTAAAAAAATAATAGAATCAGCTCAGTTTTCGAGGAGAAAAAAGAGGAATACGAAACGTTGATCTCGTCAATTTTTTTGTGATATAATCGCTCTGAGATGGAGTCGTCCTTATCGCACTCTGCGGGGACAGACTGTCGCAATAGTTTCTTCAAATACCTATTTTTCAAAGTCCTCGCAGGCCCTGTTCCCTCTTAACGTTTCCATGGATAAGTATAAAAATAGGCTGCGCGAATACGTAACACGTAAATATTTGCGAATATCATGATGTGTATATGCGAGCACCGTATCACATACAACCTTATCGTATCATACATGGTTCTCTATGTCTACACACTACACAGCATATTACTCGTATTATGGCCACACCAAAACGATTAAGTTCATTGACATAACTTGTGTGGCCTGACGTCCGGCGACAGTCCCATACATTATTAACATTGATAAGCTCGCGCAATTTGCAGGAAAATATACGCTATATTGTTGGAACAACAAGCTACATTAGCAATTTTATCATGTAAGTAGTTGTTATAATGCCAATGTTATACACATTGAATAAACGTGTACAGAACAGCTAAACAGCTTCTTTATCTAATAACTACGTGTCGTTACTCATAGTTTATACATAAATAACACCGGTTAATTTGATACAAAATAAAACAAAAAATTGGCGCAGCTTACCAGTTTCCAGAGAAAACGATCCGTATAATAACCAATTGTAAGCACAGAAATAAACACTTTCAGAGCACTTAACCGTTGTTTTTCATGCACTGTTAGTAAAGGCACAATGCGTGTAAACATGCGCGTGCGTCGCTGTACACTGACGGGAGCTGGTGGGATTAACGCGGACGGATGTGTGACTATGATTCAGAAACTAAGCGGGTGTCCGCCAACCGTTCTCTAGAAACTTTAGTATACGCCGATTGCCGAACTACATGCTCTTACGAGCGCTTCGACCGACACTGAACTATCGCTGTGACTCATTAGGTGACGTACGACTCATAAAATGATGACAGCATACGATAGCAGAAATTGACAACAGCCGATCTAACCGCTAGTCACACCGACACGGTGCTCGATACTCTTGCATATTTAATTTCACGTTTGCCGAAGGTTGAATGAAGTGAATTCTATATCGTTATTTATTTATAAATGTTCCTACGCATGTACTCCGCCCTTCGCAAGATATATGTACATACTTTGTATAATATAGTAACAGTCAAAATATGTTCTTCGCCTTAAGTGCTATTTTTATCTGCTCAATGCACGATATAATCTGTTTACTTACTAAGTATTACATCTCAGACTGAATTAAAAAAATGACTCTAGACTCTGGCAGTAAAAATAAATATTTAGGTTACATAAATTGGTAAAGGGTTGTGATAAAGTAAAGAATTTGAACTAACGAAGATATAAAAGACTTGTACATAAAAGTAAATAGGTACCTACTCAATATACCTACTTGCTGTTTAAAGGCTTCACAGCAAATTGCTCGTTAATAGGCCATAGAGGAAGATACATGATGACATTTTTATTAGACACACAATCCACAACACTGTACAGGCGCCAGCACGTCAAGTCACTACAATCTGTCAAATTTCTTTAATAGATTTTCAACTTTATCACAAAAACATAAGGTTCAAAGTTGATTAGGCAAATTTGACAGTTTCGGGTAGGATGATGTGCTGGCGTCTGTACCTATAATACTTTGCTGATGCTTTTTACTCGTATTCGTGACATACTCGTATGAACCCAGTACCCTAATTACGTAATACACGATCAATCCGAATTTGAATCGTTTTGAAACAAATTGCTAATCCATTGCTTCATAAGATCGAAAAAAAAAGTGCTCAACGACGTGCATTGAGAATCTAACATAGCGCATGCCAGCGCGTCAAGAAAACACACTGTTGGATATTAAACGCTCAGCGCTGAGCAGAGCGTCAAAAATCAAATGCGCGAAGAAAATTCGTTCGAGCGAACCTGGGCTAAGAGATTTTTCAGTTTAGCTCCGTTTTTTCATGATAAATACTCTATAAAATAAACACAAAGTTTAAGTATATAGATACTAGTAATTAGTAAGATTATGTAATTATTAGTAAAAAAAATAAAACATTAACAGTTAACTAATAACGTTAGTAATAAAACAAACTTGTTTTCAGAGAAAAATAGTAACGTGATCGTCAATATAATAAAAATAACGAGGGATTTAGTATGAAATATTACATACTAAGTTGAAATATAATCCACTCTTTACAAAAGTTCGCATCGATAAAGTTATTTGATGTGATCCTAGGTATATTATAGTCTGCTCCCTAGGGGCAAAACATGCCAGACATGCCAAAATAGGCGATGTGGGTTTATATTATATTATTTATCATACAATATGAAAGGTCAACTGCGAGAAACATTTTCTCAAATAAACTCCTAAGTCAACAAAAAGTCTTACTAAAGTCAACGAGAACACTTTTGGATATGAGATCTCTAAACCCGAGAATTGAAGTTAGAGGTAATTTTGCAGAAGAAATTCAAAAGAATAATTAGTATTTAATTATTTCAGTGAACTAATTTTTAATCTTTCTACGAATGATGGGTAGGTAGGTGGCTAAGGTGGCTATTACGCAGCCATTCCAATTTCATTGATCGGTCTATCAGAATTGCATGTGGTCAATTGTTTTATTGCCTGCAATGCCAGTGCCGTATGTATGTGGAGGAGCTCGTGGCAAAGTAATAACAGCCGCACGGGTCGATCCATCGGGTTAAACTCTATAGTTTCAAGATAGTATGGATCCGTGAATCCCGACAACTAATTGCCGGGATTGGTCCATGGATGGGTGACTGACTATCTTTACATACCGAGACTCCTGTGCCTCGACGGAGGAGGAGCACGTTAAGCCGTCGGTTCCTTAGTTGTCATTCGTGGATCCTTGACAGTCGCTAAAGGGTCGTCAGAAGCCCGAATATCGGACAACCAGACTCACCAAGGGGTATCGTATTACCCAGATACTGGGTTGTGGAGATCAGATAGGCAGTAATGTAAAATACTGGTATTCAGTTGCATCCGGTCAGACTGGAAGCCGACCCCAACATATATAGTTAGGAAAAGGCTAGGCAGATTGATGAGACGACAATAATAGGACGTAAACTATCATGCGAATCAACTGAATTTAAAGATTTAAGCAATTATTGAAACTTCTATTAAATTAATACAATATTAGTTTAAATATTGTTGAAACCATTTCTTATCACTGTATAACTTCATTAATATTATATAATTATACGAGTCCCTATCGATGTTAATTGTGTATAACTTTTTAATTAGTTAATTGTGTATTTAAGGGCTTAAAAAGTAGGTTAACTAATTTTGCTTTTAACGGTATTCATTACGCCCTGTGTAATCCGATAAGCCTATTTGTTCAGACGGAATTAGACGAAAATAAGTTTGTATTATTTAAATTAAAGCTAATTATAAAAAAAATGCATTTAACGTCATTAAATACAACCAGAAAACCAATTATTATTAGTATTTCAGCTCATGTATATTTTGGTACGTGTTGATTTGCATTAACGAGCCAGTAATTTACGGCATAACTAAGACAAATACTAAAATCACAAGTATCTTACGAAGATACTCAAGAAAAAAGATAATAAGAATCCTATTGTTACATAACATCTACCCAGAACGTTACCCTAGCTAGCGAAAGGACGGGCATCCCAATCCTTGGTTGAATCACATAGGATTGCTAACTCAAACTTTGTCGATTCAATACGAATATTTTGACTCATTTCACAAATTTAGTAGCCTCTATAATTTTCACCAACCATTTTATAATCTGCGTCGCCAGTCACGAATCTAAACATTTCCAATATTAATAACATCTATTTTCCGGTGTGTACCTACTGAGTCCTTCGTATTTACTTTAAAAGCTGCTGTGTATAAACAAAAACATTATAAGCAGATGAAGATAATACTCTTTGAATTTCTGTTTTGTGCAAGAAATTAAGTAAGTAAATAATCCTAATTCTATCCAACGTTTAGACAGTGTCATTTCCTCAATCATTTCCACTTGCTCTCTAAGTCAGTACGTAGCGAGTGACGGTGAGTGTCTATTGATACCATTCACCACCCGCGTCAGCATCGGTATTGATATCATAAAAGAGTTAACTCATCCGTAGCTATGGCCGATAAATTGGTTCATACGTCATACCGTAATTGAATGACTTTGCACGCCTACCAATATCCGCTTACAAGGCTGCTCTTAAATAAAACCGAGAAGAGAATTTCTTTTTATAAAAATAACGATAGTAGTCTGAACAAAATATCATCTGTTTATGACAGTTCATGACAAGAGCTGTTACAATAAATCGAAAGCAGAATATTAAAAACATTTGTAAAAAACTTCGTTTTAATAATAAATAACAAATATGTTTGCCGGCTGCTTCAATCTTAGTGCTAATTCGTTATTGTGAATGGAGGCAGGTGGCTAGAAACCTGATTACATATTTAGGATACTTCGCAATACCTACTTATTAATTTATTTATAACATTACAAGTACAACAGTAAGTTAACATATTAATTTAGACATATCAAAATTAAACTAATTATAAAATAATAATTATGTAAAATAAACCTAATCTTGAATACTGATTGTGGCTGAAGTTTGCAGGAAGTAAGATCAAGATACTTGGGTAGCAGCCAAACGAATCGATTTTCGCTCATCATTTGGTCCAAATATCCAGATACCTAGCTTCGTTACCGGGATTGATAACAATAATTTATGTTTACGACGAATAATTTAATTTAATGTTATGTAAGGGGGGTGCCTAGGATTTTTTTATGATTATTTGAATAGTGTTATATAATGTGCTATGTATTGCGAAGAGCATATTTTTAAGGGGCTAACTAAAGGTGCTCTGCCTGTAGGTAGTAGTAAAAATATGTGCTGATGTATACAGTAATAATTTCCCCAATACTTTTACTTACTATGATCGGCAACGACTGGTCCGAGTGGGTCAAAACGGACACGATGCTCTACAGCAGCGCGTGCAGCACAAACAAGATCCGAAAAAAATCTATGTCGCCTTAACGCCAACTCGTCCCGACCCACCGGGGTGGCTGGAGGATCTCGCGGCCCATCATTTTCATCAGATTTGGCAGCACTCGCCTCGAATACTTCATCATCTTCCGTATCCGACTCCTGTTTACTACTGTGCCGATTCTCTGATACCCCATTGCTGCTGTGCGTTGTAGATTTTAATATCCCAGTGGATTTACGACGGCCTCCTGGGCGGACATCTACATTTGTCCGTGCAAGCTCCTGCTCCAGTCGTGCCAATTCTTCTAGAGTAGCGGAACCGCGCCGACAATCGACCGAGAATCGCTTAAAATCCAGTCGAGTCCTCTTGTAATCCACAGAATACCTCTTTCTTGTTAAGTCTTTGTTAGGTAGCACGAGATCTAAAGTGTCTACCTCACCAGCCTCACTGACAGAATCATTACGTTCCTCTTCACTTTTTTCCATTTTAATCGGTTCGTCACGGCTGGCTGATAAGGATATTTCTTGTTCTTCTTCGTTTCCCAACATAACTTCTTGTTTTACAGACTCTTTGATTACTTGTGACAATTCGTTCTTTTCCTGTGTATTGTTATCGTCGGAAGCCGGCAACTTTTCTTTTGTGTTCTCATTATCTGATTCAGAGTTTAAATCCATTTTTTCAGATTTAGATTTGCTTTTACTAATTTTTTTGCCCGGGCGCGCACAACAACTTTTGAACATAATTATTATATAGACTTTTAAAGTATAAATATCTCATTTGCAAACGTAAAACGATAAACTACGAAGGCAATGTAACAAATGTAATATATACTTTTATAATAGCATTTTATACCTAAACGATGTGAAACAACAACTCGTAGTAGTATTCGTAAGTCAAGATTTCCACTTTAATGTAATCGCAGTCCATACTAGTGTTATGGCAGGGGTGGCGTACGTAGGGTCGGCGGCCGGCCGAGCGCGCGGCGGCGGGCGACTGACGGCACTGACGCAGGGCGGATGCGCCGCCCGCCCGGCGCATCCTGCCACCCGCGCCCACTCGCCCCGCAGCTTCTGGGATTTTTTAGGGACCTAAAACCAATGCCTGTTGGTTTTGGGTCCTCAAATCACAAACTCTTCACGACAAAAATGGCATTTATAAATATTTCATTGCAATCACAGTTTTTCGCAGAAGTTTAGACTGGATTAAATATGTAAGTAAAGACTGACCTGTACCCTAATTACGTAATATACGATCAATCGGAATTTGAATCGTTTTGAAACAAATTGCTAATCCATTGCGTCATAAGCTCGAAAAATAAATCTGCTCAACAACGTAAATAACGCAATGAATGTTGTTGAACTGTCAAAATGAAACAAATTTGACGTAGTCGTTTACGAAAATCTGTTGCCTAATTAAATAGCTGTCTTCAATTTAGGCAAGTTATTTTTAACATAAACTTCAAAATGAAAGTTTTTCTTTTTATGTTGGGTTTTTTTGTAAAGTCTGACACTGCACTTCGGAGATCAAAGCTTTAACTTTTCACCGGTAACAGTTGACGAGACAGAATAAAAATATGAATCGATTCTTGAAGGAACACTGGGAAACCTTATGGTAATAATTGCCGTTTTGCTCATCTTGAGTACACAAATACAAACGTAATACCTAAATCTTTTGCAATTTGAGCACATTTGCACCATATTATGTTAATATTCGGATTTAGACAGTATTTATCTAGGCTTGTACATCTTTTTTTTTTCAAAATATCTTATCTAAAATGAAGTTTAAGCGAATTGAATTTCACACATTTTTACAGCTTAAGTGACATGTTTTCATATTGTTTTTTCTGTATTTTAGTAGTAACACCTGTGATACAGGTCACCAGGTCCCCACCTGTTTCAAGTTACACGTTTGATAGCTTATATCTGATATCGTAATATAGTTTAGTGATAAAGTAAAAAATCTATTAAAGAAATTTGACAGATTGTAGTAGGTTGATGTGCATATAATGTCATGTCATGTCATGTTAAATTACATAAAACTATACAAAATTAGTTGAAATTAAATAAAACAAGACAAAAATATAGAATTTGAATTAGCTGCAGTGTTCAGGCATCTCACCCTATGCTATGAACTTGGATTTAGGTTTGTCTTATGATTTGGTATCAAGTAACCTACATTCTTACAAAATAAATATATCCAAGTCCGTTAACAAAACAAGACCTTTGTTTTGTTTACGGACTTCGATATATTTATTTACGATTTGGTTTCACTGCCTCGTTGGTCTAGTGGTCGCAAGCACGAATGCTGAGCATGAGGTCCTTGGTTCGATACCCTGGTCGGGCAAAGTGTTATTGGGATTTTCCATCTGGAATTTCTCAGTAGCAGCCTGGAGCCTGGATTTGTGCCCGGTTGATGGCAATAGGCTCGCCCCCTATTACATAGGACTTAAACATAACTGGCGAAATGTGGGTGTACTGTAGGGAGACCTCTGCCTAACGCTTCCGGGAATACAGGCGTGATTCTTTTTACTATAATATAATTGTTTCATTTTTTTTTCATTTTAATGAGGTCGATAATATTATGGTCACTGTAGTCGACTTTCACGTTTCGATTCATAGTTTTTAAATGATGAATAAATCAAAATCTCTGAAGTAAGAACATTACTAAATAAATGGGTATTCTAAATCTTTGTTTATTATTTTGATTATTCTTAGCTCGGAACGCTGTTATTTATCTGAATTTACGGATATCGTGTACCTAAATATGAATTATTGCAATATTTATCTTTTTGTAATACCACAACAGTTTACTAATACTGTTTATCGACTCTTTTTTAGTAATAATAATACACTTGAGAGCGATAAAGTCGCACACCGCTTGTAATTCGGTTTTTATCCGATTATTTTCTTAAATCTAAAGATATTGAATACAAATCATACGGTAAAATTAAAGCATACAAGCTTAGCTTTACAAAGACACAAAATAAAAACCATTGACCTTCATGTAACTTACAAAAACCAACCGTACACCTAAGTCCCCAAATTCACCCGTTTACGTTGTCACTACTTGCACCCTTACCCGCAGGTATAAAAAGGTCGGTTTTTTTTTTTTTTTTATTCAGTTGCATACCGAAGGTCAACCTGATAACATTGGAAGCATACGGATTTACTGGAAAAATATGGATACCACGCCCGCAGAAGCCTTGCTCGAAGCAGGCCATAATCTGTAAGTGAAGTTGCTCGACAGCTAAATTTGAGCCACTACTCTGTTCGTCATGTATACCAGAGGTTCCAAGAGACCGGGGCTACATTCGGCGACAAGGATCTGGCCGGCGACGCAGAACAACACAACATGTTTGCCGCTTTCTTGTGACAAGGTCTTTGAGAAATCGGCAACTGCACGCGGTTCAACTGGGACAACAGCTTCGAGAAGTTCGCAATGTCACTATAAGTCGGTGGGCAGTTAGAAGAAGACTGGGTGAAGCAGGACTGACGTCACATCGCCCAGCAAATGGTCCCAAATTGACCACAGCTCACCGACAAGCCCGGCTAGAATTTGCCAGGGAACACCTAAATTGGACGTATGACCAATGGCGGGCTATTATGTTCTCTGATGAGTGCAGAATAACGTTACATGGTCATGATAAACGCCCAAGGGTCTACTACAGAAGGTCATCCGAGCGATTTTAACAATGCTGCATAAGCGAACGTGTGGATTTTGGAGGTGGATCGTGTATATTTTGGGGTGGCATAATGTTAGACACTAAAACTGAGATTGTATTCATCACTGGGGCGAATACCGGCCCGAGATCGAGAGGTTTGACGGCTGCACGATACGTCGAAGAAGTGCTCGAAGAACATTGAAGGTCGCTTGCGTGCCTTATGTTAGAAGATTGTGTCTTAATGCACGATAATGCCAGACCGCATGTCGCTAGAATAGAAGACGTTGGAATCACCGCGATGGAGTGGCCAGCTAGTAGTCCTGATCTCAATCCGATTGAGCATGTCTGGGATGAGCTAAAAAGAAGAGTTCGAGCAAGAAGCCTACGCGCCTCCAAGAGCTTCAACTTGCCATTGAAGAGGAGTGGAACGCTATACCATAAAATTTCATGGTAAAATTAATACGGTCCATGAAAAACCGATTAAGAGCTGTAATTAGGGCTAGGGGAGGGAATACACCTTATTAATTAACAATTTGATCAAGAATTTTGAGTTTGATTTTCATTCGTTCTTAAGCGAAATTGGAGGATTTTACCCGCATGGTTGGTTTTGTACCACGGATATCGAGGGATATGCCTTGGAGGCGTGGCACGTGGCGCCTCGACATTGCTAAATTGGGCTTATGTTCGAACAGCGGCTGTACGCTTCATTCAATCGCTTTGCAACTGCGTACAGTGTACTATTGATGCGTAAAAAACCAAAATGCCGAGCTGTGCAGTAATAATTTGTAAAAATAGGTCTAGTACCATCAACCTGAAGATAAATGTCGTGTTCTACGACCGGTAAGTAAACATTTAAGTCACTGTTTAATATTTTAAATCAATTTTTAAATCATTTAATAACTTACGTCCGGAGCGATACGAACTAGCCCGAACTAACCCGAATCTTTCCGAACGGAACGAACGTTTTGGATTTAGAGAGGTGCAATCGATTGCGTGCGGCTGATTTTATCGACATGCGTATTATTGCAGTCAAATCTTTTTTTACAGAAGTCAATGGATATTCTCGTATTACATGTATAGTATAAGAGTTAAATTTGTTATTAATTTAATTTTTTTTGA
Source organism: Xanthia togata (assembly GCA_963853775.1). Classification (NCBI taxonomy): domain Eukaryota; kingdom Metazoa; phylum Arthropoda; class Insecta; order Lepidoptera; family Noctuidae; genus Xanthia; species Xanthia togata. The sequence continues at coordinate 11,624,422 of OY970792.1, read as the reverse complement.
AGCAAATAAAGACATTGTTATTTCGATACAGTTACTCGTGTATAGCATAAAATTTTACAGAGAGGGTTCCCTTTACCCGGTAATACAATATTTAAAAAAAAAAACTCATTTTATTTTAGTAAAAATAACCCATATTTTCGGATAGGTATATAAAAACAAAATAAATTATATAAAGAAAATTAAACGAAGTTATAATAATAAAAGAATGTGCTAAAATAAATATCGATAAAAATTATCGACCATCGCTTTCGACTCCCTAATTGCATGCGTGTGCATTGAATGTTCGCAAATAGCAAGTGTTTACAAGTGATTGCCCCGCCCATTCTATGCATGTGTGCTATTAGAAATTGATTTTGTGTAGCTGCTTTCTTCTTAGTGTGCGAGTTCAAATTTTAAGTGTGTGTCGTAAGTACACTATTTGTTAATGTTGTAATTATTTTGGTTGGAGATAAGCGGCCGCACTAGGATTCCTTACTATTCCGCAATGAAGGCATATCTCTGGATATCTATGGTTTTGTACCCACATAAGGGTATTATTCACACTGTATTTGATATCATTATAAAGGCCTGAAGTGAACTTTCTATTAGTGTATGTTCTTTTTCAACATTTATTCACATTCATGAAATAAAATCAAGGTGTGAGATTTTATTGCTCTCAAGTGTATTTATAAGAAGCCTTTGTTTTTTACCCGACTACGGCGCAGCAAAAAGTAGGGTTCTTAAAGTTGAGATTTGAGACCACCCTAAAGAAAATAAATAAACATAAACAGGTATAAATAAAGACAATAATAATAACTATATAGGAAGGTACCTAAGTACCTTATTTGTATGACGTATCTATTATCTACTAGATTTTCTCTACAAGGCATGGATCTCGAGATAACGTAATAAATGTTGAAATATCGGCATGGTAAAGATATTTCCAAAAACGCATCACTAGTCTGTACATTCACTAACGGTTCCCCAAAGTAGTCTAAAGCAAATATTGAACATACCTAATTACTAATAAATATAAATGCCGTCGTATTCGTTATGAATGAATGGCAAATAGGTACATCTAATAAGAGATATCTACCCACTCATACACACACACACACGGCTAAGCACCGCGTCCCCCACCCTTCATTTTTATCAAACAGAGATGCAATATTTCGAACGAATTTCGCACGCGTCTCGATTTGCAGTTGCGAGCGTTGTTCGTCTACCTTTTAACTACGCGGATTTAAATTTAATCCTTCTCATTAGATACCGAAGAGACACTAAAACTTTATAACGTGTTATCTCTTCTTCTGCTATCCCGTTCGGACTGTATCTGTATACACATTAATTTAATAAATTTGGGCGGATTTGCAAAGCCCAGATGATATTAATTGATTGATAACTATGCATGCATAATACAACTTTGCTGCCCGGACAAGGTTTCTCTAGCTGAAGATTTTTGGTAATTAGATGCAATTCATTAACGAAGCCAGCCAGCCAGTATTCGAAGTTTATCTTGAAAAACGCATTTTATCATCAAGTTAATTCAAGAGAACGCTGCTCATTCAACACTGACATCTGAGATGTATTGTCTCGGTGCTAAGACAAAGATCTTAGTAGCAGTACTTATACATATGTAGCGGTAATAGCCTTTGGTACAACACTACATTTAAACTGACAATATCGTCTCCCGGCTGTAGTTAACGACTCTTGCTCGATTGCCAGTGGCTGAGCACCACCAGAACACGCCTGCGTCGCGTCACTCGGCACAAAAACCCCTAACCGAATTCTTTTCCATGACGACAGACATAAGAATAATCAGTGCATGCATACAATAAAATTTAAATAATCTCCGGTTTCAGTTTTACCGTAATGAGCTAGAAATATTGTTAAAGAAATTTTACCTACGGGTGGTGCTGGTGGAAACGACTTTTGGTAAGATGCTGCAGCCGGCCTCAGCGAGCGTTGACTTGGCTACTAATAAGGATACCGTACGGTACGATATCTTCTGAGAATTCAGCCCAAGTGATCCAGCCTCCTTGCCGGATATCCTCCAAAGGATCCGGAAGCCAGTTTATACGTCACCAAATCATTATTCCGGTGTAAATCTGGGCAGTTTAGACCGGAAAAAACCCGGCTCCGCTGTCCGTCCGTCCGTCCGTCCGTCACAGATCTGTATCTTTTGAACCGTAATAGGCAGACACTTAGAGTAGATCACAGTGTGTACTACTTTGGCCGCCATAAAAACAAATAATAAAAATAAAATAAAGTAAAAAATTGGGAGGCTACAAGTTTTTTTTTTTTTTTTTTATGTTGCACGGAACGATTCGTGTGCGAGTCCAACCAGACACTTTTTTTCGTACGCCATTCCATCCTTCTGAGCTTCGATAAAGCAGGAATATTTTAGTAGTCGAAAATTAGTAACAGTTTGCCAAAATGATGCTATACAGTTGCTAACTTTGGTAACCTTGCGGTCAGAAATATCTCGCGATGTGGAGCTTCAAACATAAACTGTTTTACACAATACAATAGCAAATTACTTCCGAACTTTGTTTACGCCTCTCTGGCTCTGCTGTTGGATATTCGGGAAACGTTGCTTGTAGTTAATTTAGTAATTGTTATATTATTACTAACGATTGACGTTAGACTATACGTGGAACTTGTGTTAAAATAGCTTCTGAAAACCATGTACGATATTACGTAGGCATTAAGAAGTGGGGCACGCCATATTATACAGGTTTATTATTTGGGATTCAAGGAATGATTACAAAGCTGTTAATAACTTCATTTCGGACTAATCCCAACGCATTATACAGGGTGTCCAGTAAATAGCACGACATACTGCAGGGGGTGATAGCTTGGGTCACTACCTATCAATACAACACAATTTAAGTTCAGCAAAATCTTACGGATTTACAGTTTTACAAAATTTTCCGAAATATCGAAAAATCTCTACCTTGAAACAGATTTTTAAGCATCTCGTAATTAAAAAATCTTTTTCTAGAACTTTTTTTACATCAAATTATTCGTGAATACTCACTCCTACTACTCTACTCATTATAAGTTTTTTTTTTAATCAAAAACAAGAATGTTTTGAAGAAATAGTTTTTTTTGTTAAAATTTTCACAGAACAATTTTCTTTCTTTCAATTTTGTAAAACTGTAAATCCGTAAGATTTTGCTGAACATTTATATTGTGTTGTATTGATAGGTAGTGACCCTAGCTATCACCCCCTGCTGTATGTCGTGCTATTTACTGGACACCCTGTATAAAAAACATACTTTATATCATTTAAAATTCTAGATGATTATTTGAGAATAGTATAGATTTATAGAATATTCATTTATACGCTCGAATTCGACCTAAGAAATCACGTTGCGAATAAGAATAAGAATTACAAGATATAGGTACTTTTTTTTTAACCTGGCAGGTTCGCGACTAGTGAATCGAACCCGGATTATTTCCTGGTATTCTTCTTCTTTTCGTGTGGTTAGTGACTAACCTGGTGTCAGAGTTTTAAAGCCGCCCATGGGCCTCTGACTTGGCTTCATATGCCGTCGAGAAATATCTCTCAGGCATGCCGGTTTCCTCACGATGTTTTCCGTCACCGTTTTTGAAGCGAAATTATAAAATACGCACATGAATCCGAAAAGTCAGAGGTGCGTGCCTTGGGTTCGAACTCGAGACGTCAGGTCTCGAGCAGGTCTTGGCAGTCCGACGGTCACACCACTAGGCTATCACTGCTATTCTGGTATTACTTCGGTAATTTGCTAGTGAGATTGTAGGATTACATTTTACAGTGGCACCCCGTGTCCAGAATAAAATAAAAAATAATTATTTTAGTATAATCATTTACGAGTTTATACTATCAACCAATGGGATGATTGGCAATATAAAAACAAACTATACCATCAATATTTTCTTAGATCGAGATTTAAACACGTTAGTTATTAGCATACACTTTGGCTAGGTGTTATTCCTGTCACTGTCGCACAACTGTCGAACTCCCAGTGCAAGATAGAGACGGGAAGTTATCTAAGGCAAAGCAAGTGCTAAGTAATAAGTAACGTTTATACATAGAATCTAATAAAATTCTGACCAATCTCAATGGTTAAAGAAACATTATTTTAGGAGGCATCTTAAAGAATAGATAACATAACAGACTAAAACCTGCACTTCCGTTCTTTAAAGATAAACTAGTTTTTTTTTAAATATTTTGTATGTTGGATTTTCAACTTGAACTTGAAAATCTAGACACGAAAAAAACTCGCCACGGTTTTATTACGTCCGTGCGATTTGTGCGGTCCGACAGAAAATTTAAATTTTAAAATTAATCATTACGAATTTAATTATGTTTTCCGAAGATCAAGGTTTTTTATTTACATACAAAGCAGGAAAACATAATTATCTACAACGCCTATTTCAATTATGATACCTGTATAGTAGCCTAAATTCATTAGTTTATTCAATTGTCTGGACTGTGGTCTGGACTAAGACAAGCGTTCTTTCATTTGCTAATCACACATCGGATCTGATGACGGTAAAAAGTTTTCTATCTCACTCTTGCACATCAAATTTACAATAGTCTAGGACCTAAGACATAAGACATGAAGGCGATTTCAGCGCAAAATTGACCTTGCTCTACCGACGGTACACACCACTTTTTTAGGCGTTTTGACGACGTACGAGTATCGGGTATTATTATTCGGGTTGAGTTGACTCGGGCCGAGCTGTCACTGACCCAAAGAGTCATCCTCCTAGCCATACCAAACATCTTGGGATTCTAAAACAAATGATTATTTATCTTTTTAGCAACTTAACATGGGATTACCTTTTTTTTAATGAGTGGATGCCGTTCTACACTACACAAATTGAGGATTTTATGTAAATGTTAGTCATACAACTCAATTGCAAAGACTGAACTGTATTATCTAGTACAATGTTGTGAACGCAAATATTCTAATTAAAACCTTGCTTGACTTCTAATGGGCCCTATCACATCAGTAAATAATATTCTAAGTAATAACAGTATAAGTTTATTTGATTCCTGATAACTTTTAAACAAGTTTTGATAATTATACCATTGAGTCAATGAGTGAGACTAAAATATTCTGGTAATGTCAATTATTAATAACCTCAGTGATCATTTACCCTGGCTTATTAGCTACCACGTTACCGCTGAGCATGAGGTCCTAAGTTCGATTCCCAGGTCGGGAAAGTATTATTGGGTTTTTCCAACAGGAATTTCTCAGTAGCAGCCCAGAGTATGATTCGTGCCTGATTGATGGCAATAGGCTAGCCTCCTATTACATGGAACTATAAATATAACTGGCAAAATATGGATGTAATACAGGTACCTCCTACCTCTGCCCAACCCTAGGGGAAACAAGGCATCATGTAATGTTATGTTACAGAAAGAGAGTTCATATTCAGTTACAGATGTTCTATGCTAGATGCAGGTTGGACTTAATTATAATACAGGGTGTAAGGGACAGCCCTCCGCAAACTAAGAGGGTGCATTCAGCTCTTATTTTGTATCATATTCCACTGAAAATTTACTTTTTTTTATTGGGTTTTCAGTTGCTATTCCTTTATTTCAATGTAAAATTACATTCTCTGTACGCAGTACTCTATTAATGTAAATATAACAGCTAAAATAAAAAAAAAACAGCAACAGATGTTGAAATTCTCTAATGAACTACGCGTGAAATCAGCTATTCAACCACCGCTGGGTGGCGGGGAGGGCGTCCGAAAGGTTGCTGCGCTGCTGTTCGCTACGTGCGTTTTGCCACTGCAGTGATACATTGCATGTAAGTTAATAAAAAAAATCAGGCTTATTGGATTTAACTGAAATAATTTCATGTACCGGTCATCTTAGTATGATATACTGAATTCACCCCATCAGTCTGCGGAGGGCTGTATCTTACACCCTGTATACAATAAGTCAGTAAGCTCCAAGAAGCATATTGATATTGTTGCTTGGAGCTCTTCTTCTTCATTGAATCCAAATAAATAACAATTCAATGAAGATAGAAATAACCAGTCCTTAAAAACACATGACAGATATGAGTTCTCATTCCATAATCATTTCAAATACCAAATATTTTCTAAATACTTAAATCAGAAGGCAAACATTGGATGCAGACAAGTTTTTACTATCAAAATATGATAATGCTATAGCTAGCTAGACCCATTTACTGATAACATTGAGATGAAACATAACTGGCAAAATGTGGGTGTACACTAGGGTTGGCAACTTTTTTTATATCAAATATAATATTATCAAAGCCATTTCCTGTAAAAATATAGCAGATGACGAAAAAGTCAAAAAAATATAGTAGGGTAAAATATTTTTGTACATTATAATTATGCATATTTTTTGCTACTATGAACCTATACGTATTAACAGATTGTTTATTTTAATTAAGTCACTCATACACTAAACTAGGGTTACAAAATACCGATAATGCTGCTATTAGGAGATGATACTGAAATATAAAATATTACGCCTACTATATTTTTTCTTTAGAAATATAGTATTTATGCCTATAATGTAGTAGGATACTAACTTATATAGTAGGGTTGTCAATGTGATGTTACACTGTGTATCTATCGAGATGAGATGGAACTATAATTAAGATTTTGTCAGGGAAAATTGCAATTTCCTTGTGATTGATCAGCAGTAAAATAAAATGTGCAGTCAGTAATAATAGATTTTGGCAGGACTAGATTTTTTATTATATTGAATTGTGCGCCTGTTACAAGATTTTGCATCATCATAATCCTGTGACAAAGTACCTGCTGTTAGCCGAAATAAAATACATTTTTTTAGCTAAGTGTTGACTTTAATCTAATGTAGGAAGGGTATTTACTTAAACGATTATAATTATAAATATTTATAAAATAGTACCATTGTAATAAATAAAATACCATTGTAATAAATGAGTTGAAGAAGCTTGAACAGTAGGCGTGTAACAAAATAATAGGGTACACAAAGCAACACAACTATCTATTTATAACTGTTTATTTACTCACTATCGTTATCTCGTTCAGTTGGCTCACTGCTGATATGGTTGTCTGAATTGTAATTCACTTACTGTTTACGTATAAAATAATATAAAATTCAGTCTTTTTAGGTTATTTGTCAGATAAATGGCTACAACAAAAGTCGGCATAAAACCGCTAACACACGAACAAAATATAGGCGTTCTCCACAGATAATAATATTTTTGACCCATAGGTACACTGACTACGTGTGAAACCGACTCATTCCTACTCTGAAAAAATACCATTTTGCAAAGTTCAAAAATTAAATGTAGGCAAGGATGGATAAATTAAATTATAAGGAACCCAGAAGTCTCATACTTTATCTTATCACAGTTATCACAATTAATTAAATTGTAGTATAAGTTGGCACGTCGCATCGTGTAGTCGGTTATAATAGTACCATTATTTCGTGGTTTCCACCTCTGAGTAACGTATTCACCCCAATTCACCCTTTTTAGCCTTATCGTCATATCACATTTTAATTTGGCGTAGAGGTTATATTTTTGTAAAAAATTGTTTCTTTTGTCTGAGAAAAACGAGCTGTGGGACCGCATCTTTACACCTATAAAATAGTGGTTGTGGGGATGGCACTCAGGATTTCTTTTCCGACCAGGGGAGGCGCCACTTTGTTTAATTGGCCCTTGACTAACATTTGGCATTTCTGATGTGTTTTGCGCATAAGAAATGTATCCACACCGTAATTAAAGAAAGCTATTCTCTGTTAACGACCCACACCGACCCATACACACTACACAGGTTCCCGAATAGTTAAATGCCATGTAATAGGGAGTGACCCTGTCGCAATCACCGGATAGAAATCCTGACACCGGGCTGCTCCTAAGAAATTCCTGATAGGAAAACTCAATATCATTGCCCACCCTTTTTTTTTTTTTTTTTTTTGGGTGGGAAATCATCAAATGACGTCTCCCGCTCTGGGTGGAGCGGGAGGGCGTGTCAGACTCTTACTGACTAAAACCCACCCGTGTTCCTTCTGTTGCCTGTGCAATGCCAGGGGGCCACGGTATCCCTTTCGGACTTTCCCGCAACCCCGGCAGGCAATGGTCTCATCGGACCCCTTCACTTGCTGACATCTCTTTGAGGCGCGCGTGGAACACTACGCGCCGTCGACCCGGGCCTGGTCCTTACCGGACGGCGAGCTACCCATTGCTCACCATCCGCAAGCCCGCGCCTACGGTGGCCGGGAATCGGCGATCGATTCCCGACGCCCAGGGCGTCTCCTCCTGCGGCGGCTAGGGGCGTGAGGGCGCGAAATTTGCCTCTCCCTCACGCGCTCCGCCTCCTCCTTCGCGAGCATTACTGCTTCGCAGAAGGAGGATCATTGCCCACCCTGGGAATCAAACCCAAGACCCTTGCGGTCGCTAGATCAACGTGGTTGAGTCAGTCTTCTATTAATATTATTATAATAATTACACCAATATTTTATTTCTTCAATGAATGAGGCCTTGAGAATGTTCGTCGATTTGATTCTCGGTTTTAACTGTGCGTGAACAAAACATGTTGAAATTTTCTATGTTCTGTCAATGTTCCATTTAATTTTGTTATGAATGTTTCGCCAGTGCAAACGCACAGTATACTCTGCGCACAGTTTAGGCGAGCATGTTTCCAAGTCGTTCCTGGGTGACTAGAGTAGGTAATGACTGATGCTTGCATTATGCTCAAGAACGGGTGCTGCTTGTCGTGACTGGTCGCTAGTCATGCACCATGGTATTAACACAATGAGGAATATTAGATGCCCTTATGTGTTATATATATTAAACTTTTATTGTGTCTCGGTCAGTGTCCTTGAATGCGTTGATGGAAGTTTTTTTTATTTTTTTATTCAGTTAACTTTACAAACCTACAATAATAATTTTACATAGAGGCCTCCTTGTAAGTATGATAAATACCTGTGCTAGGAGACCCCGCTCTTCTAAAACTAGTAACAATAATAATGTAGGTGTACGTATACAAAAAATAAATTCAACTTAAATCTAGGAGGGTACTATGAGTATGTGGAGGTGCGTGTGTGGGGGTGTGTGTGCGTTTACAGGGTGCGTCCGCGTGTGTGTATGCCACTTGTCGTTAACTTATCATTTAATACTTTGTAAAAGAGTTTCGAACAATGTCGTCTTATCTGTTGCATTTTAGCCAGTCTATTATAGATTTCTTACATCATTTTCTCGAAAGAATTATCCGCTCTGCGTGGTATATAATAACTTGTGTATGTGATAACTCAAAGTTTTTGTATTGAGTGATACTAAAAGAAAAAACACGTATTCAATGATTTTCGCCAAAGATTAGTATATCAAAATTTGGACGGTGATTAAAAATTCAGCCTGTATTTTAAGAAAAGCGCCAGAACACTGCCTTGCGGGACACCGAAGCTCACCTTTAACTTTTCACTGACATAGTTTCCTATCTTTACACGTTATTTTCTATCCTGGAGATAGTCTGTTAGCAGAGAAAAAGGGACTCCTCTTACTCCTGTGTTTTCTAAACTACGCACAAGGATGGGAACAGAGACTGTGTCGAAGGTTGTTTTTAGATCCAGGAAAGCAGTTAGACACTTTTTGCCTGAATCCACGTTACGAACAATATGAGAGGTTTAGACTGCATCTTCTGTCGATAATCCTTGCCTAAATCCGTACTGACAGTCAGATATTATGTTATATTTGTTCATGTAATTTATCAATCGAGTGTTAATCAACTTATTTTCTATGATTTTTGAAATTGCAGATAAGACCGAGATGGGTCCGGTCTATAGTTGCTCATATCGTCTCTGTTGCCACCCTTGTGCACAGGTGTAATTATGGCTTATTTTAGATCGGGTGGAAAAATACCTTGCGTGAAACACAGATCAGCAAGATGTGCAATAATTGGTACCACCACGTAATGGGCAGACTTAAGAAAATTTGTTGATATATTGTCCCATCCAGGTGCGCTCTCTTTTACCTTAGTGCTTAACGTATAATACAGGAATATTGACGTACAAAAATAAAATTTAGTTCTCTCATATCGTGGGGTATCCGAATGAAACACTTGAAATGAAAACACTATGAAAAGTCGCGAAACATACACGGGGGTGCCGTATATGTTCCGCTACTTTTCATAGTGTTCGAGTTAATGTTGGTCTAAAATGAAAGTATATTATTTTTTAAATTGGTCCTGTCGAAAAATTTTAAATATCCTGAAAAAAAATCATTACTCCAAAACTATGAAAAGTCGCGGAACATACCTGGGGGTCATTCGGATACCCCACGATACGAAGGAACAAAATTTTATTTATGGACCTCAATGTTCCGGCCGCCCTGTATATGTACACATAAAATACATCAGAAAAAGTCGAATAAATGTAGTGTTTATCGTATTCAATACATACGAATTTACTGTGCGTGTGGACTTGAAATAAAACGAATGATTACAAAAGTAAGTTATTTATTAACTTTCAACTTCACCCAAGTTTTTTGTTGACTTATGCAAATAAAAAAAAAACATTAAAAATGTTTTTAAAAAAGCGGTGTTTGCTTATAAAGCTATATTCAAAGGCACATAAAACACCGTGAACAGGCCAGTGTTTGTGCTAACCTACATAGAACCTAATTAAAAGTTCACGAAATCCAGTATCCTGCCTACACAAAGGTTTACGTAAAATAATGTACTTTATTTTTGGGTTACTTTAAACTGTAACAATACATAAAACTATTTTACAAAAAGAACACACTTACACGCTTACACTTATAAAATTACGGAATTATGCGATGCTATTTCTAGTTTCTAATATTGTTTTTGTTTCGCCAAATGTCCTCTAAACCGCGGACGGAGTGCTTGAAAACTACATGTATATAATCATCAAATTACGTTTAGCATTAATTAGTAGAATATTTTATTTAAGTATGATAAAAAATGAAATAGCCAAAACTGGCCATCTCTCAATTTTCGCATCGTGCAAGATGATTTCAGAAAAAAAAATACGGACTGCATAACTACAGTTTTTGTAATTTAAATATTCCAATTCATAAATACGTGCATAGAGCACAAGTAACAAGATTATCTTCATAATATTGGTAGCGCTTAGTAAAAAACATGAATGCGCAGTATACCGGTTATCTATTCAGAAACAAGTTTATAAACATAACTTAAATGTGTACCGATAGGATTGCCGTGTATATCACGTATCTAATAGCAATTCTGCTAAGCATTCGTTAATTATGTACGTTTATTTTATATTATATACATATTTTACAGATAACAATAAATACAACATAGACCTCTACAAATGCTAAAGATAAAACTTCGACAATAAAGACAAGTGTCTTCAAATTCAACTTTTTTATGTTAAACAAACCTGTAATATTATTTCAGTTCTAAGAGTGTAATCTAAAACATAGCTAACGATCAATATACATTCAATTTTTTTTTTTATGTATTATAGTGTCTTGATTGCTATAAAAATATATTTAAAACTTTAAAAATTGATCTGAAAGAAAGGACCATAATTTCTGTTGTGTTCTAAAACAGGTGTATCGAGAAATTCAAATTTATTTCATAATATTTATAAACCACAATGAATTTCTTCCACCAATAGCAATCAAATCAATAACCTAATATCACGTCCCTTCAACCTACTCTCTAGCTAAAAGGTGAACTAAATGCACTATATTTTGTAATAAATACACAATTTGTACAATATGTTACTGTATCTCTCTTCAAAACTTAACTAAACCTTTAAGAGCTACTGCATACAGTTTTCATATTATATTCTAAATAATATTTGCACTGTGAATGTTATGAAGAATACTAGGTACTAACTGCATTAAAAATCAATGGAACATTTTTTAAATAGACGCCAGTACATCAACCTACTGCAACCTGTCATATTTCTTTAATAAATTTTCAACTTTATCACTTATACTTTTCGAGCGGCCAACCCGTTAGACTTTTCATACAAACGCTCGTAGGTGATTATGGCGTTGTAACACATCTTTATTTGATTTTTTGTAACTAATATGTATCTTGTGCACTATACCTAGGATTCTATGAAAGCAAAAAAAAGAAAATTTGAGAAACAAATTCAGTGTAAGCCTCCAAAAATCAGCTTTTTTGCACAAATTTCACCTGAACTTTGGCCGGTCATAATGTACTCATAAATAGTAAAAGTAAAGAAAACATGTGCATAGAAACCTTGCACATGTAATGGAGATTCTAAATGACAAACATTTATTTCAAAAGCTTGTAAGGCTTACTCAAAAACACGTATTTCCTGCAACAATTTTTTACACACAATTTTTCGTACAATGTTATCACGTTCTCCCTTGCTTGTTAGTAGTTCTCACTTGCGCTCGATGAAACAACAAGCTTTTCGAACATGCTCGCTTTGTCGATAGACGGGCCGGGAAGGGCCCTCTTAAGTATAAGGTTCAGTTGATTGGGAAAAATTGACAATTTCGGGTAGGTTGGTGTGCTGGCGTCTGTACGAATGGCAAGGGTTCACAACACATAACATGGCTCGCGAAATTCAAATGATCATACGTTTTTGACATTTTGCAGGTCAGTTTTAGGACGCATCTTAATCAAAATATGAACCTGCGACCTCGGGGGCAATTCCCGTAATCTTTAATTAAGAACGTTCGCATTCTATTCTCATTCGCAAAAGGTAAAGTAAAGTCAAAAGTCAAAAAGGTAAACAATTTACCAACATTTTTGACAAGTTTGACAGATTGCGACTTGATTATACGAGATTGATGATTTTTCAAGTACGAGAATTATATGACTTTTTCATGAAATTCGAGAACAAATCTAACTTAGAAAGATGTATTAATTATTCTAATGATTACAATTCTGTAAATACATATTTGTTAGAGTCGCGAATCATATTTTTATCAAGATACAACCTGACACTGACCTGCAAATTGAAAAAAAACGTAAGAAAATTCGAATTTCGCGGGCTACCACTGCGGATCCACCTTAAGTATCTACTTCAATTTAATTACCAAAAATCCTTTGGTTTAAGCTTTTATTTCCAATGTTAAGGAATGCGACACTATTAAAATCCTCTTTGAAGACTAAAAAATCTAAACAAAAAATTGTAACATCGAAAAACACATTTTTGTATTTGACTAGTATAGGAACAAACCTAGAATTGGAAATTATAATTTGCAAGACTGTTGCAATAATAAGTACAACATTTATCAAGAAAAAATATGGCATAATATTATCATAGAAAGATACCATGTAATAAATATGTTCTATTAATATGTGAAAAAATATTGCGCAAGCTCTCGCACAATTTTGGTCTTGCAAAAAGCAATCATTTTTATTCCATGGCTATAATGGCTTTGGAAATAAATGTCTAGGCTATGTAGACATTTATTTCCGAAGCCCATTATTCTAATAGATAAAATATGTGTAGGATCTGGTTACATAATTCCAAGATTGAACATTTGGTCATACAATACATAATTTGATTGATCCCGACCTTGTGGGTTTTGTAATACCACATTTTAGATTATTTTTTACAAAATACATATGTATATTGTTTAGGTTCCACATGATGAAGAAAATCTTCAAGCTGTAGTACTTAAAAGTTATCATTACGTGGACTCAGGATGATATAAATTCGAACATGTATGTATACAGAATATTAACTAAGCAAGATATCCTTTTCGCAAAGTGTGTACCTATATGCTACATAATACTAGTATGATAGTATTTTAAATACAATATATAAGTTTTTGCATTTTCATAAATAAACCTAAAACTACGTGACATTTTCGTTGTTTTCCTTAGATAAGGTTAACCAAGGTCTGTTGTGTATCCTTTTTATAGTATTCGTGAATACTAAGGCTCATTCATTTCATGACAACTCTCCAATCGGTGCATTCTGGAGCCACAAATCGTGGATGAAGTTATACAAGTCATCACTGACTGCCACCTGTAACAAAATTTTGGTATTTTTGAAGTGAACTTTTATTTTTTGCTGTTGCCAGATAGTAGGATGTTCTTCCCACGCAGAAATATGTAGCAGGTGACGCGGAGCAGCGTCATTGGCGCTATCGATACTGTCCGATTTGACTTCCATTTCGGACAAGATCATGTCTAATAGTATTTTTAGTTGCTTTATAAGATTAAGGAAACATAACATAACATCACGCCTTGTTTCCCCGAAGGGTTGGGCAGAGGTGTTCCTGTAGTAGGTACACCCACATTTCGCCAGTTATGTTTTAAGTCTCATGTAATAGGGGGCGAGCCTATTGTCATCAACCGGGCACAAATCCAGACTTCGGGCTACTACTGAGAAATTGCAGATAGAAAAACCCAATAATACTTTGCCCGACTTGGGAATCTAACCCAGGACCTCATGCTCAGCAGTAGCGCTTGCGACCACTAGACCAACGAGGCAGTCAACTCAGTTTTTGACAATCATGGTGATCTATTGTAGGTATATCTATCTATATCTATCTGTTCACTACCCCTTCGGATAACTTATGCGTGTTAATATGTAAATAGATTAAAGCTCATAGATTATCATCACTATGAGCAGAGACGCTGTAGTCTATTTACTTACATTTTAGTTTTACGATCGATACATTTTAAATAAGATTAAGGAAAGTCTTTTGTAATCCAAATAACTAAAAATAACTAGTCTAAGTTTATTAAAATGTTACAGAAGTAGAGAAATTCCGGCAATGTATTCATTATACTAACTTGCATGCATAGGTATGCATATGCTATAAAACATAATTACTGTACAAACGCATACCGCATCAATAGAAGCATGCTCTTGTCGTCTATTGATTATTGTACAATAGACTGACAAAGAATCCTTATTGCGCGAGAAATAAAGTTCAAAATAATATAACTTGCAATTTAATCGGTAAGCTCAGAATAGACAGTGGTGTTCTTTCATACTAAACTGAATATAGATAGATAGAATACTCTTTATCCATAAAAATTACAGACATAAATTTAGAAATTTTACACTATGGGCGGTCTTATCGCTTAAAGCGATCTTTTACAGACAACCTTTGGATGGATTAAAGGTAACAGGAGAGACAATACTGCAGGTAGTCAGCGGTGTACCATCTACATATACAATAAATACATACATAAATAAAGCATAAACTTATTTATATATATATATACAGGGTGTTTGGCGCATGGACCGACACAATTTTTACAGGGATTTGGGAGGTCATTAGCTAGGTTCTAGCTAAGTTCAAAATAGCTTTTAGTTTTTTTTATAATTAATTTAGAAGTTGTAAAATTTCATTCATTAAATACAAAAATTAACTTTGGAAGCTTGTAAGGAATTTTCTTGAAACCAGTTGTATAAAACAAAGATGTTTTTAGATTTAAAGGACTTTGGAGAATGCAACAAAATTTGTTTTGTGCCACTACACCCACAAACAAAAAAGTTATTTCAAATTAAAGGACACATTTTGGGATTTTTTTTCATTTAAAAAAAATAATCATATGTAACCAACCGTGACATTTGGGACAAAGGGTGTATGGGTAGAACCTAGCTAATGACCTCCCAAATCCCTGAAAAAATTGTGTCGGTCCATGCGCCAAACACCCTGTATACAATATATATACATACATACATAAATATACTTTTATACAAAAAAACATGAAACAAGAGCAAGGAACTATATGTAATGATGATGTTTAAGGAGAGAGAAAAGGAGAATGCCAAGTTGTCCTTCAAGACTCGGCCAGAACCGACAAAGATGAACTATATATCATTAAAAAGGAAAATAATTATAGAATTTGATAGTATATTTAGTTATATATAAGAAGTACACCAAAAAAAGTTATAGTTCTTTAAAGTTGTCCACTTACTAGTTCTAATTTTAACGATAACCACAAAAAAACTATTAAATTATTAATTAAATAATGATTTTTGGCACATATTATCCTCGCATAATATATTTTTTCATAGTAAATATACATAATTATACCAATACTTACATTATTTTAGAATGTAGGTATGGAAAAAAAAAACACATGGATACTTTTTAACAATTTATTATTCATCAGAATCTCTTCAGTCTCAGTTTCTAACGAGCATCGTCGCATTCGAAAGGCATTTACACCACAATTAATGAAGCGAATCATGGTTAGTAGACTAAAGGTCCGTCCGTGTGAGAAAAGCCAGGTCAACAAGTAGGCAGGTTCAGATGTTCGGTTGGGCGAGCCGGGTCAGCGAGTAATACAGGTTCAAGTTCAGTTTCAACAGCCAAGTCGTAAGTGGTAGAAAAATCGGAGTCCAGAAACACAGCAATATACAACATAAATCTCAAAAACACGTAATCACTTCGACACTCGTGATAAAACGCGCAGGAGAAGTAGTAAAGTAAAACTTTTTGACAATCATCAATGACAACTACAAAAACAAGATCAAGTGTTGCCAGAACTATAATAATTAATATTCTAAATTGTATCGAAAATCGAATTAACTTATTTTAAATTGTTATAAAATATATTCAAAAATATAACTAAATACTAGAATTACGAGTTACGACTTATATATGTAGTAAATTCACTTACGTAGTTTCATAATTATAATGCGATCGATTTGCAAGTGCAATTTCGTATCGATATTATTTTATTTTGGTATTGGCAACATTTCTAATTGAAATTGCAGATAGGAAACGTGTTGAAAAATTGAATAACTATTTAAAATTACTTTTAAACGGTGTACTTCTACAGATTTTATTTATACTCTATAATTCTTACTGTTTTATACTATAAATTATCATAAATATTAAAAGTCTGTCGGACGCTACATGATTCGAGCCGATTCTTGTCATTGTCCTTTGTTTTTTTACCAGTTTTCAAAGTGGACAAAGATTGAGCACGCCTTATCGACACGGGCAAGGCATTACATAACCGTACTGCTTGAACTGTATGAATATAACTTACCTTGTAGGGGGTGGGGTTCAGATTCCTCTTGATATCGGTTCTAAGAGTTCTCAGTGAGGACTGCACGCGCTCTCGCACCTCATGCAGCGGTTTCGGCATCGTGTATATGATACCATCCTTCCAGTACACCTGTAATGTACAGAAATGGAAACCTTTATAATAAACATGAAAATTATTAAATCCTACCTCCTAAGTGCGTAGTATTCAAATGAAAACTTTCCAATATTCTAATCTTTTTGTTCTTCACATTCTATAGACTGTCATAATGGTGTTTGTAGAAAAAATATCCGCACGATGTTTTTCTTCACCGTTTTGAGAGCAGTGGTGATGAAATTATTTACAGGGAGTAAAGCGCCTGCCTGTGTTCGAACCTACGACCTACAACTCGGTAAGTCGGGGTCGTTTACACTAGGCCACCACTGCTCTTCAACATTCAACAAACGTTCTACAAGCTGATATTGATATTTAGAATAACAGCTCGCTAACCTCTTCATAAAAATTGATTCATCTATATGTATAAGAAAGTCGTGTTAGTTACACTATTTATAACTCAAGAACGGCTGAACCGATTTGGCTTTAGTAAGCTAAAGCCAAATCGGTTCAGCCGTTCCAGGAGACGGACATAGGATACTTTTTATCCTGGTAAGGTATGTAGATAGGGTATGTAGGTAGGTAGGTGGGTAGGTAGGTAGGGTAGGTAGGGTAAGTAGGTAGGGTAGGGTAAGTAGGTAGGGTAGGGTAAGTAGGTAGGGTAGGGTAAGTAGGTAGGTAGGTAGGGTAGGTGGGTGGGTAGCTAGGTAGGGTAGGTGGGTGGGTAGGTAGGTAGGGTAGGCAGGTAGGTAGGGTAGGCAGGGTGGGTAGGTAGGTAGGGCAGGTTGGTAGGGTAGGTGGGTAGGTAGGTAGGGTAAGTAGGTAAGGTGGGTAGGGTAGGTAGGTGGAGTAGGTAGGTAGGGTAGGTAGGTGGAGTAGGTAGGTAGGGTAGGTAGGTGCGCCGTAGATAAGTACTTAGTGCTACCCGTGCGAAGTCGGGGCGGACAGCTAGTTGTAATATAAAACAAGTCTTAAAATAAATAACACATTTAACCTGCAGAACTTCTGCCGCATCGTAATTAATTTGCAGTTTCCTCATTATTACCAGGAAAATATTATTATATGAAATCACCTTGTATAGATGTTCAACTTTGCTGGGGATGACGTAGGCTCTCTTGGACTCTTGAAAGGGATGTCTACAGAGCACCTTCTGGCCGACCTCGGGCGCCGGCTCCGAGGAACGCTGCAGGAGGTCGACCAGGGCGTGGCCGTCCGCGCCGAATAGTCTGTAGGCCTGAAATTTTTATGATAACAGTTTTATAACATTATGCAATACTATGTATTATGTTATTTCATTTATCTTTAAAACCGATATGACTCGACGATTTTATAAGAAAATTATCTGAAACAAATCATGACAAAAATTTTATTGTGTCATAGCCTGACTCGACAAAAACGTAATATTCCTCAGGTATTTTTCCTACAGAGCTGAACAAGGAAAGATACTATTTCCAATATGTTATGCCAGTAGCGACGGCCAGCAGGCAAACAGTAAATGGTTTACCTAAAACCCGAGTAAATAGAACATTTTTTTTTTTGGTTTCCTATAAACAATCCTCTGTTAGTTTCTATGATAAGTTGATAGTGATAAAGTATTGAATAAATTTTTAACCTTCATATTTTATTTTTAAGACAGTAAAAATCGCTATTATTATAATTATCTGCAAAGTTAGTTTCAGTAAACTTATACATTTTATTATGAGTATTATGACTTAGTTTACATAACAGACATAATATTTGTTCGGAGGCAGGGATTTATAAAACAATGCTATCTATATTGCCAAAGTAGGTATTCATAATTCACAAGACCTTGTGCCGTTCGATGATACTGTGAGCTATAGATACCTATTTATTCGTATTCATGACAATCGTATATTTTTCTCCTTGATAACACGCATCGGTTCAGGGCCGTACATTATACGATATTTCGTTTCTTATAGATATTTACCTACCTAATCTCATCGTGATATAAATCATAGATTTATTGAAATTAGACTAGTCGCAATCATGTTATTAAACTAAATGCGCTACGATAATATTGGCTGTGCAGTCGATTACTGTGATTAGTTGTAATCGATACAAGTTAAAGTTCAACGCAGTCACTAGTTTGCTGCTAACTTCAGTATACATTAAATTAATCAAGATAGTGTTCGTTTTCATTTATAATTTGCAAACAAACTTAACAACAACAAGGTTGTAAGTAGGACTCATTATCGCAGCAATAAACATAAAGCAAGAGTATTAATTTTTCATTCAGATAACATAATGACCTCGTCTACTGAAAACGTTCCATTAATACTTAGTAGGTACTATCGACGTACCTCCTTGTGACCGGGAATAGTCACTTTCCCAACATCTTGACTCAGCTTGATGCGAGGCTGGCCGTTTATCTCCGTCAATTTGTAAACGCATCCCAAAGCTGGTTGGCGCTGACATGTTACTGTAAAAAACATAAACAAATACTTTAATTCAGTACGACATGACACCAAACCAATTTTAACAAATGCTTGTTTCCTTGTACAATATTAGTCTTGAGTCATTGCAGTTATGTGACCAGCAAAAAGTACGACAGCACAATGTAACATAATGAATAAATCGCGCATTTCCGGAAATTACATTGTTATTGTTTGAAATAATATGATTCAGTAACCACATAGAGAAGCATGCGAGAAAATGATAGCATTCTGTGATTAGATTACGTTAAAATATATGCAATTTACTATACCTAGATGTGTCCCGATCCCGAAACAATCGATTTTGTGACCTTGTTCGTTCAAACTGAGTATCGTTTCCTCATTAATATCATTGGAGGCTACAATGGTTAGTTTAGAGAACCAGGGCAGTTTGAAAGTTTCGGCGATGCTCTCGAAGGTCTCCCGTGCTAGTACAGACAAATAAGCCAGATCGCCGCTGTCGATACGGATACCAACGGCTCGGTAGGCGCAGTCGTGTAGCGCTAGTGCCACGGCACAGAAGTTTAGCAGACCACTCCTGTTAAAAAACATTACTTCAATACTACTACTTAAAAATGTAGCATGACAAAAATTCCTACTGTTACGTAACTATCTGTTACAGGGCATGCTGTCTTTGAGACATCTTTGCTACATAAATATAAATCATTAATACAGACCCTCATTTGCTGAATGTAATTCCATGTCTTGTGGATGTGTATAAGGTGCTGTATGATGTCATTTGCAATTACCTACGTAGGCGTACAATCAACTGGGTGTCTACTACAATTTGCTCACTGCGTTCGTTGAAAAGATAGATAAATACAAAAATATAAACGAAATATCCAATAAATTTCTTACTATGTTTAAATAAGGTGCATGATGGTTGCTGTACATGCAATACCGGCTTGAATACTGTGAATGTGTGCATATCCCTATACAATGCAACTGTGCCCAATGACTAACTTGCCCCTAATCTTGCATATAGGGCACGACAATACGTCACACTGAAGCAAATATAAAATTCTCATATGACGTGTTCTCATTTATTTACATTCGGTTGTACATGAAGCGCCGTCCATATACGCTTCACTGAAAAAGCGAAACAAAACATAAAATAGTATCTACGGCCATGATTGTTATGTAGTCCCAGCGGATAATCCCGGCGGATAAATGTGTTGTTAGAGTGTGCTTGCATATGTCATTCCTCCCAGTGTTATGAGTCTCATGCCCCCCTAACGATGATTTAATGTCAAATGAAATTGCAATAACTGGACTTAGCCAGTACACAGAACAAATCTAAGTAATAAATAATTAAAACTTCACAAAACTTAAAATATAAATGAAAATGCAAAACAATAATACAAGTTTATCAGACACCAAATGTCAATGAGTTGTCTATTTGCATCTTTACCTCAGTGTGCGTTCGACCGTGCTATATCCGTATGTACTATGTATAGCCGGTGATTTGAGTACTCTAGTACCATTGGTTCCACAGTTGCTATTGTAGCCAGAATGCCCATTCATATTATGCTGCCTGTGTCGTGACGGTAAGCCTTGAAAATTATACCTCTTGACATCGTACGTATCCACTAGGGCCAAGAAACCCGACGGGAATGCTATGGCATACGATATGAGGGCAGCTAGTTCCCCGTCGCTCGCTTCCTCCGGGGATATATCTATGACGGCAGACACTCGCTTGCGCCACTCTAGCGACAGTTCGAGTAGGTTGCACGGGTTCTGTGTCTCTGCGTGCCGTATTATGACAGAGTGCAAGTCTTCCAGCGTACTGAACGACGTCACAAATGAATGTGCATGAGTCCCTCGCACAGGTATATTAAACATTTTTCCAGCCAACACATTGCTTGTACCATCGAATCCACCTAAAACAGAAACATTAGTATACAATCCATAGCTCATAGCTCTAACAAAAAGTCAAATCGTAGACTACATGAGTGTTAGGCGAGTCTCTTAGCGTATACCAAAGATATAATATCAACGATGAGTAAGAAAATTCGTACAAGGTTCGCGAACACCTATCATAAAAGTCAATTTAAAACTTTGGTAGCAGGCCGTACGTGAGTACCAAGCAGGTGAGACATTCAAGGGCAAGGTTCGCGAAACTTGCCTGATTAAACCTATTAACGAAAAGTATATTCGCTATTGGGGATTCTTATGAGTCAATGGCGCGGCAGGGTGTTTTATATTGCACAAGTTTGAATAGTGCCCGCGAGCTTCGTGCCAGGCGCGGGGCTAGCCGCCTGCCTCAGCTCGCAACACGCTAATACAATCAATACCATAAAGACAAGCTAATTTGCGCCCCCGGACAAGCCCGTTAAATATGATACATTATGTGAACACATAGGAAATTATTATCCTGCTAGCCTGCTGATACAATTTAAAAATAATTTATCAATCTAACCAACGTAAGCATATTTCGACGCTGACAATCCTCCGTCTGGGCCTTGGGCTCTTCGTAAGCCAAATTCAAGTAAAGAAACATTTTTCCCAGCGACCATTCTGTACCGTGCAGCGTTTGTTGCCATCAAACTGTAAAAATGCAATAAATATTAAGTACAGACAATTTTGGGATATCAAATCTCAGTCATTTTAATTCAAAATAGGATAGCTCAAACTAGTAAAAGGCAATTTCATCTTCAAAAAATACTATCAAAACATTATTTCCAGCTGAACCAGCGTTAATTGATGTTTCCGAAATTGAACTTAATATGTCTCTTTTTACCATTTTTCTCTTTTTCCTGGCTTCAGTTTCCGTCGCATGTAGGAACCTATCCTGTATTGTGGCTTTGTAGTATTTTTTATTATCTTTAAGGTTATTATGGTTTTTTCACAAGACTTTTCTGCCGATTAAACAATGGAAACGTCCTTCATCGTGAAACCATTCTTTGTCGACAGTTGGAGTGTAGGTAGGTGTATCTACCAGTAAGTAGTCTCAGTGATTGTTAGTGCAAAGTAGGTAGGTATTGATTATTTCATAAAATATGATACTACATCCACATGAGTAGTACAAATATATGCTCATATCAACTAGCGGTTAACAGGGTTTAGACAGGACGAATGCGATATTTTTTGAGTGCACACTGGCACACCTGCGGAACATGCGTTATTCATACAAACGTAATACCAAAATAATTTGTAAATCAAACATATTCTTAAGGTAGTGTGTATTTATTCCGATTGGATTACAGAATATCTAGGCTTCCAAATATATATTTTGAATGGACACTGATATAAAGACGAGATATGAGGAATTTAAAATTTCTATAGAAAACTTATTTTTCTCATAACTCGAATTTAAATCAGTGTCCATTAAAAATATATTATTTGGAAGCCTAGATATTCTGTAATTCAATCGGAATAAATACACACTACCTTAAGAATATGTTTGATTTACAAATTATTTTGGTATTACGTTTGTATGAACTACGCATGCTCCGCCGGCCCGTTAAGTGTTTTACCTGTCAAGTTTACGCGATTCGTTTTTCCTGAGCTAAGCCTGTTCTTGCAGAACATGACCCCATATTGTTAATTTTTTGTCCCGGCGGGCGTTAGGTAATTATTATCTTAGGTTTAGGTAGGGATGTTTTGAGTGTTAGAATGTCATATTTTGAAAAAAGTCACTTTATGTACCGGAGTACTTCGTTCCTTTTATTCAAGGGAGGCGTAGCTGATGTAGAGGTTTAACGGCTGGCAGTATGTATGACTGGCAGACATTCTAATATTTAAATATAGAATTACTTTTGAATATTTAGGTACGTGTCTAGCATTTGTTCTGAGACAGATCGGTTTAGGGCTCCAAGTCGTGCAAGCGTGCTTCGATATTATTGTAATTACTTGAATTTGAAATATAGCGGTCCTCTGGACCTCTTAAAGTACCTCCACATATTTTAATTCATAGCTACTAACCCCACAGTACTTAGGTACCTACTTTTAGAAATAGAAATGAGATACTCAGTAGCACGTACCTACTTAACGACGCAATAAAGGGTGACATAGGTACATTGTCAAACTAATGAAAGATGGCTTGCAATTATCTGAAGCAGCCAAGCCTGACCTGACTCCTATCTGATAAGTATGACATAATACGTAGTATCGAAGAGCAAACACTCATATCTGAACACACACAGGAAAGCCTTGATAAGTATGATTTAACCGATTATGCAAAATATTAAGGGTGCACTGACACGTGTAGAACACGAGTCTGACTGAACCTACTAGTAGTTTAACGGTTCAGTCAGACTGAACCTGAGTCAGTTTAAATGCCTGCCACAAGTTAAGCTTCGTGCAGACTAGCGAGACGCGACGGCGCGGGCGTGCGACGCGACACGAACAATACAGTTTCTAAGAAAACTTCACGGTATAACAATAACCGGGGTCGCGTCGCGCTAGTCTGCACGAAGCTTTATGTGGCAGGTATTTGAACCGACTCCAATAATTCTTGTTGGCGTATTCTTCGTGCCTGCACCAACTTTAGCAACTGGAATATCTCATTTCCTTTTACCTACTTCTACAAATGGGGTTCCACCTGATAATATTAAGTAACAAGAAGAATCAAACATTTGAATTTGCTTAAGATGTGCCAAACTACATAAATAGAGTAAGTACCTAGAAAAGAGCGAAAGCCGCAGAAATCATTAGAGAAATGATAAGGCCTCTTACATAGTTTCTTATGAATAAACAACATTTACCTATACAGGGTGTCCAGTAAATAGCACGAGATACTGCAGGGGATGATAGCTTGGGTCACTACCTATCAAAACAACACAATATATGTTCAGCAAAATCTTACGGATTTACAGTTTTACAAAAATTTCCGAAATATCGAAAAATCTCTACCTTGTAACAGATTTTTAAGCGTAATGAAAAAATCTTTTTCTAGAACTTTTTTTACATCAAATTATTCGTGAATAGTTACTCTACTCATTATTTAAGTTTTTTTTTAAATCAAAAACAAGAATGTTTTGAAGAAATAGTTTTTTTTGTTAAATTTTTCACAGAACAATTTTCTTTCTTTCAATTTTGTAAAACTGTAAATCCGTAAGATTTTGCTGAACATATATTGTGTTGTATTGATAGGTAGTGACCCTAGCTATCACCCCCTGCAGTATGTCGTGCTATTTACTGGACACCCTGTATAAGTCTTAATAACGACGTAAAAACAGTTTCGTAGCATGTTGGTTATATTTATAAATAATTACGTCAATAATGCAATACTTGATAGCAACCGACTTACCTTGCAAAGTTGACAAGAGTTAATAAAGTGGTTTCCAACAACTGCGCTACAATTAAAGGTCCTTCAACTCTTAATAGGGGCACCCTGCAAGATACACAACGTCATAAAACAACGATCATTACAAACAGCGTATAATATGTAATCTCTATTATTAATAAGTATGTGGAGCAATGTTCAAATTCGCAATATGTCACTTCAAATGGATAACATTTGCGCTCTAATGAAAACAGTATGTATAAAGCAAGTTGTTTTTGGAGTTCCGTAATAAACAAAATCCTCCATAGGATAGTACCTATCCTAAATCAGTTTGATAGGAATATTTCACTGTTATTTTATAGCCCTTTGATTTGATACTATGGAAAATATTAGGAAATAGTTGAGTGCGAGTTAGACCAAAAAATACTCAAAAAGTGGAACAAAGTTTATAGTGGTTGGATTTTTATGGAACTTCTTTCGAGTTCCTAGAGGTTAGGAGAAAAAAAAAATTAAATAAAAACGCCGACACGTTTTTGTATTTTCTTTTATTATTTTCCGAGTAACTTATTATTCGACGAATGTAATAGTTGACCTATTTAGTATGCATATTTAGCTTGTCCGTCGTTTTCCAAGAATTACCATTTTGAGAAAAATGGCCTTCTTAATCTTTTACAAGACGATTTTCTGATACACGCTAATACATTTTTGTATGACAAATTATTTATGAAAAAACCGACCAAGTGAGAGTCGGACTCGCACGCGAAGGGTTCCGTGCCACCGTATTCTAAACGAAGAATATTATTATTTTTCAACTTTTTTAAAAATCGCAAAGATATATTTGTATTCCGTAATGATACTATGAATTACAAAGTTATGTTTGCAGTTGGAGGAAATCACCCATATTTAAATAAAATACCTTAGGAATGTTTTTAGTATTTGTTGATTAGGTATATACATACAGTGCATGGTAGGTATACAGAAGTTTCAAATTTGTAACTTGTTTAGTTGTTGAGATAGAGCTCGTACAAAAAGGGTCTAAGACTGACACCTTTTCCTTAATTTTTTAAGAAAAAAAAAAATTGTTTTCTACTTGATGAGCTCTAGACAATGATACCCCACATGCCAGGGTTAGATTTTTTCTTTCCAAAATCAAGTTTATTGTATGGAGACCCCCTTTAATTTATAACTTTATTTAATTTTTATTACCTTTATAGTTATAGTGGCAATAGAAATACATATTTTTTTTTACTGTCTACCTATTACGGTTCATGAGATACACCTCGCTGACAGACAAACGGACAGCGGAGGCTTAGTAATAGGGTTCCGTTTGGCACCCGTCGGGTACGGAACCCTAAAAAGTGTCAGCTGCTAAGCCCAAGTTCGCACGGACGTGTTTTAACCGCGGCGATTTTTTTCGTACATTGGATTTTCAAGTCTCGGTGTTGAGCCGAGCGTTGAAAATCCAACGCGTTGGGGCGCACTCTAGTCCCAGCGCGTTGAAAAAACACACTGTTAGATGTTCAACTCACGGCGCTAAGCAAAGCGTTGAAAATCCAGTGCCCGAAAAAAAAAACGTGGCGAACGGTTATAAAAATCTAAGTCATTAAATTCGGTTTTCTAGAAATGTATTGAAATAATTAAAGAAAGGGTGTTTTTATATAAAAAATCGCAATTGTTCGTACACGATGGACAAGCAGACATACTATTATGCCATGATATGGATAAATAAGTCACTTACAAAAGAATAATGGAAAATAAAAAATCTAGTAAATACAAGTAAAAGTATAGTAACTATAAATAAGACTTTGCCACCAATTTTTTTGAATCAACTCCAAAGCATTTAAACACACAAGACTGTTGGAGGCTGGCAAACGTTCCTTCGACATATTGAAAAAAATAATTGTAGACTGACCCCCAAACTCATACAAATTTTCAATACACTCTTGACAGTATTTCTGTGACGGGGGCAGTATGAGGCTTAACCGTGACTTAAATTGAGTTCTGTTTGAACTAGATATTCAAACAGAACTAAATTTAAGTCACTATTAGTCTGATAAGGAAAGAAAATGATGAGTTTTATTATTTAAACTTTTGTTTTGTTTTGTGGAAATTTAATGTTCTTTCTGACTGGCGGAAAAAGGGTATACTATTAAAATAATAAAAATAAAAAAAAATAAGTACAGGTTTCATAGCTTCATTAAACTACTGGAAGTAAAATTATTGTTTCACATACCTTGGGAATACTACAGAACCTTCTTCAATAGCGCTTACTCTAATATCCTTGCAAGTTAAATCTTTCAAATACGTAAAGAATTCTGGTTCAATGTTGTCTGGTAGAGTCTGCTTCAAATATTCAATATCTGAAAAATAAGAGTTGTTGTATATTTTCAGTACTAATAAATATTTATAGTTAAACTGACAATAGAAACTACATACCACTGTCAGAATAATGAAAGTTTTCTAAAAACTTAAGACATTCTTCAAGACCGGCGAAGATGGTGAATTCCCCTTGGAA
Organism: Xanthia togata; assembly: GCA_963853775.1. NCBI lineage: Eukaryota > Metazoa > Arthropoda > Insecta > Lepidoptera > Noctuidae > Xanthia > Xanthia togata. The sequence continues at coordinate 11,597,187 of OY970792.1, read as the reverse complement.
AGGATTTGTGCGGAAAAATAAATCAAACACAGCAACATCATTGACTTTTCCAGCTTTCCAGTAAGCGTAGGCCATTGTTATTTGATAGAGATCTGTAGAGAACATAAATTTGTAGATAAGTTATTCAGTAAACCCCCATGATAAAATCCTACATCACTTTAAAATATATTTTTACATACAATTTTTAATTTAAGTCATTATTCATTTAAATCAAATTTTTATTCAGAATTTTATGAGCCTAGTATGAATATAATAATTGCCTTGTAGGTCTCATTGAAATTATAATTATTGATAATATGAATCTAAAACGCATATATTATCTACACGACATTCTGATTACTTAGTTCTAAAGTACACTTGACATTTAAAACTCGCTCCAAAAATATATTACCTATATTTTACTCACCAGTCAACAAAGGTTGCACAATACCATTTTGTCGTGCCATCTTTCTCTTGATATTTAATTCTTCACTAGACATTTTCGTTGTAAGTGATGAAGTCAGTGCAGAAATGATTAGAAACGTGAGCTTTAAATGGTATCTGACGAACGACTAAAATAAGTAATTTCATCGTGATCAAGTAGTCGTAGATAGCAGCGCGCCAAACAAAATTTGACGGAATGACGGATAATCTACGCATGCGCTTACGACTCCTATTGACTGTAAAGTTTAAAGGTCATTTCTGAAGGTCGAGTTGTTGTTTATGCAAAATTGATAATTTTCGGTAATATTACACTACACCGTTGAGAATTTAATCTTAACAACTAAAAAATAAAACAAAATAATAAATTACAATTCATTCTCTCACACACAAATAAAATAACAACTTTTTTTTCTTTTTAACACTGGGCTTTTTGACACGCTTTGAACGGGTTTGGCATGGGGTTTGGTTTATTTACTTTATTGTTGAGTCTGTGGGTTTGGTTGAATGTTCAAAATGAGAAGAGCTCGTGGCTAATGCTAGGTACACACACAGCGACGCCCTGGCGATTTCAAAAATGGTTTGGACGTGACTTTTATCAGCTATCATTGTCTAGAGCTCATCGAGCTGGTGATTGCATCCAGCGTGATGTGACTTTTTTCCATCTTTTATCGCTGGTGACTACGTCATGACGTCATGACATGTGCTATCTTGCGATAACGCCGACCATGCCCTAAATTAATATCACCGTGTGCGCTCTCAAATATGAGAGTTGTGCTGTTTTGTTTTGAGTCGTATCTTTACGATACGACTCAAAACAAAACAATGCCACGTTAGTTTTAAAGATAAGATACTATCTTATCTTTAAAACTAACGTGGCATTTTTGAAATTGTTTCGAATTGGCTACCGTCACCACCTAACCAAAGAAGAAGAAGAAATTTGGAGAAGAATTTCATAGAAATTATGTTATTCAAGTTTTGACGTTGAGCGAGCACTGTGAGCGCGTTCACGAGCGTTCCGAATTGTTGACAGCCCTCGGCTGTCATAATCGTGATAACTATCGGAATGCAAATTATTGATGTGCGAACGATTATGTTCTAATTCGGAAAGCGGCCTCGAACCGAAATTCGTTTAGTTGCGTTCATGTAAAGTTCGCGTTTTTATATATTCCCCTAGATGGTCTAGACTATTCAGACATTTCAATAAATTTTATTTTCTATTTGGAGTTTGACATTTTCTCCTGTCAAATGAATCTACGGGATTTAAAAAAACAACTGAAGCATTGTTTCATACTTCGGTCCATAGTTCGCAGTGTGAACCGATAAATGAATAGATGCGGTAGCTACATGTGATTGAAGCTAAACGAACTTAGCTTCGTTCCCAGTGGGGCCTGCGCTTTACAATTATCGGTCCGTGGATGAGTGGAAATCTAACTATAAAAGATAGGCAAATCACAGGGGCAAATGAGATGACTATCAGACAATGCTCGAAAGTTGAAAATGAAATAGATTTAAAACTAAAATGTAAGTAAATAGACTACAGCGTCTCTGCTCATAGTGATGATAATCTATGAGCTTTAATCTATTTACATATTAACACGCATAAGTTATTCGAAGGGGTAGTGAACAGATAGATATAGATAGATATACCTACAATAGATCACCATGATTGTCAAAAACTGATTGTTGACTGCCTCGTTGGTTTAGTGGTCGCAAGCGCTACTGCTGAGCATGAGGTCCTGGGTTAGATTCCCAAGTCGGGCAAAGTATTATTGGGTTTTTCCAACAGGAATTTCTCAGTAGTAGCCCGGAGTCTGGAAATGTACCCGGTTGATGGCATAAGGCTCGCCCCCTATTATATGGGACTTAAAAAACATAACTGGCGAAATAATGTGTGTGTACAGACGCCAGCACATTAACCTACCCGAGACTGTCAAATTTTCCCAATCAACTTTGAGCTATAAGCTTTAACTATAAAGTTGAAAATCTATTAAAGAAATTTGACAGATTGTAGAAGGTTGACGTGCTGGCGTCTGTACTACAGGTACACCTCTGCCCAACCCTTTGGGGAAACAGGGCGTGTCAAAGTCAAAGTCAAATAATTTATTTCAATTAGGCACAAAAAAGGCACTTTTGAACGTCAAACTTTACAAAAAATAATATTATCTGATTCTAGTCGCCCATTCCAAAAGGTAGTTTTCGTATGGAGAAGAATGGGAAAGGAACTCCAACGTTACTCTTTAAAAAAAAACATTATAATTATCTTGTATACACTAATTATATAATTAGTGAAGACAATGCACCTAGAATAAATTACTATATCACGATAGGTAAAAAGAATGAAAAATGAAGGAATGACATAAATTAATTTTATTATGTGATAGATGCATGGTGCTCACATACTTATAAACATTGTAAAATTATACTATTTTTCTAACATTAAAATAAGTAATACTAATAATAAGTCAGTGTGTGAGTTCAAGTAATCACAAAAAATAAAATAAATGTTTAAAATGTGCGTGATGATATGTTATGTGATTGTCAAAAAATTACACCCAGTGGCTCAAAACTAGACCCGCGAAGACCTTAGTACCGTCTTCATACTGCTAACTATGCAATAAAACATCCATTAATTCCCATTACAAATTCTGAAAGTAGTAGGACACCCAAAATGCCCCAAAGGTACAGACGCCAGCACATCAACCTACCCGAAACTGTCAAATTTTCCCAATCAACTTTGAACCTTAAACTTCAGTTAAAATGTTGAAAATCAATTAAAGAAATTTGACAGATTGTAGTAGGTTGACGTGCTGGCGTCTGTACTCTGTGGCTAGGGTGGGCTATGGCCATTGACGTATAAATCACTAGGGCCGCTTTCCGAATTAGAATATAATCGCTCACAGCGCTGACATCGATAATTGGCGTTCCGATTAAGATATCATGAGTATGACAGCTGAGGGCTGTCAACAATTCGGAACGCTCATGAACGCGCTGACAGTACTCGCTCAACGTCAAAATTGCATATCATATTTCTTTGTGTTTAAACCACACATTTCTTCTTCTTCTTTGGTTAGGTGGTGAACGGTAGTCAGAAACACAATTTCGAAAATGCCACGTTAGTTTAAAGATAAGATGCGAGTCAAAACAAAACAGCACAACTGCCATTTTTGACAGCGCTTACCATGATAAATGGCGTATGCCATGACGTCATCTATGACGATTCAAGACACAACGTTATCGTGCCCACGTTAATACGGAACTCTTGTTAGCGCGCTCAAATCGATTACATCGTAACTTGGAATGCGGGATAGAAGTAGGAGTGAACAGAGCTAAAACACTGAAAATATCCGTGAGTTCCATAGTCTGTGGTGAGTTCTAATGTCACTGAATAGCATAAACTAAAGATGTATTTTTCTGTGGTCATCTCTAGTCTATAGTTATCTGTGGGTCACCTGTAGAGATGGGCTTAAACGTTAAAAAATAATAACACTGCTAAATGATAATGCTAACAATATTTAACAGTTATTTTTAGCAACTGTTAAATTTAATCACAGACGGATTGTTAACGTAATTAATTCTCATTTCCTTCATACTTTTCACAGGCTTAGGACTGTCAACTTTTTCTGTTGGCGTATTTATAATGAGAATCAATTTATTTACAACGATTTCTTTTTTTTATGTGTAATTTTTTTATAATAATCATATTTTTTTTGTTTTGTATTTTTTTTCTTGTATCTTTTGTATTTCTTTCTTAGATCTTGTTTTTTTTTCTAATAGCTACATACCAATTGGTAATATTACTTTTGTTAAAATTTAATATATTTTTTGTTTCCGTTTATTTAACATCTATCTCGGAACTTATTTAACAGGTGTTGACACAATTTTTTTTTATTAGTGTTAATTCGATTTAACAGTTAGCACTTAGCAGTTAAATCAACTTGCTCAAACTTATCAATCTAACTGTGACAAAGTCAAAGTCAAAGTCAAATAATTTATTTCAATTAGGCACAAAAAAGGCACTTTTGAACGTCAAACTTTACAAAAAATAATAAAACTGATTCTAGTCGCCCATTCCAAAAGGTAGTTTTCGTATGGAGAAGAATGGGCAAGAAACTCCACCGTTACTCTTTTAAAAAAAATCATTATATCTTGTATACACTTATTATATAATTATATGTGAAGACAATGCACCTAGAATAAGATTACTATACCACGATAGGTAAAAAGAATGAAAAATGAAGGAATGACATAATTATGTGATAGATGCATGGTGCTCACATACTTACAAACATTGTAAAATTATACTATATTTCTAACATTATAATAAGTAACACTAATAATAATAAGTCAGTGTGTGAGTTCAAATAATCACAAAAAATAAAATAAAATAAAATAAATGTTTAAAAAAATAAAAAATAATAATTATACAATTAAATTAGCAACCAGTTCGATTTTGTCTAGATTCTGAATTGTCCTATGGAGCAGGACCAGCATGTTTCCAAGCATTTTTATCTTGGATATAATCCTCTAATTTGTAATATGCTTGTTTACAAAGTGTACTTTTTATATGATTTTTAAATTTTCTTTCATTTAATTCTAATATATCACAAGGTATTCTGTTGTAACATTTAACACAGTACCCCATAAAAGATGTATTTACTTTAGATAGTCTGAAAAAAGGTTGATCTATTTTATCTTTATTTCTAGTATTAAAATTATGTCTATCACTTATTTTATTAAAAAGATGTAGATTTTTTCTTTACTGAATCTGCAGGACCATTATTGCTTTGTTGTGAGTTGTGACACTGACTGCTATATTTAACAGCTATCCCAGAACTTATTCAGCAGGTGTTGACACTAAAAAAATTTAGCAGTGTTTTAATTTAGCAGCTTATTATTTTTAGACCCATCCCTAGTCACCTGTAGATTCAAAATTTGAAAATGTACACATCTTCGTACACGAAAATAAAGTTTTTTTTGTAATAAATTGGGTATAAAGTATTAGTAGTTTCATTTAATCTTATAATCTCAACTTCAAAGGCAATAAAAGACAGAAAATTATGAATAAAAAGGTATGTATTACTAAGATGCCTAAAATTACTATTTTATTTGAGCAGACTTAGTTTGTTCTCTTCGTCCTCTTTATCCTTTCTTTTTATTGTATAATCGGTGGCGAGTCCTAGGGGACCATTCTTTTCGGGGTGTTTGTTGTTGTGGTGGATTAGCAAACCTCTTCTGGTCACGAACTCTTCCGAGCAGTTCGTGCATTTGAACGGTTTTTCTCCCGTGTGTTGATACATGTGGTACTAGAAAGAAGAGAAGTAATAAATCCTATAACTAAAGGCAGAGAATAACATAGTGGGTAACTGGGTAGTAATAACATAGTGGGTAACTTAGTAGTAATAACATAGTGGGTTACTGGGTAGTAATAACATAGTAGGTAGGTAACTGGGTAGTAATAACATAGTGGGTAACTGGGTAGTAATAACATAGTGGCTAGTAACCAGTTTTTTTTTTTTTGTATATTCGCCTTTTATTATTTTTGCTCCTGGTTACAACTCAAATTACTATTGAAACTGTCCTCAATCTACACTAATATTATAAAGAGAAAAGCTTTGTATTTTTGTTTGTAATGAATAAACTCAATAACGTGGGCCAATTTAAAAAATTGTTTCAAGAGTAGAATGCTTATCACTGAGTGTCCGAAGCCGCTGGCGGAAGTTAGTAGGTAATTTAAACAATTTCACATATAACTTTTTCATTCATTATCAAACTAATTACCTTTACCATATTTTATAGCATACCTATTGCAGTAATACTTACATTGAAATTTTCCTTCTTCACAAAACTATGCTCACATAAGTGGCATTTGTATTTGATTACACCATTTATAGTTGTAAGATTATTATATGTTGTATTGGGAGATTTCGGTTTAGGTGCAATTGGTCGAAGCGTTGGAAGGCTAGCAGGGACAGTGACCATTTTCCTATACCCGCGATCCTTTTTTTCATCTGGATGCATTCGATTTCTATGAGAGTAACAATTTCCAGAGCTTGCAAAACACTTGTCGCAGAATGGACATTTGTATGGTTTAGCCCCAGTGTGTTGGTTCATGTGGAACTGCAATAATATTGTACAGTCAGCAACAATATATAGTCATTTATGATAAATTTATAAAAAATCTAGCAACATTTTCTAAAACTACTTTTTTTTTAGTAATTGCTTGTAGTTGTAGTACTTAATGTAAATTATTTTACATTACTACAACTACAAGCAATCACTGCACTATATCCAATATAAATGGAGTTTACAGGTTGTTAATCATTTTATTTACAGAGAAAATTTAAATCCATAATTTAAAAACTAATATCTAGATAATAATAATAATATGTACATGTATAAAAATGTGTGGGGGGGGGGATCATAGGGCATCAAAAATACGTCCGCATTGCTGTTAACAGGAAAAGTGCCCAAAAGGCTGGCATCATGCCATGTGGAATGGCAATGATGGGTTGTATATAATTTATTTTTTTATACAAAAACTGAAAGTTGTATTACAAAAATATCTCACAGTTTACCACTTACTTTTAAATCCTGGTTTCTTTTAAAAGTCTTCATACAGATCTCACATGAGTAAGGTCTGTCACTGCTGTGAGTGACACTGTGTGTTTTTAAACCCCCCCATGTGTTGTATGATCGACAACATACCTTGCAGGTATATGACTTGCTTGATGGTAAATGTACTGACATGTGGGCAACATATGTTCTTTCTGACCTGAACCTGTAAATATGCAATTTGGCACCTTAGAATTTCAGCAGTCTAAAACGATGTTCTAGAATATATAAAAAATGCCTGACTGATATTAGAGTTTTAACAAAATAATCAGAGTAGGCAGATAGTCAGTTCAACTCTCAAATTCATAAACATAAAAAAAGAAAAACTCACATTCTTCCACATAATTGGCATACACCATTTGTTCGATGCTTCTTCAGATGAGATATTAAATCATACTTATAAAAAAAACCTTCAGAACATGTGTGGCAATTATAGTGCTTTTCATCCCTACTTTCAGGAATGTGGATCCAGGAATGGTTTTTTAAAGCCAAATCTGTACAAAAGCTGCGAACACATGAATTACATTGAAAAGGTTTCACAATTTTCTCTTCTTCTTCACTACTTTCATGTACTGGTGATTTGGTGGCATCCTCTTCCTTCTCTTCATCTTCGGAATTAGAGTGTGCATTTCCCTTCTTGATTAATTTTATGGTAACATTTTCTGTATCCAGTCCATGTAAGTAAGTAACATCATCCATAGAATAGTTATGATCGTATGGGGGCGAGAGAGTAGCTTCGGAATTCTGAAGCACCATCATGGGATCCACGCTCACTTCCATTTCAGTATATTTATCATTTTCGTAATTTTGTTCCGACTCAGGTTTTTCTTCATTTTTTACTAAAGATATCATACACTTGTTTGGAATAATCTGATCCATCATAAAACTACGTTGGAGTAGCACATCCTGAGCTTTTCGCGCTGTATCTATAAAATCACACACTGATTGTAACTTTGTACAGCATTGTATACAAATGTTTTTGGGCAACTTGTCATCTTCGTCCACCTGTAAATTATAATATTGTATACGTGTTAAGTTTTAATTGAAAAAATTACATAGTGCAATTAATTACCCCTTACCTCAATTAACAAATATTTGTTGAGCTTGTTTTGTAGAAGCATTGCTTCGGCTTCTAGACTAAATATCATTATGGTAACATCTTGCTCTTCAGCGCAAAGGCGACAACATCGGTCAAACCTGTCTTCGAATTTTTCCGTCATGACTAAAGAATTACGAGCATAACTGTTGTGGCACTGTTTCTACTTATTCCTCAGAGTGTGATGCACTGTAATGATTTTTTCCGACGTAACCATCCAGTGAATGCTTCAACAGCGCATGCGCGTTGGAAGATAGCGATACCGATGCTCAGCATTTTATACCTACTCCGTTGCCATTGATATTTTTCCAAAAGGTACCTTACCCTATACAAAATGTACTATGTTGGTATACCTGACCTACTCAGTGCATTTACCGTGTGCGGGTAGGTACTGCGCAAACTCAAATCTTTTTTGCCTATATGCGATAACAAGACGAGATATTTATATTATGTGAAAGAAAAAATATATTATGTCAAAGTTTGGCTTATTTATAAGGCGTAGCTGTTAATAATGGTTAGTCATAATTAATTGCTTGAAATCGGGGAGTTTTTTATTTTTCTATTTCGGGGTGGTTCATATTGCCTACCTACCCATTTTAAAGCAACCTGAATATTTTGAATAAGTACTGCAGACTGCAGCTCATATTCAGATAGGTCATAGATTGACCAACCTGTAGTGTAGACCAACCTGCTTGTGGATAAATGATAGGCTATTGATAGGTAACAGCCGTACGGGTTGATCAAAGGTTAACCTGGCCGCGGTCGGTTCATGGATGGATGGCCATCCATTACATATTGAGACCCCTTCGTGCCTCGGAAAGCACGTTAAGCCGTCAGAAGCCCGAAATTCTGACAACCAGTCTTACCAAAGAATATCGTGCTTCCCAGTAACTGGGGTGTGGAGGTCAGATAGGCAGTTAGTCAAACTCGAACTCAAACTCAAATCATTTATTCCAAATAAACCAATTACAGGTCTTGGTCCAATTACAGGTCAATAGGGATGATGCCTGGGTCAAAAAAAAGAAATTCAATTTAGTCCGTCAATCAGATAATAAAAAAATATTAGACACGTATTTTTTGCTTTAACATATTAATAATAAATGACTCAGATACAACGCATTAAAGTTGGGGAGTGGGGGTTGATACGTCACAAGTATGTATACAATCTACATACAAGTGACGTCATGGCACATTATAACTCAATGTATCGCCGTAATCTTTTGATAACGTAAAAAAAGAAAAAATACGTATACGTTATTTTTTCATAATCTACATTACGGACAAAAAATATTTTTTTAGTAATCTTCCCTATTGTCAAGGGGTCGATCAGTCAGAAAGATGAAGCTAGTTGCCCATTCCAAAGCGTAGTAGGTTCCTATGGAGAAGAACGGGCAAGAAACTCCATGGACACTCTTTTAAATAAGATTATTGTTACAAAACATTGGTTACATCATTCATGTTGAAATTATACATGTGAGAACAATGTAGTAAATCGTGCACGTTAAAAACGACCATAATAAAAATATAAAAACAAAAATAATTAAAATAAGCCATGGCAGCTAAGAGATGACCAGTCCCCACTGACGGCGCCCGTTCACGAACATGACGCATGGATCAGCATCATTTAGCTCAACCATTTTGAAGGGAACTTAATGATCCAACACACACGCCACCACCAGCGAGACATTTGAGTGAGCATGACATACTCTCAGCCGCCAGGGTACATTCAAGTCAATGAAAGACGTACTCAGTAAATGGTAGATTTAAAGTAGGTAAACAGTGCTCACATATGTGCAATGCAATTATATAATATTAAGAGATTTAATTTATACAATGTAAATATAGATTTTCAATCTTCAGCAGCTCCAACAATATTTTCCAATGCTAATCAATTAGTTTATGCGCCCTTGTGGAGCTGGACCAGCGTTGAGCCAAGCATTTTTGTCAGCGATGTAATCCCCCAACTTATAATATGCTTGGCAGCATAGTGTGCGTTTTATGCAAGATTTAAATTTCGTTTCATTCAATTGGAGTAGGTATGTGGGAAGGTATTTTATAGTAACATTTTACACAGTACCCCATGAAAGATGAGTCTACTTTAGCCAGTCTGAAACCCGGTTGAACTAATTGGTCAATATTTCTAGTCCCATAATTGTGTCTATCACCTATTTTACTGAAAATACTTAGATTTTTCCTTACGTACATGATGTTCTCATAGATATATTGACAAGGTACCGTCATAATGTTAATATCTTTAAATAGTTCCCTCAGGGAATCGCGTCTGCGAAGGCCATATATCCATTTAGGTATTTGGCTGCAACCGGTTAGACTGGAAGCCGACCCCAGCATAGTTGGGAAAAAGCTGGAAGGCAGATTATTCCTCTGAACCACATGAAGCTGATGATTGATTCAGATATTTGTCCTATCAATTAATGGCGATTTTGTGATTCTGTAGACTACAAAAATTCGTTTCGTGCACGGATATCTATGGTTTCGTGTCATTTCCCTGCAACACTTGGCTCGGCACACTTCTCACATACGTAGTATCTCTAAGTACCTAGTCTGTGCTTCTCACATACAAGGTATTCCGACAGCCTACGTATACTTGAAATTGCTCTTATAACTTCAATCTTCTGTCGTTAGTTCAGTAAGAAGAAAATGATATGGTTGATATGCTCGCGCTCGCTACACAATCGCGTGTTGGAGTTACCATGAATATTAGTCCACTGTTCGGAATATTTTGGAAAGCCAAAATAAAAGTGAAGGTAGTTACCGTGCAAAAAAAAAAATCACTCATGATGATTTTTAGCGCCATCTAAAGCGGTACAACGAAACTAAAGTATTCGTTGGCACTTATATCTTCCTATTGTCAATAGATGTTGTTACTACAAAAGGGGATTGGGTATTAAAATTGAGTTATATTTAGAGATGGCGCTGCAGCTAATGGTAGATTATGATTTATGAACCAGGCCATTGCTTCATGAAATACCTACCTACGCGTTATCATTACCTGCCTGGTCATTGAAGTTCTCAACTTTAATAATAATAATAATCTCCCCCACCGCCGTATCTCTAAGTTAACGTCGTGGTGGGGCTTGCGCGCTCCAAACTTTGGGTCCGTGCCGGTAGACTTTTCTTTGCCGGAACAGGTCTAGGATGAGGAGCCAGACCAAGAGAGATACAGAAACCTGCAGGGTAGCATGTGGCAAGCTGTTGGGCAGTGGTAACCCCATGGACCCTATCTCCCGAGAGAAATCTTGTTCCTCATCTCTGTCTTGCCTTTATTGGCCGGCTGGAGTGAATACTGGTGAGGAACAGAGCTTCCACCTCATTCTTGCCTTAATTGGCCGGCTTGAGTGGAGATTCGCAAGAGCCCCTGCCATTTTATCCGTGTACATATAAAACATTGATCAGGCAGGGGCCATAGTATTTCCATAGTTCCAGGTCACCAGTCAACTTAAGCTACCCAAACTCATAGTTCAATATCTTTGATTCCATGTCCTGCAATTAGTCCTACACCGCCTAACGGGCCTCTGCGAGTTGGCTTCGGCGCCTCGTACGCCTTCCAAAGGTCCGGGACCCCAGGGTCCGAGCACGTTTGCTCTTGCGAATCTCCACTCAAGCCGGCCAATAAAGGCAAGAAAGAGGTGGGAGCTCTGTTCCTCGTCAGTGTTCACTCCAGCCGGCCAATAAAGGCAAGCCAGAGGTGAGGAACAAGAATTCTCCCGGGAGATAGGGTGCGTGGGATCGCTACTGCCCAACAGCTCGCCACATGCTGCCCTGCGAGTTTCTGTATCTCTCTTGGTCTGGCTCCTCATCCTAGACCTGTTCCAGCAAAGTCTACCGGCACAGACCTAGAGTTCGGAGCGAGCAAGCCCTACCACGACGTCAACGTAGAGATACTCGTACAGCGATGGGGTAATTATTATTATTGTTGTTTTCATTATTTAGTGGAAATTATCCCTGGTTTTTGTTTTGTTTTATTGGAATAGTTGTAATTCTCACATTATGGAATGAAAGTATATTTAGGATTTTGAGTTTTAATTTGTTCCAGTTAGTTTGACATGATAATTATCCAGCAACGTAACTAAGTAACACATTTTCATAAACGATTACCACTAATCTGTTTCATTTTGACAGTTCAACAACATTCATTGCGTTATTTATAATTATGTTGTTGAGAAGTTTTTTTTCCGAACTTTGAAGCAATGGATCGGCAAGCTGTTTCAAAACGATTGAGATTCTGATTGATCGTGTTTTACACAATTAGGGTAATAATTGCGATCGTAAGGACCTACCTTTTTAAAAAGAAAATAACGGTACGATAAGAAGAGTGTTAATGAAGTGGAAGGGTCCATTTCAATTGTAAGCAAATTTATAAAAAAGATAAATTTATATTCACCATAAAAATTTGCTGATGTAAAGATTTTTTATGAATATAATCTGCCCGACCCAAGACTTGAGGTGGTGGTGAATCAGACAGTGGTTGTGCCTAACCTTTCACTGTGAAACAGGCCCTTGCTGTTTTATAGATTGTTAAAAAACTAGTTATATTATAATGACTAATTTAATAGTGGTATCTTATCAATAAGTAATCCACAATGTTTCAAAAGACACTTCAATGCCATAGTGTCATCAGACATCATCGTAGATAGAATAACATACTTGAAGACCATGAACATTGTTTTATGAGATAAAACAACACAAACTACTAAAATTCACCTGTTTTATAAAGTGGAGTTCATTAATCTTTATTTTAATATAAATAAAGATTTAGACATATTTGTGCGCTCCCGTCACAATGGTTATAGTGCCGAGCACAGTATTTTATGGTGAGCCAAGGAGATAGTGGGTAAGCGGGGTGAGGGGCATCATTCTCGAAGCGAAGACCGGTCCGTGCACCATACATACTATGCGCAGCGCGGGTGGTGCGGCGGGTGCGCGTGGGCAGGGAGACTTGGCGGTGCGGGCGGGGCGCGCGTCAGTCGCGTAGCGAACGCTATATTGCAAGAACGTCGGGTGGCGTCGCGCCAGCCCGTCGCGTGCTAGTGTTGTGTCACAGCGGTGGGCCAGGTCGGTTTCGAGATTTCTTCGTTCCGACGTAAATCATGGCTCTCAACTCGGACGCTGAACAGAAATCGAACCTGGTCCTCCGCGTGGACCAGGATTCTGACTCGGTTCTACAGTCATTGTTCGACACAGTGCTTAAGCCGGACTCGAAACGACCGCTACAGGTGCCTCTCCGAATGCGACAGCTTCCAAAGTCGTTCTTTAACCCGCCGTCAACCGGTTCCAAGTCGCCATCTGTGTCTCACTCGCGAGAAAACTCGGCTGACTCGGCGTTCGGATCGTCGTCCGCGACTGGCGCCTCACCGGTGTCGCACTCTCGGGCACATTCGTCACCCGCAAGCTTGCAACAAACTTATGCCGCTGGACAACAAAACCAACAGCCGCCGCTACATCACCAGCACACAAAACAGAGATCCTATGACGTCGGAACACATCTCCAAGACGATCTTGGTCCTCTCCCGCCTGGTTGGGAACAAGCTCGTACGCCAGAAGGACAAATATATTATCTTAAGTAAGTTTAATATAAAATATTTTTTTAAATTGTATTCTTAGACCGTAATAGTTCTTCATTCGCTGAAAAAACATAACAGTATACATAACCGAAACGTTCAACATTATAATTATATGAAAAAAAAAACTTTGTTGTTTCACCAACAAAGATGAGTACTCGTAGCAGTAAAAGCGACATTGAATATTTTCTATTTATTTTAAACTGTCAAAAACGGGAAATATATTAAAGAAAAATACTACCTACGCACAAAATATATAATTATTAATAATTACTAAATTCAGTAAAGTCTACCTGCTAGTGCTACTCAGAAAATATGGTTCACGGTATAGACCTATCTCGATATGTCAATCATTCTGTAATAAATTGAAGTGGTAGGTGGTAGGTACAGCTGATGCATATTTTTATGTTTTGTTATTTTCATAATTCAGGGCTATTTCATATAGATATCTAAACAAGAAACTCATATAAGAATGTAACAATCTTTGTTATTGACCGCCTAAGCCGATATTACGTTGTTTTAAAGTTATTTACTTCATAAAATTTCAATGAAACTGAAACCTTAGACAGATGCTATTCGAATTTGTATGGTTTCAATTCATATGCACAACATAATGGGAAAGCACTGTCGATAATAATAGCACCTGCCAATAATCCTAAGATGTATTAGAAAGACGTTTATATTTTTCAGGTCACGCGCTCATTAATCTGCTTTTTATCCATAGGTAGGTAGGTAGATACACACTACATTTATTTACAAGAAGAAATTAGAGCTTCATTTTGCAATCAATAGCATATTTAATCCCGTGTATGGAAATGGTTAAAATGCATGATGCGTTAACTTTTAAACGAAATCCTCTTGTTATTCTTCTCTTCTTTTTCTCCTCCCTTTACTTTCCATCTTCAAAAAAACAAACATTCAAAGAAACAAAAATAAGGCTTTCAAATGATTATTACGACTCAGGCCTTTAAACAATACACTTCGTTATTTCTTGAAACTACATAGAACTAAGAAACTAGGTACCTAGTCTAGTTCATAACGTGAACTCCTCTTATTGACCACACATTGTCGTCATATGTTATCTTATCGCGATATACCTGCCGTCAGTACATGATAAAAACTGATAAGACCAACTTAATGATTATAATGTACACCTCCGTATTATATATTCAGTGAATCATTAGTTCTTCTAACCTTTAAAAACGGTAATTTACCGTTTTTGTAGATCCGTTTATTATCAATTTATGAGGATAGTCTTTGGTTTCAAGAATTGGTTTGCTTGTAAGCCTTGTTCTTAGGTAGAGTCATAAAGGCGTCATTATTCTATGGTTGGTGGAAATTTTAGCATAATATTGCATGGATAAGGTTTTTTGTTGGGCCTCACAAATTCCCAGAAGACTTATCTTTGGCTTTGTTTTATCTTAGTTAAAAGCTTGGAACTTCATTCTAATTTGTAGTCCTTTTTAAAGATAATCGGGCAGGGTAAAAGCATGCTGATTGACAAGCTGGATTCAATATAAATGTATTATTTTAATATGGCAATAGATTACATTGAAAAACGGGCTTAAACCTACGGCTAAATGCAATAGCAGCCGAGCACTTGATCAAAAAGAAGAGTCAGTTTTACTGGTGACGCATAATGCTTAGAAGCCTGACTAGCACTTACGAGAACTTAATATTCCGAAAGTTAGTGTAAGTGTAAAGCAGACGGACACCAGTCGGCTAAATACGGATGAAAATAAGTTCGCATATGATATAATGGAAGCCACATACAAAATTACATGTGTGAAGAAGCATAGCCATTAAACTGAGAGTTTAAGAGTAAATAGTAAAGAGTATTATAAAGAGTAAAAAAAGTATTTCTATTATACGTATTTGGCTAGGTATAAGCTTAATTACAAAATTAGAGGGACAGAAGTAACAAAACTATCGACCACCAAGCTTTCTTTCTCAAGTATACCTTACCTACTTACATGGAGTCCTGCGCCAGCTAGATGAATGGAAGAACAGGCAGGCTTCCGAAGCGGAAACTACTGCAGATCATAATAATTATACCATCTCGAAGCAGTTGATGAAGAAATACAACGAGTACCTAAATACAATGGACTCCTTTCAGCATTACCCGAAAAAGGTTTTGAAAACATTGAGTACTAGGCTATGTTTGATATTTTTTAATATGTACCTACCTACCTATTTTCAATAGCTGTCAGTGATTGAAAGGTACCTACAAAGATCTACGGGAGCCATAATTAAAAGTTACTGATGTCCATTCTGTAAGGGGTCCCCTGCTTATAAAAAAGCAGGAAAATAAATAAAATATCAATGTGACCTAAAGTTTGTTGATGACATGAATCTGGGTAATCCAACCTGCACCCTAATTACGTAATACACGATCAATCGGAATTTGAATCGTTTTGAAACAAATTGGTAATACATTGCTTCATAAGTTCGAAAAATAAATCTGCTCAACAACGTAATTAACGCAATGAATCTTGTTGAACTGTCAAAATGAAACAAATTTGTCGTAATCGTTTACGAAAATGTGTTGCGTAATTTGATAGCTGGAGTCCAAGTTGCTACTTCTATTTAGGTAGGTACATAAAGGACCTTCATTTAGTTAATTATGTACATGTTTTATTAAATCTAAAATTACATAATTCATACAAGTGCAGGCAGAAGTTAGACGTCTGAATAGGGAGAAGAACTACTGGAATATATTATTCTTCTTTAGTTACGTATATCCTACCAAAATCATAGGTGGTATGTTGGATTGGATTTTGGATTTTGTTATCAATTTAGTTGCTACCTAGTGATTTATGAATATTAGTGAGACTCATTACATATAAATGATGACCACTAGATTTTTCGTTGTACCTTGCCTTTGAAACATTGTAAATACCTACGCCTACCGTTTGCTCACGGGTTCCAAAAGTCGTTGTAAAGTTATAGGTAATTAGGTCGACTATCGCACGCGCTCCGCTCGCCAATGTGATGAAGCCTTCTGCTTCACGTTTGAAGTCGGTTGAGTGATTCGAAATAATTATATCGATAATCGATAATAGCTAGTCGGTAGTCTGGCGCCGTTGCCATTATTGTCACGTTACGTTTTCAGTTGCGCAAACGGCGCTCTATTCATAATCTAAAATCTATTGGTGATTTAATATCAATATTCGTCTTATAACTGTTGTAAAACATGAAATATCTGTTGTATTCATTCCGGGACTGACGTAGTAACCACATTGCTGAATTATGTTCAATATTCACTAAATCTTTAAAATATATATTAAGTACTGTGCTATTATACCTTCCCACCACTTATTCAATCAATCAATAAATCTTTTAATCAAGATCCAATCTAATATTGATACCAAAGAATGAATATGTTATCCGGGAACTGAAACTTTTCTCGTTTTGACGAGATGCTGTCTGAGTACAAATATGTTTATTGGAGGTAAACTGCTCGAAAAGGTACAAAAGCTAATCGTATTTCATCAAGGTCTCCCTATTCTTTGGACTTTCTTTAATTGCAGAATAGGTATAACATAATTGACAGGTCGGTAGATAGTTATTACCTAAATGTATGAAAATATCACGCTTGTCGAAGCTTGAAACAGGAGTTTCCATCTATTACTAAACGAGTTTTTAACCAAGAACTAGCAAAAACCCAAGTGAAACCAAAGTTTTAGCTTCGCTTTCCGAGTGAAGCGGTTCCGTCATAATGAAAATATGTAATTTTCATCAGTATTTGACATTTTAAGGAGTCAAAAACATTCTGTATTTGGACGGCCGTTATTGTGTGATCATTGACTACTTTCTTAGGGAACTAAACCTTTAGGTCTGGTCTTGAAAGATCTGGTTTATAGTCAGTTTTGACACAACTTTTGTAATGAGACTTTTTCTATCTTATTACAAAACGAGTTCTAACTTTAGTTCAAGCCTAAATCTTCGTGCCAAATTTTGGATTTCGAACTTTATTCCCACTAGATAAAGTTCCTAATACAAAAACTGTCAGTAACCCTAATCTTAGTTGACAATGTTGTAATGAGTCAGAATAAAGTTCAAAATACAAAAAAAAAAAAAGGTTTAAGCATGGGCTAAATAAAGTTAGAACTCATTTTGTAATGAGACAGATAAACTTTTTTAAGTAAACGATCTATGATTTTTAGGCTTTATTAGGCCTCTGTGTAGTTAGTGGCCCTTTGAAAATAACTCAAACTGTGTTATTAGTTGGATCTTGGGTTCTTTATATTTTCAGTGAGAAGTCGATGTGGCAGTTACTCCCAGGTTTCCACGACGCTATTCGGCGTTAGTCACTTCGCGGTGTGGAAGTTAGCCAACGCGACATCAAAGCTTTTGCCACCTCATAAATAAACACTACCTGTTGTACTACACGCTCAGAACTAAGTAAATATAATTTTATGTTCTATTTTGACACAATAACACGTGAACATATCATTGACCAGGCTATTTTTTTTTTAATTTTGTAAATATCATTCGGTTGTTGTATTTGTTAGTGTAGGAATCGGATACTTATTGATACTTTTATTACTGTTATGAATATAGATCATATTATCTTACACTGTTGCTAGGAAAATAAATACTTCATAAGATTTATAATATGTATTCCGTTTAACTCGGTTCGTTAGAGCGCGTTAAGACTGCCAACGCGGAAGGCTTGCATGTTACATCTACAACGACGCACTTCATAAGCTCCCTTAAAATATTGATATTTCGAATATCAAAGGTATTAATTTAGACGGGCGGGCGCTTGGCTCTGCTCTCGCCGCCGCCGCCGCCGCAGCAGGAGCATACCGCGATGGACCATTGCAAGCGGTGCGTCTCTTCCGTGTCGGTAAATAGACGTGCGCGTCGTTTCTTAATTGCGAGTTGGGGCCGATGCTTTATAAGCTCCATAACGTCCGTCGACGTGCGTCTCGACTGCGAAATGTTTGCTTTAATTATTATTGGAATGGAGGGTAATTCTCTGTGGTTTTGTTCGGCTAGACTTGGCGATGTTCCGAAACGGGTAGCGATGCAAATTGCCTTGGCTAACGCCCAACGCGGCGCTATCAGGCCCAGTAGCTTCACCGCGTCACACCTTCCTCCTGACTCTTGACCTGAACATCTTACCTGCTTAGGTAACGACACGACTCCCTTTTCTATTTGTTCGGCTTGGCTCATTCAACATTTTTGTATTCATTCGTTGATTTTACCTTAACTTGGGGTAGGTAGATAGGTACTGTATCTGCTAACATCCTTCTTTTGTTTTGAAGATCTAATGGATCACGCCAAGCGCGGTAATGCATTTGCATCTCTCATCTGCATTAGGTTGAGGTTTCTTTCTTTTCAAAAGTAGGCTTAGTAGGTAGGTGGAATATTCTTGTAAAGTTTCGGTTTCGATCTCGATTTAAATTAAAAAGTTCCCGTCATAACCCCATGTAGGGAGTGTAGGTATTGGTAGGTATTTACAAATAGTCGGGTACATACACAACGCCAACGGGCAAATTGTCCGGTCTTCAACCAATATTTCCTTTTAAATGTCGTCCTTTGAATGCCTAATAAGAGAAACTCCTTGCGCTGAATACAAAGAATGAAATAGTAGTAACGAAAAAATACATCCAAAGTTCATTCAACTGTTTTGTAACCTGTGTTCTTGTTATCGAATTCTCAAAATATACATGAATTGTCTATCAAATTAACTACTGATAATAATATGTCCCTAATTGAAATTTTATTTCATTTAGGTAAGTACCTATCACAATTACTATTAAGTATTGGCTAATCAAGAAGATTCACTACAGTAACTAAACATCACAAGTTGAAATAATTAGATAGGTAGGTAGATACATTATAAATAGTTTTATATCCATTGTCATCAAGAAATGAAAACAAACCATCGAGTTTATCAACTATGTACTTGTTATACTGTACAAGTTGTAAACGTCAACTAAGGCAAACATAGCAATTCTTTGTGACGATGCGATATCACCTATAGGTACTCCTAGGTACATAAAACCAACTTAAATGATATATAATATGGTTTTTTGATCCAACAAAATATGTTATAGTACGCGTTTTGAACAATATTAAACTAAATCGTAAGTCTGATCACCTCGGACACAAAAACCCGTAAATATACCTACATAAATATATAACATGCCTACATAAGTAGGTAACAATAATGAGGTAGGTAGGTACATGTTGAATATCCGCGCAACGTTGATATATTATTATCCTATGAATATACATAGGCATGGCGAAAGGCATAACCTTTTAGACGTCTTTGGCAAGGCCGTTGTTGTCTGCGTAAACAAGCCTAGCGGGTTCGGCGCTCGATAATTAAATTATTGGAGACTTGTATAAAAATAAGTTTTTTTTTTGTTAAATAGGTATTTGGTCACAGGATTTTTAATATATTTTCCTCAATTATGTTAATTGCAATTAACGTTCAAAGTTCTCGCATGATGTTATCTACTCTCACGTCGTCTTATTAGTTAGATGTTTAGTGTAGTATTATTTAGTTTATTAGTAAGCATCTAGTAAACGTCTACATAAGTCATTAATTAATGACATCTATTATGTGTCGCGCAATAGATAATGTTTGAAATGTTTACCTGACGTGCAGTGCAGTAAAATTAACTAACTAGGTAATTAGATAAAGCTTCACGACCATTTCCGAGAAGAGCATGGTGGTGGACATGCGCAACTAGTGGACTTATCGCACTGTGTATTCACAGCGATAACATTAAAATACAGCTCACTATCGCCTTCTAAGAAGTCGCCCGTCGCGTTGCGTTGCGCGTCGGTCGTCGCGTCTCAGTCGCCGGCGGAGCTGCGCCCGCGCACCGATCCACCGCACCGAGCGACGCGACAGGTAGCTCTAACGGCACTCGCCTGAGAATACAATTTTAGTTTTAGAACAAAGTATAATATCCCGTTAATATACTTTCTCTTGTCATTAAAACTAGCATTGATTCACATAGTGAATCTATCTTGGGGATGGATTGCAAAACGTTTTTTTACAAATTGCTATTATTTGCGAACCTACGCTAATGTACTAACTTAATTAGGAGTTAACTAAATCATGAATCATGTTAAAATTAAATCTTATAGAATTTAATAAGCATTAACAGTATGCCGGATCTGAATACAGACCTAGCACACTTGGTACTTGGCCTAAAATAGGTTGTTAGATTACTACTACCGTCGAATAGCAGGGTTCAATTAGAATTAAAATAAAAAGTAAAGTTGGTGGAGGTATACTACTTACTAAAATATAATGTAGCGTAGCATTGTTATCAGATAATTAAGAGTCATGATTGTCATATTTTTGTGAATCATTTTCATTGAAATCTAAACATGAATTTATCAAACTAATGATCTTATCTTTTACAAGACATGTTATATTTACAAATGCCTATGTGACAATGTTACTTCCATGTGTGTACGTCTGTAGCGTTAAGTATTGTGCTGTAGAATGCTTCTTTAGCAATATGGACCCTAAGATTGCGTCACAGAGCTGGTTATACCTTGCAGCATAATAGCAACAAGGTACTCACTCAGTTTCCACGCTCTGATTACTGGATGTTGGCTCTAGACAGCGTCTTTATCGGCACCGATCAGAAACTGAGCTCAACGGGAGTGTTTTGAGAAATCGATCCAGCGCTAGTGCTAAATTCTGGTAACACGGCATCTAATTAATCTTAATATGCGCAGAAAAAGGAACTTGAACGTATCATTAATTAGGTAGGTACCTATTCTTTTGTCATAATTCATGACTTTCCAGTTTAGTAGAAAAGACCTCGTAAACAAGAAACGAGGTAATTTCTTTGAAGTCATTATCGATATTGGGAATTTCCATAATTATATTTCTTCTGTGAACTTATCCTATGTTAAACAAGTGGTTTACGTAAAGCATTATCGATTCTGGATAAATAAGTACCTATCTACGTAGTAAGTACCTATCTAAGTACCTATATAAAGCATTATCCAGAATCGATAATGCTTTACGTAAACCACTTGTTTAACATAGGATAAGTAGTTCATAATTGTCGAAGAATGACATCATTGTAACTTTAACCTCAAACACTTGAATATTCAAATTTTTAAGTGTTTCCCTACAAGTGCATCTAATTTAGAGTAGTAACATAATATATATGTAGCAGCAGCACACAGTACGGGTTAACCGTCGACCGCCGTAATTCCTTCAAGGGCAGATCTTTGTTCGTGTTGCGCTGCATTATCAAGCCTTGTAGACACAGTTGGCTCTCATCGTCTTGTGTCATCGGTATTAATGTGCTTCCAATAATACTTGCCATGGTCAACAAAGCTGCTTGTTGCGATAAATGAGACAGAGTATTCATGAGACCACACCGGGCGGGCCACCGGGCTATGTTATGTGGGAAGTTCTGTCTTGACCCATCAAAGCATTTTTGTTTTCAATGCTGATAATGCAGGTACAAACATAACATTGATAATAATTATGCGCTTAAGCATAATTTCAATTGTGCGTATCATGATTGCATGATTGTTTTAATTGGTAGGTATTGGTGCCGATTCTCTTGTACACCAAACTAAACTATCACTAAAATTCCTTATTTTGGATACGAGAATCGTAAATCTATTCTTCAATAAAGTCTAAATTTAAAAATTATTTTGACACAACTAAAATAAATTTTGACATTCCCCACTCCACGTGGTATTGTTTGCCCTACCCCGTGTTTTTTTTTTATATAATTGGATGCGCGCAATAGTGCACCCTCGATGTGTTGTGTATGGAATTTTTCACTTTTTGTATGGAAAATAATTATAAAAAAATATTACCTACGTGTTGAGTATTAGGGGTATATGCGCTTTAAAGGGGGTCGAAATTTTCATTATTTTTGCTATAGGACACACCATTTTCGAGATACAAGCAAAAGAAAGAAAAAAATATATAGTAGGTACTGTTTTTGCGCTTAAAGTCGAGGTGTTGATGTGAATTTTAGTTTATGACAAGTAATAAAGTACTCCACACCATTTTTAATCCGCGCTTAAAAATGTTCAGGTTTATTTAGACAATCAAAATTTTTGGTGAAAAACGTCAAATTCGGAATAGCAAAATGGTCATTTTCACTAAATTAAAATCTAAGTGCCATCTTAGTGCTGTCAAACTAAAACATAGTTGTTCTGTCACTTTAGTCTATTTCAGAATGAGAAATCATCGTTTGATAGGAATTAACTAAATTTTAGTGATTTTTAGTCTAGTTTAGATGCATTTGTGACAAGAGAATCGGCACCTCTGGCAGTTTAAATAAAAGTTGAGGAAAATAGAACATTCATTAAAGGGATTAGACGCCATATGCCTTATTAACTAGCTAAGCTATGTAGGAATTTACCTAAATACTTCGTGTTTTCTTTTGGCTGCCTGTCCCATTTTACTTGGGGTCGGCGCATATTGTTATCCTCTCCCATTCTCCTCTGTAAGCCGTGACGTTTTAGTGCACTCCCTTTTTTACCTGACTCTTAATCACCACACCATCCCCTTCACACTATCTTTTCTTTGGTCTCCTGCACCCATTCTATTCATCAACATGTCTGTTCATCATTCTCTTAGGCTTACCTTTATGCTATATATTCGTTTCAATTCAAGGGATGCCTTGTCAAAACATCCATACAAAGCCAAACGGTTCCCTTTCAACTTTGCTGTAACTGCTCCACTTTCAAAATTCCCACTATATGCATTCTTACTTTATGCATTCTTATCACTTCATACATCTCCATACAACTTGGATAAGGAGGTACCTTAATAAAATAATAATTAATAAAAAAGCCTTTTAATTTCTTTTCCACACAATATTACATAGCTCCTAGATTTACAAAGTTATTAGTGAACGTGTGAGTGTTAATTAAGTGAACGGCTCGCCAACACACAGATAAACCCTGAGAGGTTTTCGTTGTGTGGCTAAAACCGAAATGTAAATTAGGATAAGTGTTTTAGAAATAAAAAATAAATATAATATCGTTTTTCAGTTGTGTTGTTTCTATTTGTTTTTCTTAAAGTATATTCTTTTCATATATATCCAGCGCTTCCTAGGTGGCCGCCCTTCCCGTCTCTTACCTCTGGGTCCTGTCTACCGGGTTGCCTCTACAGTCCACGCTTGTCGGTATAACGGGGCTTAATGCAGAGCATCAGTTCGCTTCGTTTTCTGTTTTATGTATTCATTTCTGATTTTCTGTATTTTTCTTATTTTCAGTACGATTTTTTCCATAGCCTTCTGGCATAAAACTATCTTTGTTCGTATTTTTTTGGTTATGTCCAAGTCTCACAGTCATAAACTCATAAGTGAGAGATGGTAGGATACATGTATCAAGCATGACCTTTTTTTGATGAAGGGTGAAGTCGCCTTTTACGATTTTTTTGGGGGCCTATAATTTCCTCCAACTCAATTCCACCCTTCGTTCGACCGCGTTTTCGGTATTTTTATTTGTTTGTGTGTTGTTTTCTCAAGTACAAGTAGTCATTTTACATATTCCAGAGCCTTGCCGCTTAGAGTGATTGGGTTAGCCTTGCTGTTCGTCATTATTTTAGTTTAATCCTCATTCATTTTTAGGTCTACTTTTTCACTTAGTGAGTGTATCATTTCCTCCAACTTGGTGCTTGTCTGTGCGAAAAGAACAATGTCGTCCGCAAATCTAAGGTGACTTTTGTGTTGTCCAGCTACTTCAATACCTCTACCCTGCCATAAACAGTTTGACAGCTGATCTCCCAGATGTACTCCTCTCCTTATTGGAATCTCCGAGCCGTAGCTGTTTCTATCATTGTAGACGTTTTTCAGGGTGGAAACCACATTCGTTGAAGGCTCTCTAGACCGAACCGTGTGATATGGTATTTTGTGGAGAAACCAGATCGGAAGCTTGCTTGTTCTACTGGTTGGAGATTATACATTTTTGGGTTTAAGCTTCGTGCAGACTAGCGCGACGCGACACCGGCTATTGTAAAGTTTTCTTAGAAATTGTATTGTTCGAGTCGCGTCGCGCTGGTCTGCACGAGCTTTTATTCTGTTTTGTAGGGTTGATGTAAATAACTTGGATATATTTGTAAGAATACTGATTGGGCGATAGTTTCCTATGCCTTTTGGCTCCTCCTTTTTTATAAAGTAATATTATATCTGATCTTTTCCATTGTTCTGTTACTCGGGATAAGTTCCTACAAACTACAATTTGGTTTCACTTACAAAACTGTTTTTTAATAGTTATATAGTTTAAAAAAATATGTTTTATTTCAATGTCTGATCTTATTTCAAATAGTGTATAGTTGCTAACTTCCAATGAATGTATCTAGATGAGAGTAGGTAAATGTTTTATTTACACGAAGATGATTCTTGCAAAACATTGCACACAATTTGAAATTATTCAAAATACATTTCGAACTACTTAATGTTGTAACAATGATACTTTTAACAAACATTAGCTCATCACATCTTCTGTTCTGTTATATGTGAGAGAGCGGACAGTATCGCCATGCTTAATTGTAGGATCAAAAGGGGTCAAGTGTGTATATTGACAAGCGCCTTAGGGCCAACGTCATGCCCAAGAAGGCCCGACCCGTCACGTCAGCGTTTCATTACAAAGAATTCGCTAATAGCGTTTTAATTAATGTATGTATAATAAATTGTTGTCTACACAAAATGTGACGACCAATAACGACCAATTGGAACCGTGCACCTAGCTTCTGACGTTTCATAAGTGCCCATGTAGGTTTATGTGAAATAAAATATTTTGAATTTGAAATTTTGTGACACTATCCTTATTACTGTGGAAAGTGTACGTGACTTCTGATTCAACTTTATTGGATAGTTTTATTGATGCGTTATAATCAATTGTAATTGGAAGGTTTTGTCGATATTTCTGTCTAACTAAATATCTCTTTGTCATTTATTGTGTTGTAAATCTTCCTAAACGTACCTATACTGGTCTGACTTCTGGCGATATTGAATAAGCGAAATAACTGATAATAGAAGATACTGTACCATATATTATACTCGTATCTACCTATAGTTTTTGCTATAATATTATGTTCTCTCTCCTTGTTATATTAAGTAACTACTTATAATGTAGTTATTTGTCCATCCTTTTTATAAGAATGAGTCAGTTAAGCTGCACTTGCCACTCATTTGTTATTGTCTTTTTTATCGCTGTAGATATTTAATATATTATTTTAATTTACCTTTATATTTGCTCAGTAGGTAGGCCGGAAAATAGTTTAAACTGGTGTTTTTAATGCAACTTTTTCTCAACATATACTTACAATTATATGTAAGTATATTTTTTAGCTTATAGTAAATAACTTTTATATCCAATGCGTATTCAATCTTTCAACTCATTTCGTGTTCAGTTGTAGTGTGATTTTTTCCTTATGAAGTCTAAACTGTGTGATTCCCAAGAAGCTAAAATATGCATTAACATACATGGGAAGTTACGTGTAAACATGGGCTTAAAGATAAGTTCGTGAGTAATAGCATTCTAATTGGCTTCTTCTTCTTCCTATTTAGCTGAACCACCATCATGTTAGCAAAGCACTTCTTTCACTTCCCTCAATTCATTATTTTGAAATGAATGACTAGATGAAAATAACTGAAGAACTAATAATATTGTACTTATACACGGAAAATTCAAAACAACATACGTTAGCGGTTTAGTTATTATTTACCTACATGCAAGGGCCTCTACGTGGGATACTCAACGTGTCTCAAGTCACAACACATTCGGTAAAGTTGTTGACGGCACGTTCGGGATTTAGGGTTGTAGATGATTTAATATTTATGATAGGAGTCAATGTCTTCAATTCCCATTGTAGCAGGTGTTTTGTGCTACTGCTATTACTCATACGATGTCGCAGCGCGGTACGACTCAGTTACTGGCCGTTTGCTACCGTATGCGCCTTTATTGAATACTGATAAGTTTACTCACCACACCGTGAGTTATTGTTTTCATATGGCAATACTTTAGCCAAGGCCGAGTTCGTTATACATGTATATTGGACAGATTTGGTTATGCGCGTAACGTTTCCCGAGCGATAGCAATGTTTATGAGGTAGGTAATTCAGATTAGGATTTAATTTTATGATTTTGCTACACCCGAGTAAGTACATTGACACCGTTCATATAAGTACTTAATGTTGTAACCATATATTGTTATAACACTTAGGGTATCTAACAAAACTGTTAGAAAATTTCTGTGATTACTACCGTCATTACTTTATTTACCACCTTTATTTTAGAGCACATGTTTATGATGTTTCCATTAGTTATTGCGTAATACCTATACTCATTACTATTACCTGATATCAAACATCCTCGTCTGAACACGAGCCACCTTTTAACACTTGCTCAACCTAACTGTTCACAGTTGGGTAATGTCCAGTAGAAAGTGGGCTTTAGTAGTAACTGGTCAGGGGTTAGGTCTTACAGCAGTCGGATGCAATATCAAACAATAAACATATTAATAAACAAGTTTAGTCACCAAGGCCGGTTTCCGGCGCCCCCGTCTCACTCTCAGTGCCCCCCAGGCGTTAAACCTTAAGAAACGTCTACGTTTATCTGGAGTGTGCAATAGACTGACTAGATTCATGAATTGTAGTAGGCCTCAAAGTATTAGCCACACGATTTATCAAAAATCTCGTCTGTCTGTATCGTCCAAATGTAGGAAAAGCGCTCTCAATACGGATAAACCAAACTTATGCCAAACCGTATGTTGAAATTTCAGTACTTGGATGGTATTATAGGTGCGTGTTGCGCAGAGCTAAGTGAGCGTCGACGCCGGCGGCGCGGCGGCGGCGCCTCGTACCCGTCGTGTTTACGTCTAATTTAGGCGCGAGCGCCGCGACGTCGCCCCCGCGCCTCCCGCGCGCTGTCCATTGAACACGCCGGTACGCGCGCGGTTATTTCGGCTTGCCGAACGCGGCACTGCGACGCCACGGAATATCCTCACACTGCTACTTTCTTGTGGTGTCGAAGTAGGTTACGAATAATATTAATTTATTTGCATATAAAGATTTGATAATCTTTGTCATAAAGAGATGAGTCGTTTTAAAATCAATAATGCTTTTCTCCAATACTACCAATCGTAGAATGTTTCGTGGAGCACCAAATGAAAAACATAAAATTAGGTCCAATGAAACTTCTAAAATAGAAAACCACAATCACGAGTTGGGCATAGTCCATGGACAGATCGAGATGATGACTTAAAATCGTCTCGTCTCTCCAAGGCTAGTTGCATAAAGCCTTCTCAATATTAGCTGAAAGTATTTGGTTTAGAAACATGTAAATTGTTATGTTTTTATTTTAATATGTAAGCAATTTATCACTGGCTTCGGTAAAGGAAAATATTGTGGGCTTGTGGGGAAACCCACACACTCATAATAAACTCAGAAACGTATTGTTGCTAATGACCTAAAAACAGTTACAGGTAGAGTCATCTGGCACGAGGTGCAAAAATGATAGTGAATAAGTCAGGGTTGATACCGAAACACTAAGGATAACTTTATTCATACAGTGAAAGCCGATTTTACTCTCAAGAAAACAAAGACTGTCAGAGACATAAAAGAGGAACAGAAGCTGATTTCCGGTTTCAGATTTTCGGGGTAGTCAGATATAAATAAGCAGTTAATTTCCTAATTTTAAAGTTTTATGGTTAGTTTCAAAAACATTTTTGGTACATACATATATACCTAATTTCTGCCCAGAATGAAAAAGATGAACAAAAGCCTATCTAAAATGAATGTAAACAAATGAAATGAACATTAATATGAACACCAAATGCCTACAATAAAGGCACTGCAGTCTTCGAAAATCTTATTTCAAATTTAATTTAATCTGTTTAAAGTGGCTGGATCGCCGTTTTTCACCTCGAAGAGTTAACGAGCCCATGTCCTGTGATGTTACCGCGGCTAGCCTTGGAGGCTGCGGTGCGATCCGACTTCTCGGAATCGCTTCGAGCCCTCCCCGACACCCCCTCACCCCTCGTAATCGCCTTTCCTGTCAGGACACGCTTAGTTGTTTATGGTACCTGAGAGGGCAGCCCGTCACAATATCGATACCTGTCGAAAGGTGTAATTTTTGTATTTATGTTTTATGATTTGTTGCGTACTCTCTTTCTAATCTTGCATAAATTTACTTCTTCTAAATATTATTTAGTATGTATTCATTCGTTAATAGAGGACACGCTTAGTTGTTTATGGTACCTGAGAGGGCAGCCCGTCACAATATCTATACCTGTCGAAAGGTGTAATTTTTATATTTATGTTTTAAGATTTGTTGCGTAGGTACTCTCTCTCTAATCTTGCATAAATTTACTTCTTCTTCATATTATTTAGTATGTATTCATTCGTTAATAGTGGATTTCGCTGTCAGCGCGGACCTAGGTAGGTCCTAGGGTAGGACGGGACGGGGTGGGTAGGCCCTAGGTAGGTAATCGAAAAAATTAGGTTTCAAAACATAGCAATTTTTCTTCAAAGTAACCTTATTTTGAAGAAAAATTATATAATTATAAATAGCAATTTTTCTTCAAAGTAACCTTACTTTGAAGAAAAATTACATTGTCAATTAAAAATTGCTATGTTTTGAAACCTAATTTTTTAATGTATTTTTTCGATTTCTAATAAATTTCTGACGCCTTTGCCTTGAGATACCCACTGTCCCAAATAAAAACATAAATCGGAATTTTCGTATCGTTGTCCGTTTGCCTACAATTTCGAATGATAGGTAGGTACCTTACTTTTGATTCGAAAGTCAATAAATATTATGAAATGTTTTCAAAAAGTTATCGATAGTATTTGCGTCGTCACTAGCCACTGTCAGTTCAACTTTTTATTTTTTTTATGTACACCTGAGTTGTTAGTAACAAAGGCATTGATTTTTTCTCTCGACTCCGGCCTGGCCTTTGAGTTCCTCGCCGCGTTTCTTGGTACCGGCGGCGGCGCCGATCATTCAGTAATCTTCGATAGCCGGTGGATAGTGCTCTCTGTGGTGGAGCAGCATGCTCCGCATTCAAACAGGCCATATATTATCAAAAAGAGTAATCGTATTATAGAGGCCGCCCGTAGAGCAGATTTTAACGTAGGTAAATTGAAATTAGCCGAAGTAAAACTAGGTTTCATTTGTAACAGAAAATAGCGAAAATTTAACTCCTCAGCCGACCATGTAAGTATAGTAAACAATGATGAATAATCGTTATGACTAATAATCAGGGTACTATATTCTAAATTATACCTACTCATAACCTGCAATTAGAACGACACTTGAGTTAAATCTCATACGAAATGAACAAGAACAACCTAACATTAAATCCTTTTACCACAAATTAAATAACTAGGTACCCACTTGGCTAGAAAGGTGATAGCAATAATATGGTGAAGCAGCTTTCACTTGTTTCTGTAGGTAGATGATTGACAGTTGTTACCACTTGTTGCTATCCCTACTCTCAATAACCTATTTTCAGTAAAAGACAGATTGATGGTAGACAATATAATTTTATCTTAGGTACATTGAATGTCGTCTTACAATTCCGTAAGATTCCTTATTCTCTCACAGATTATTGGGACGTTAAAACCATAGATGTTTTTCTATCTCCAGTATGCCAAAACTGGTGATAGAGAGGTTAATGGGTTCGGCCGTAAGTTAATATCCCTTTCCTATGGTCTATTAATAACCGAGAAAGTATTTTATAGTATAGTTCCAGCCAGATGATGTACCAATTCCAGAATGATTGGCAAAGTAGACCGCAGGTAGGAAACAAATGTCCTAGGTACCTAAATTCATGCCGCGGCGCCTCAGGGGTTCATTCATTCGCACTGTTAACTAATAATACAATTTCATATAACGACCTTGATTTTTCAAACAATCGAATCTGGGACGAATGTTATGTAAATCAGTACTTAGTGTAGTGTAGTGACATTTTACATCTCGGGGGCGAGGTGTCTGCGCTCCCTTCTCTCCTTTGGCATTTCGCAACTCAAGCATGCGCTTTGTTGCGAATGTTCGGCTGTCCTACATTTTAACATTAAATCTATTTTACCACTAACCACCTAGTTTTTGAACTCTCAATAGGTTTTATTATGAGTTACTTATCAATAAAATGTTCATCCTCCTTTGAATTTGATTGATATTCTGAATCAAACGTAGGTAGGTGTTTTAAAACTTGTAAAGCAATATTAAAACTGGTCATGTAAATCTAATCGGACAAGTTTACGGAAATTATAATCATCTTTGGCCCGCTAGACGTTAGATATATGGTTTGACATTTACAAAATCCTGTATTGAGAGATTTTTGTGGTAACATTTACTTAAATTAAACAAAAAGACAAAAGTTAGTTACATTAAGATTATAAAATCAATCTAAACAAATGAAAATCATCTACCTGCTGGTTGGCTTTATCCTGTGGCATCAATGACGTAGCTATAGCGCAGGAGGGTTCAAGGACCGCTAAGTCATTTAGTAGCCAGGTACAAGCTACTTGCCCCGAGGCGGGCGGTCGCCGCCGACACACTCGCTCAACTCTGGATGCGTGTGGGAAATGGTCTTTCGTCCTGACATAGTGCGTCCGGGATAAATTTGCAAACTGTTATTTTTTAAATATATTTAAATCTCCTGTTCCGAAAAAAAAGAAGGTTAAAACGTTCGTAGTAAAAAGAATCAAAAGTATTCTGCTTAAAAATGATTAAATGCAACTGGCTTTGGAAGATCAAATGCCATGGAGACAGCAAGAATCATTACTATTAAGAAGTGCAACACCTTTGGAATGTTGGTAGTCGATTATGATAATAACTTTATGGTAAGGCATGGTTATGTGCTGTCGACAGCAAAAAATGCAATAATACGAATCACATCTCGGGCCGATTGATGAGGTAATGCGACGATGGTATGATGGACGGGAATGATGAGTCGTGAGTGAGACATTGCACTGGTTGGAGGGAGTGAACGGGATGCAGATACAAACACGGTCGGGTCCAAAGTCCGCGACCGGCGACCGTCGAGCGGTGCAGGACAGTAGCCTCGAAGCTGCAGCGATGAACTAGACGGAGCTGTGTCCCTACAAATATAGTTATCTTGAAAACAGCCAGCTCCATACCTACGTAGTTCATGTGAATTAACAAAGGAAAGGGTTATTAAGAAACATTCGTTATAAGAAAGTATGAGGTGATGATTATACCACCCATCAATAAAGGCACCCAATGAATCTAAATCACCTTTGCATATGCTAAAACCACGCTTTTATGTGTTTACTTAAAACCCACCGCTAGTGCAAAACATTAGCTAATGTAAAAAGGGTGTCCTGTCCGCCGCGTTAACTGTTTAGTTCCTGCCTACATCCAGTTCCGGTGCAGCAGCAGCGAGCGAATGTCGACCGCGACCATTAGAGCTTCCTGTGCGTCCACCAGTGAATGGGCGCACTACCCGCGACCTGGCTCGTTCGCCATATGAATGGGTTGTGCGTACTGCACAATGAATTATTCGTGCCAGACCGGCTTCCGTTGGCGCCGGACACATGCTCCGTGTTCTGCCTTTTTCGCTGATTAACGTCTAATTATAGGGTACAGCTCTCCACCACATGACTCCTAGTGACTCAGTCCGACTTAATAACTGCACAATGCCGTTCGGGACTTATTTGTAGTTGTGCTGAGTTTAGGAGCGATGCGGATTTAGCTCAGTGGGTGTTAGTTCATGATTGCTCAGTGGATTATACGTATTGTACTACAAATGACTGATATGCGAGTGTGGGAGTACTGTCACTGATTGTGTCATGTTGATTACGATACGAAACAATATATCTAATTACCTATACTTATGTTTCACTTTCAATGTGTTTATCAATGACGCCTTGCCTTACTACTTCAAGGTCGCCAACACATGTATTTCAATGCGTTGATTTATGTTATATCTACCATCCATGTTTCTAAGATAGTGCATGCTTATTATAGTAAATAATTGGGTCTTGTGATAAAACTATTTGACTGTTGATCACCGATTCAATGGACGGGCAACGGGAACAGTATTATTTTCATGTCCTGAAACTTTCGAATGGAGCCCATACTTAGTAATCTAACAGCGATTCATATTCATGGGTTTGTTTTTTTAGCTCATTTTACCCTACAACTTGATCTAACAGTTTTAATTATTTTTTTCATATCAGTCTGCATAATTTGTCAGGTACTAATCAGAAGCCCACCACCCAGAAACTCTACAGATAATGATCCTCCTTTTTAGCTATTCTGAACCGGCTTTAGAAGTGATTGACGTAGTTTGCTACACAGATTCCCTTTACACGTTTCTAAAAGTGACTTTTATGAGCAATTTTGCGAAATATTTTATGACGTTTAGAAATAACTTCATTATAGCATCTATTTTTTCTTCGTAGTCTAATAACGCTTCAAAGTTGTCTGTTATACAGTTTACCTTTACCAATTTTTTTTTTAATAAAATAATTAATAAATTAATGTTTATTTACCTCCACAAATTACATTCTTATAAATAATTAGTTGACAGTCATTTTGACAGAATTTTGTAATTTGTGGGAGATCTGAAGTCTAAACTAAACTAGACCTGTATTTTAAAACTCCGTCCCCCATTTACACACATAGTAAAGATTTTCAACGTGATACAATAAAATTGCGAGTGGTGGATGGTGTGTCTGAGTGCATGTTTCTTTGAGTGTGTGTGAGTTACTGTGTGCGCGTGTGTGTTTGCGTATAATGTATGCCTACATTTTTTTTTGTACTTACGAATATTTCATAAATATTATATAATATAACTAATAATCTACATGTGCATAGAAAATTGAATATAAATAATAGGTCTTTACCTATGTAATTGGAGATTCTATAACCAGCATTTTCAGATTTAATTATCTGTGGATTGGCGCGCAATTCGAAATTCAAATGAATTTTATTCGAAAGACGTGTTAATTTAATTTTAAATTCAGTCATTTATTCTTAGATAGTTTTTTGTTTTTGTGACAGTGGTGTCGATTCCCTTGTTCACAAATGAAACTAAAGAACAAAGGCAGTTTTGGTGTCGCTTAATTTCAGAAGCGTTCATGAATGACATTATGTACATTATATGAAACAGTTACAGGGCTTTTCTTTTAATGCATCAGCTTTTTTTTTTAAATCTGCACAAAGAAAAAAAGAATAAACAAATATCTTATTAAATCTGACTATCAAAACGCAATTATTTGCGTTATCTAAACGCAGAACCTGGGACGGTAGCTATGGAGTTACCATACTCACCAGATTATGGTATCTCTATAATTGCTAATTAGCAGGCTATGGTGGTAGTGGTTTCATCGTTTAAACTATTAAGAGACTTTTACCATCTCTTTTTTTAGAGGAGTATTAAAGGACAAGACGGTGATTCCATCCAATCTAAGACATTTTGGAGAAGCAGACTCCTGTCTCTTGCAACACAAGAGTATTATTCCAATCTTTGGAGCCACTGCCCATTTGTATTTTCAAAATGTTTTATATTATAAATTATGTATTAGCTTATTGTGTATGACAGTTAAATAAATCAACTATGTATACGTTTTTGGAGAATTTAGCTTTCATGGCAACATTAAAATCTATTGATGTCAAATTCAAATCAGAAATGTCTTAATTGTCATATTTTAATGTCATTACTCTGTTTTGTCTTGATGACATGTGATGTTGTAAATATTTCTGGATTAGTTTGCTTACCTATTAGTTTTAAATGTGGAGAAGTACAGAATACGAGTATTGTACGTAATCCAGGTGTGTAGAGATGATCGAGTCTAATGCAATGCCATAGGTATAGTTGATGCTAGTACGTGTGATGAGCAACGTATGGTGATGCTGACGATAAGCATGACCACCACGCCAGCTACTCAGTTATTCGAAGAAGTTCTTCTAAGATTAGAATTTAATAATGTAATAAATATTCTTTATTCAATTACCAATGTTTTATTTTTGCTTAATACATAATAAAAATAATAAGCTGACCAAGATAGTAAGACAAAATAATGTGATGCGTGGCCTCCCCAGCCTGAATATCTTCACAGGTCTTAAATTCTACATGCGCATTTGAACCTTTGCATAAATATAATAAGATATTAGGTATTAGCAAAGACATTTTTAAATACCTAGCCTAGTACATATTATTGAAAATATTTGTAAATAAATGACATCACGACTGACAGTCAGTTGACTGACAGTCACTGGCAAATATTGTCAGTGATAAAGCCACGCATTCACTGGACAAATGTCCCGCGGCACCACCAGTCGCTTGAAATGTCGGGCAATATTAACCAAGCAACCAACCAACCAACGTCTCTATCTTGCCTCACGACCTTTTTCATCGTTTTTGATATTTCCAGACATATCTAGGGACACGTGTCGTGGGAAGCTTTATGCTTCGGAGCCTGTCCGGCCGTGTACGGTGTATGATGCACGACGCAAAGCGATAGCGCGTTGGTTTGCAATTGCAGGACAACCATCATCCATATTATTTTTTGGACGTATCCCTAAGTTTGGTTTTCTTCATCCAAAAGCGTTGTTTTCGTTGATTTGTATTTATATTATACTATCAATGACCCGCAACTTCGTCTGCCATTCAGGATATATATTATAGCCTATGTCCTTACCCAGGACATGGTTTATATGTGTGCCATCCAAATCGGTTCAGCAGTTTTAGCGTGAAAGCGTAACAAACAAACTCACTTTCGCATTTATGAAAGACCTTTTTTCAATCATAACGTAATTATGTCTGTTTGCTTTGCATTGAAGTGTATAGAGTACAATAAGACGTGACGCTCTTCTAGAGGTCTAGTGTGTAGAGGGCTTAATATACAAAGTCAGCTACTAGTGACACTTTTCCCTTAGTAGTCATTACTGAAACTATTAATTTCCGCCATCTTTGAACGTCATATACTGTTTACTCGTTGGTTTGGTTACTGCATAATAACTCTTTGGTTTACCGTCATGGTGTCTGTTTATTCGGGGCCACTTGCTTTTTAAACAAAGTGTTTCTGGCGAAACCCAATATTAAAAAAATATGCTGTGATTACCTTTTATCTTAATTTGACCGAGATCTATCTTTTGAGACTATTTTTACGAATGTACGCGAAGTCCAAGTGCGACACCCAAATTACATGGAGTGTTGCCTTTCTTCTTTAAGTTCATTGCATCTTTTTCTTTCTATTTAATTAAGAAAAGGACAGAAGATACATTTTAGTTTAGTCCTGTCAAATTAATCAGCCCCTGACACTAATCCATACAAGTTTTGACGTGATTAAAAACTTGCCCACTAAAATTACGTCAATTTACGGCAGGCGCTGATTAATTTGACAGGACTAAACTAAAATGTATCTTCTGTCCTTTTCTTAATGAAATTGAAAGAAAAAGATGCACTGAACTTAAATTTAGTTTAGTTTGTGAACAACAGAATCGGCACCATTGTGGTAGTTTTTGGCGCCATGGATAAACTGAAAATTCCTACAATTTTTCAATATGAGTTCCTACGTGGAAATACCGCTGCGCAAACAACACGAAACATTAACGACGTGTAGGTACGGGCCTTACACTGCTTGCATAAACACGGTCCATTAT
The DNA here is from genome assembly GCA_963853775.1 of Xanthia togata. Lineage (NCBI taxonomy): Eukaryota > Metazoa > Arthropoda > Insecta > Lepidoptera > Noctuidae > Xanthia > Xanthia togata. The sequence continues at coordinate 11,560,876 of OY970792.1, read as the reverse complement.
TGGTTCAATCGTTTTAAATCTGGAAATCTTGAGTTGAAGAACCAAGCCTCGCGGTCGGCCGGTAACCATTGTCGACAACGACGAAGGCGATAGTGGAAGCGGATCCAACTCAATCCACGGCTGAGCTTGCTGCGGGCCTTGGAGTTAGTGTCAAAACAACATTAATGCACTTGCGTCAAATCGGAAAAATAAAAAAGCTAGATAAGTGGATGCCACACGAACTAAGCGACCAACAGCGAGATTTACGCGTCGAAGCATGCATAGCACTACTGAATCGGCATAGAAACGAGGGAATTCTTAATCGAATTATTACCTGCGATGAAAAGTGGATCCTGTACGACAACCGTAAGCGTTCGTCTCAGTGGGTGGACCCGGGTACAGCACCAAATCAGTGCGCTAAAAAAAATATTACTCATAGGAAGATGATGGTGACTGTCTGGTGGACCAGTGCCGCCGGACTTATACATCACAGCTTCTTACCGAATGGCACAACAGTGACGGCAGATGTCTATTGCCAAGAATTGTAAACAATGATGGAGAAGCTCGTAATTCAACAATCAGGACTAGTCAATCGCTATTCCCCATTGCTTCTCCACGACAACGCGCGAGCTCACACTTCACGACAGACCATTGCAAAGCTACAAGAGTTACAGCTGGAAGCTCTCCGTCACCCACGGTACTCACCGGACCCTGCCCCAACAGATTTCTACTTTTTTTTAAATTTTGAAAAAAAAAACCTAAGTGGGAAAAAATTCAATACTCGAGAGGCAGTACAAAACGCTTTCGCTGACTTCATCGCCTCCCGTCCGGCAGACTTCTACAGTAAAGGGCCATCAAAATGGCAAAATTGTATAGATAATTTGGGCCAGTACTTTGATTAGCTGAAATAAAAAAAAACTTTTATATTTTAAAATTATCATTCAAATCTCCAATTTCATAGGTAAAGACCTAATATTAAATTTGTAGATATGTAGATATAAAATAATATAATTATAAAGAGTTTAATAAATAATAATAACAGTTTAATAACAAATATACCTTGTCACTTCATTATCTCAAGTCAAGGACTTGTTCCGTTTCAGCGTAGCTTCGATCTAGTAACCATTTAATTATTTATAATGTGTGTTATGTGTCCTATGTTCTAGCCTAGGACATAAACTTTATTAAATCTTTTAGTTATTAGTTAATCGTTAACATACCATACAGTCCTCATTGAATAGCTAGACGTATGGATGAAAGAAATTGAAAATCTTGGATACTTTGTCGTAGAATGTTGATATGTTCTATGTAGGTAAGTAAAACCTATTTGATTAAACTATATACAACTATATACTATTGGGTGTATATGTCATGGCCAGATCTTAAAATTGATCATTTCATGAAATAAACATTGACCACTGGTCATATCATGAAGTGGCCTGGCCAGATCATTGAATACTCAACGTTTAACGATATGGCCAGTTAAACGCACGACTACTTCATGATGTGGCCAAACATCGTAAAATAGTTAGATTATCCACCGGTAGAGGCGTTGATGACGCTCTGTTTTTTTGTGCATAATGGCACTGGCATACAACAAATCAAACAAAGTAGGATGACCACGCAAAAAAAGTCGATGGACTTTTGGGCTTCCCAATATGATATTATGGAAAGCGATCAACTTGGAAGTAGCGCTCGACGGCTGCTGCTGCGGCGTGAAATGCAACATAGCACTAAAAATTCGTTTTTAAAAATTAAAAAAAAACCGCGACCAAATGGGTTAGGTTAGGTTAGAACTGTGACCAAACGCGCGTGAGCCGAGCGAGCGCAGCGAGCGGTGCCGCGGCAGCGGTCGGCGAACGCTACTTCCAAGTTGGTTGCAGTTACTTGGCTATTTTTACTACACCTTACACCATGGATTCCTACATTAATGATATGGTCAAACATCGACTGACATAATATCATTAAACGTTGACGTTTTAACGATATGGCCAATGCTAGCTAGCCATTTCGCGAAATAGTCAATTATAAGATCTGGCCACGACAATACAATCGACTAGTTGTTTAATTTCTGGGAATCGTTAGGAAAAAGGAGTCAGAGATAAAGAGTTGTGCCGTCGACCCGGATGCCGCGGCCGTCTCAATAGCGGCCCCTACCTAACTGACTCAACTCGACGCGGAGCCAGGTCACGACGCTGCTATCCTTGTTCCACGCACGAATATAACGCAGTTCCTCTTATTTTGCATGTTTTGGTACGAATTAAAACAAGTAGGTACTTAAAAAAAACAAATGTTTGATTCATCAGTGACTAACTTTACTTCAATTTGACCTGTTGACTGAGATAACTTTGGAATCGGTCGGGACAAGTGTTTGCCGAAAACACATCTTTGTAATTTTTGTGCGTGGGAACGTTGAAAGGAATGACAAATTTTAATCATTTTTGTTTTCACAATATTCTCAGATAAGGCGAACGTTGTATTATCTCTTTACTTTCTAAAGCTAGATGAAAAAAACACGTTGTTAACCTCTGGCAGCGAGAGGCAGGCCACCGCGCGGCAAGGCCGACTGGTCCGGTTGCCGCCGCGCCCAGCCTGCGCCCGCGCCGCAGCCGTGCGTGAGTGCGTACGCACCGACACATGTCTTAGTACATAAACGCCTTTGCACATTTATTATGCGGATAACATAATAAAACACGCACCGATAGCCGATTTTGACGAGATTGATTGACTGATTGGACTTTTGGGTCCAGCGGCAATGTAAGCCAAAAACTCTACCTACCTACTTAAATTGTTCTTACCAAAGACATTGACATTGTCTTGGTACATCTGGGTAAATAAATATTGCAATAATAACACGATCCGTTTTAAGAATGAAATAATAACGAATCTTTGCACTTCTGCAGTGAATGTCTTTTATTGTTGCTGATCTTGATAACAAGGGAAGCGACGGTGACTGAACCGTTTCAGATCACACATATCCGTCTTACTTGAAGGTAGATACAGATACCTTCAAGTAGGTACCTACTTTAATAATTAAGGGAAACGCTGCTACGTTTTTTTAATTACAGTATCTAATATTCTTATTTCTTCGCGCCGATGACACAACGCCTTTGATTTTTCTGATAAGAGTGTGCCGTTTTCACCAATGAAACTGAATGCGATCAGCACATCTAAACTGCGTTTAAGAGCGTTAATATTCCACAACAATGATGACACTGACAGCTCTTGAACGCGGTTCAGATGTTCTGATCGCGTTCAGTTTCATTGGTGAAACTTGCCCTAAGTATGTGTATTTTTTTTCTAAAATTCTGATATTCTCCATTCTGCATGACGTGTTCTACCGGTTCACGTTCTGTATTTTAGAGAAGTGGTTTCGGACGTCATAATCCTATATGCAAACGGTACATACCACAGGTTACAGAGGCGCTTCCACTGTGGTGGTGTCATTAACGCCTTTGAATATCTAGCCTTGCCAATCAGACCGTTTGACTAACAAATTCTCAAAACAAGCCTTCCCAGAATTGAGATTGGTGTCGTCAAAAATAAAAGTTCAAAGAAAGTTGTAACAAGATTGTGATAATTCATTAGATCGCCTAAGGAAAATACGTTAAATACGTTTTGGCTGGAACAGTAGATCCCATAATAAAATCATCGGCCGGAAGTCGATGCGTCACTAGTGCGTTTTCGTCCACTTCTGTTAGTGTGAGTATCTGTGCGCTCTACAGCGTAGGTAGTACGGCGTCGACACTATGATATTATCGCTGCTGATTGTCAAGAGTTTACGAAGAGACAACCGACTTTGCAGGAATATAAAATAAACAGTCTTAGATTCGACTTAAAAACAAAGTAAATCTAAATTAACTGTTATGTAGTCGTGTTCATTTGTGTGATGTAGTGGTTACACGATGCTCTAACGCTTGTATAGTGTTACTGATTATTCGTGTGTGCGTTTATTTACGTACGCGAGCGCCGACTCGTCCGAGATTCAAATTTAGAATGCCGTCTCCGCCATGTTGTTCTCAGTGAAAAACCTACGATCCATCGTTTGGAAGCCGTGGATCTGTCGCAAGATAACGTGGAAAATCCTTTTTGGTTTTCCAAATTTATAGCTTTATTTCAGAAATAGTATATCAATTGATATGATAAGCTCTTGACATGTCTTTCCTCTGGTTTTAATACCTATATCTAAACAATTTTTAAATGGAGACAAAAATGTAATTATTTTGGTTTGGTAGGTACCTACGACTGTTTACAGTTCTGTTATCTTGAGGCCGTCTGAAAATTCAGTTAACGTAAATAAATGTTGGTTAGTAAAACGTAAGTGTATTCATGTGAATGAATGAGTCACGCTCAGAATTGGTTTGGTTCAGTTATTCGCCCGATTGTTGCGAAGTAACCGCTTAGAACTGTTGGAACATACGTTATGTCCCTTTGTCTGCTTTTTCATGAAACCGCTATAAATTTTATCAACGATCGGTTTTACTTAAGATGTCTTCGGTCTTGTTAAACTTATGGTTGTTATTCTTCTAGCTAGAGATCAACGATACGAGGATTGACACTCATGTAGGTATTTACGGAGTAGTAAGAGTAATAGATACATATAGACTCAGCATCTTGCGATTGAATCAATTGGCTTACTTTATGTGTAGGCATTATTGGCTGAATTTGTCTTTTCATGATCTTGTAGCACTTAGTAACGATATCGACCAAACAAATTATTAGTGGTAGTGAAACTGGTTTCATGTTTATTACATAACGCACGGGTCTGGTGACAACAATACCTATTCATATTAATGGCGCAGTTTTATTTACACAGATACTGATCACTGACACTAGAACAATGTTTGCCAACAGTCGCTTTGTTGACGAAACGACACACTACGGTAACGGTACACATACGTACCTAGTGTTTATGCTACCATCTATTGCATTACCACATTTACCACTACAAAGAAACCATTTGCATGTCAATATTGTGTCGATATTCCACGATTTCCACATGAGGTGCTGATTGTTGCACTTCGGCCGTTTTCTCATTTTGTAAGAAAAGGATAGCTCTCATTTATTTATTTATTCAAATCATACCTAGTCAACACTCTGTTTTTGAGGTAGAGTAGCATTCACTCGACAAATAATTTTATGTTCGGTACGGATATTACTTAAATAATATTTTATTTTATTCTGTCATTGCCTTGTTTCAAAACTAATTTGACTCGAGCCTGTTCCGGGTCGCGCAGAATGTAAATGCTCTATCCCCTCTACACGTAATATGATGATACCTTAGTTGGGTTTTGACCTTAACTTGTAACAGTGAAAGACCCGTTAAAATCTGTTTACAGGTTTTAAGTGAGCTTGTAAACAGAAGCAAACATTTTTGTACAAAAAATATAGTTTTGAAACTGTTCTTGCCGTAAGATCAGATTTAAGATATCTAGGTAGTTGCAGTAGGCACTGGGTAGGCTATCAATGCTACCATTCATTAGACACATACTTTTAAATTTGCAACTATCACTTTCCATTAATTAAATAAAATAGACGCTAAAGATTAATTACTTTGCTTTTTAAACTAACAAAACAATAAATCGAGCGTAGGTTACTACTCGTATAACCAAGCGAAACAAAATCTTCGTCTTTTAAAATGATATTTTATCTTCATAGAAGACAATGCGTCCTCATTGAGTTTTATACTGTTTACACCGGAGTCATATAAGTGCATTTCCTTTAGCGTATTCTGTGGCTTGCCATTTTTTATTTATTTACTTAGGTACCTACTAAATACTGACGAATAATTATTGTTTTATCTGATAATGATAATCACTATCAGATTAAAAGAAAAAAACGCAGTGTCTTAATAAATTGTGTACAATGTCGCTCTATATTACATATTGTAACCGCACATGAACTTGATTATGTAATCAATCCAGGAATAAATAAAGCTGATTCGTTTGTGCCTCGTGTTGTTATGTATCGTGGCGTCTATTGTGTGGTGTTGTGTGCAAGTGGAGAAGTGGGAAAATTGCGCACCAGACGAGGATGAGTACGTCCGATATGACGCGTATCCGGTGCAACCAGAGAGCGGTGCGCGGCGTCTTACACTCGCCGCCAGCCGCCTGGCCGCAACATGCACACTACAGATGCTGCTTGTGGAGATTCAAGATTCAGTTCATCGTCTAGATTTAAGTGGTTTCAATTGTAACTGATGCGGGCTATAATTACGTTTATGTCGTCACCGCGCAATTTAATTCTAATCGATGTTTTGTACAGAATAATGGAAATCATTAGAATTACATATTAATATATTACCTATAAGTGAAGGTATGGTAGCAGTACTCGTAGGTAACTTATTCGGTAATGATTTTAGTTTATTTCTTGGTCTAAGTACCTGAGCATGTGTTATGTAAAACTAAATATTATCTACTTATGCAGATATTAGGTCTTTGCCTATGAAATTGGAGATAAGTATGATAGTTAAAAATTTTTATTTTTTTGTAAATGCTTAATGCAAGTCATTTGTTCACAATAGGCTGAGAAATCAGCACTTTTCGAACGTCAAAATTACATAAGACAGCCCCAAACGTCCGCCCTTCACCACTTCCTAGTGCTTTAGCTGGGAAGAAGAAGTGACGCAACAAACTCCCCAGCTGCTCAGCTGTCTGAATAGTTAGAAAAACTTGATTCCATACAAAAGTACTTATGCAAAATAATTTACATTACGCAACATAGAAGATTAAATTAAATTAAATTATTTTCTACAGTATACCAACAAAAAAAGTGAAAAGGAAATACCCGAATGAATGCCAGGCATAAAGGGCGTGCTCGTTTACATATAGCTATTATAGCTGTAACTCGGAAATCACAAATGATAAACTAGGACCATCGAAGTAAAAATAAATAATCAGTTAGTTACTAATAACAGCAACAAAAACCTTGGTCAGCAAGACGACCAGTCACCACAAGCAGCACCCGTTCACGAGCATAACGCAAAGATCAGCCATTACCCACTTCGCCATATTTGAGGGAAGGAGGCAACCCGACCCCTGCCGCAAGCAGTGACATCTAAGGGAGCATGACGAACTTGCTGCCGGTTGCTCAGCCAAGAATAATAGGTTTTTTTTAAATTTCAGCTAATCAAAGTACGGGCCCAAATTATCTATACAATTTTGCCATTTTGATGGCAGTTTGTTTATCCCTTTACTGTAGAAGTCTGCCGGACGAGAGGCGATGAAGTCAGCGATAGCATTTTGTACTGCCTCTCGGGTGTTGAATTTTTCCCACTTAAAAAATTGTCTATTTTTTGAAAAAAGTAGAAATCTGTTGGTGCAAGGTCAGGTGAATACGGTGGGTGACGGAGAGCTTCCAGCTGTAACTCTTGTAGCTTTGCGATGGTCTGTCGTGAAGTGTGAGCTCGCGCGTTGTCGTGGAGAAGCAATGGGGAAGAGCGATTGACTAGTCTTGGTTGTTGAATTACGAGCTTCTCCATTATTGTTTGCAATTCTTGGCAATAGACATCTGCCGTCACTGTTGTGCCATTCGGTAAGAAGCTGTGATGTACAAGTCACCTGGTTCACCAGACAGTCACCATCATCTTCCTATGAGTAATCTTTTTTTTAGCGCACTGATTAGGTGCTGTACCCGGGTCCACCCACTGAGACGAACGCTTAAGGTTGTCGTACAGGATCCACTTTTCATCGCAGGTAATAATTCGATTAAGAATTCCCTCGTTTCTATGCCGACTCAGTAGTGCTATGCATGCTTCGACGCGTAAATCTCGCTGTTGGTCGCTTAGTTCGTGTGGCACCCACTTATCTAGCTTTTTTATCTTTCCGATTTGACGCAAATGCTTTAATGTTGTTTTGACACTAACTCCAAGGCCCGCACCAAGCTCAGCCGTAGATTGAGTTGGATCCGCTTCCACTATCGCCTTCAATTCGTCGTTGTCGACAATGGTTACCGGCCGACCGCGAGGCTCGTTCTTCAACTTAAGATTTCCAGATTTAAAACGATTGAACAAATAATGGACCGTGTTTATGCAAGCAGTGATAGGCCCGTACACGTCGTTAATGTTTCGTGTTGTTTGCGCAGCGGTATTTCCACGTAGGAACTCATATTCGAAAATTTTACGAATTTTCAGTTTATCCATGGCGTCAAAAACTACCACAATGTCACAAAAACAAACAAAAAATCTAAAAAATAAAGACTGAATTTGAAATTAAATTAACACGTCTTTCGAATAAAATTCATTTGAATTTCGAATTGCGCGCCAATCCACAGATAATTAAATCTGAAAATGCTGGTTATAGAATCTCCAATTACATAGGTTTTCAATTACCTTTACCATCCAAATACGTTTTCCGCCTTTATAGGTATCTATTTGACATGCGTAGAGCAACTGTATGCAACATCAAATTACAAAATGTGTTATGGCTGCTTAGGTAATTTCTTAAAAGATTTGTTGATTTTGCATCTAAAGTCCATTACACCTACTTGATGACAAAGAGTGAAAATATTTTATGTATTATCACTCACAGCGTAGTCCCTGTTATTTCTATCGGCATCTATACGTAGGTACAATAATATATTGGCATCTGAATGAGATTTTGCGAGCTGCTACTCAACCATCATAGTTATTTTAATGTTTATGTTACGTCGACGGACGCGATGCCAACTTTATTTTCCGTTTAATTGAAACACGAGGCATTTCACCGAATTCGTCATAATATTGTGCTCGCCAATCTGTTTACGATACATTGGTACTTTGTTTGCGATGCGAGGTTCGTATAAAATTGAGTGGCTAAAACAGTTTTCCTCTTGTTTATTGTAAGTCCCTCATTCGTACCCGTCCGTGCTCCTAATTAGTTACACTGTCAAAGTGGAGCGTCCTCCTAAAATAAGATTCAGGACTGGTTAAAATAATGCACAAGATTGTTGGTCTCTTGACACGTTCATTGCCGGGAGCCCTTCTGGGGGGCTCATTTAAAATGTAGGTTTTTCTTAGCGAATACAGCTAGTTATAAACCGTGAAAATTTAATCTGATGTAGGTATATTTTAACAAGATTTATTAGTGTAGGTATGCGTTGGTTTTAAAATCCAAGCATTTTTTTTTTACTACGTATAGCGACAAGACCCCCTGAAAACACTATTTTACTTCGTTTTACAGTGTTTTATAACACGGTTTTAAACCTAATGTCGATGACCGTCCACGATGGTTAACTGTAGCGCAAACGTCATTTCCAATATGTATGGCGGCATGGCGTAGGAGTTCTATGAAAATGTGTTGTCATTGCAAGTGGTGTCGTGTTAGGAACATGGTTAATTAACGACTGGTTAAAGCAGCCTGCTTTAGCTTGATATTAGCATTTCGATAACAATCGATTTGGACAGTAGGCCGACAGGCATCAGCGGCATAGAAACCAACACCGGGTGCGTTGTGCAACAGTGGAAGGCCTTCGCACGAGAGAAATGGTGGCTGTTTCTTAACGCTCCTTGCCATATGACTATTTAATTGTTCGCTAGCGACTATTAGGTATTTAGATTCTAATTTTGCGAGGCTTTGTGCGTATGTCATGTCGGCAGCTTGAGATCTGGTTGCATTATTGAAACAAATTAGGTGGTAGGGTATCTTGCCTTAGAATTGCCTTCGTTGAGGTCACGTTTATTCATATTTTTAATTTGAATTTAAGTACCTAGGTACCTAATGGGCCTTTTAAATACATATGACACCGTCGGGGAAGGAAGCTTCTCATTCGATGCTCGAAGTTCGCAGTAACAACAACACAACTCAAACATTATGATACAAATGGTTTCATAAATTAATTAATAAACAGAACAAAAATGCATACTTATATGTATTGTTGTTCTGTTTCCTGCAGTAATAAGTCGATCGCTAGATCAGAAAAAATGGCAGTATATAATACCACCTAGCTGAAGGATGATGCAGATGACAACGTTATAACGGTGACATAACGATTTAGCACAGGTTATACTTTCTCTTCACTGATTCATAATTTCATCTGCGCGCCGAGGATAAAGTCGAAACGTAGGTAAAACACTTTCTCATTTCAGTTTTACTTTTTTCATTACACATGAAATCTGCACTTCGCGTGTATGTAGACGTAGAAGAAAAAATACTTTTTTTGAAACTATTACATTTTGAATCGTTAGATCTTTTCAAACGGTTTCCAATTTACTGTAAAGATGACTAAAGCTAACCAGGTATCCATCCGTGTTGTCAAATCCAGTCATCTGCGTTCTGAGAACGATCGATTACGTGTTTGCCTTTGCAGATTGTGGGCAAAATAATGTGAATGTGTACAAACAACACGGTGAGCGCGGGTGGCGAGTCGTATGTTAGATATAACAGTTTGGTCGGCGTTATGCAACTCGAGTCATCCTCTCCCCCCCGCCCCCCAGCGCCTCTTCACCTCCCCCCACCCCGCACAGGCGCAGGCTCCACTGTAATTACACACTTGCCCGCACACCCCGTCGCCCGCGCCGCTGCTCACCTGAAGTGGCGTGATGTGCCTGCATCACACATTTCATCCATATTGCAAACCACATCTTTTTCCATTAAACTAAACATTGTGGGCACGGACAGACAAACCGAGGAGTACCGTCACATGTATGATGGCGGAAATAAGGGAGTTCTCTTCATTAACACAAGATTAAGATACATTCAGTTCCAAAATACATCTATAATCAAACCGATCAAACCAGGGGGTCTACTGCCTCAGCGTAATCCGTAGTTTCGGCCGTATATACTGGCGCTTCGTGCTCGGTCTCACTTACGGTATGACCGTAAGTTAGATGGAGAACGAAGCGCCCGTAACAATTCGGATTTCGCTTAGGCAGTTGACCCCCTGTTGTGATGATTATGGTCACGGATTAGATGATTCCGTGATTATGGCAAATAATAAGGAAGAAACAAGAAAACTATAGATCCATGCCGAGTGCTTTGTTAACAAACCTCTGCTTTATCGCTCATGTCTTGGTAGCAGTCCACTGGTGAACATGAACCTGCCCCAGAGTAGCGCAAAACAACCAGGTTGACGGATTTCGCTCCATGTGTGACGCAAAGATTTCAATCTTTGATCTGCCGCAGCTGTATTCTTTAGGTGTTGAATCATTGGTTCTATCGACTTTAGGTGGATAAGTGGACACTCTCCACTACCACTTCAACTTGCAATTTCTAAATGCTTATAAAATGTACATTTCTATTTATATCTCTATAAAATATTCTTACACGAGGCGATCGAAAACAATGGCTTCGTCTATATCTAATTAACTAGGCATAGGAACTCAATATTATTGCCCATTGAAGTAAAATAAACCATGACTTACGTAATCGCTTGTCAGGAAAACTGTGACAACAATTATTGCAGTCTTTCTATATAGAACGAACTCCTTCACATAAGTACGTACCGATGCACCACATACCTACCATATCATATTACATCTATTGATATAGGTCCACTGTGCAAGTAGCCAACGATATACAGGGTGTTTGGCGCATGGACCGACACAATTTTTTCAGGGATTTGGGAGGTCATTAGCTAGGTTCTACCCATACACCCTTTGTCCCAAATGTCACGGTTGGTTACATATGATTATTTTTTTAAAATGAAAAAAATTCCCAAAATGTGTCCTTTAATTTGAAATAACTTTTTTGTTTGTGGGTGTAGTGGCACAAAACAAATTTTGTTGCATTCTCCAAAGTCCTTTAAATCTAAAAACATCTTTTTTTTATACAACTGGTTTCAAGAAAATTCCTTACAAGCTTCCAAAGTTAATTTTTGTATTTAATGAATGAAATTTTACAACTTCTAAATTAATTATAAAAAAAACTAAAAGCTATTTTGAACTTAGCTAGAACCTAGCTAAGTTCAAAATAGTACCTCCCAAATCCCTGAAAAAATTGTGTCGGTCCATGCGCCAAACACCCTGTATTTTTCTTGTGAATTATTAGATTTGTATGATTTCTGCATTAAGTACCAAACACTACTCTATAGTGTTCAGCATGTGAGCCAGACAGTCAAAAGTTAAAATAATGACGCTTTTTATTGGAAACCAATTTATACACCACACACTTGAGACACCTGAGACCTAGACAAAAAAACATTAGTACCTACTTATTGTATCTTGTAGTTATTTAAATAAGTTGAACGGTCGGGTATACATGTGCCAGTATTGCATGTTGTGTGTCCCAGTTGGTCACAATTGTCCAGCTGACGTTTTTACTAAAGGTTACCTACACATAGTTTGGAAGTAATGAGGAATTAAACGCAGTTGATAAGTAGCGGTGCAGGTGCGCCCGCGCCGTGCCACGTACAGGTGCCTGGCGTGACATCGCTAACATCTGATAGCGCGCCCAAGTTCATTACCGTTCCGTGCAAATCGATTTGTCGTGGTAATGCCCTCATCCGCTTTCCAACGCACTAAGTTTTTATGATGACCAAATTAGACTTCAAGTTCCTAAACTCAATACTTACATCGTCTATCATTAAAAAAAATTGTACGTAAAACGTTGCAACCGTGGTCTTTGTCGTAATATAGCCGTCAAAATATGATCGCGGGCGCAACCACGAATTTGATAGTGCCTACTTTCAATGTAAAGAAAGTAAAAGAGTCATACATCATGGCGGTGGCTATTCACTGGGTCGCAGTCGCACACTCCGTGTCCGGTTTTGTCTACAAATTGGTCACATCGACCGCTAAGTGGGAAGATTTGGCTCACACGATGCCGATGTTGCTAACGGGTTTATAATGAATGCTTTACTATTCACAAGTATTGTTCGGGAAATACGTTTCTATTACAATTTATTTTATAGTGTCTCATGTAATGTAATTAAGGGAGTTCTCTGAGATTTATTTTTCTAAACAGTTTCTTGCGTATTAGATCTGAGATGTTTACGGTGTTCATGTTTATTTTCAGTCACATAACGAAGACGACTACATGGGACGACCCGCGCAAGACCCTTGCGGCGCAGTCGGTGGCCGGCAGCGTGCAGCACCAGAGCACAGACGCGCTGCTCACGCAGGCCGCCCCGCCACAAAACATACCCAACACACCCGCACCAGGTGCATATCTATTGATCTTGATAAATTATACTAACAAAATCGTCAACCATTCCCAAAAAAAATTAAGATGGATGGTAAGGACTGGTTTTTGCAAAAATAAACCTAACTTAAAATGATTATAATTTAAAACAATTAAAAGTGGTGCCGATTCTCTTGTCACAAATGCGTCTAAACTAGACTAAAAATCACCAAAATTTAGTTTACTCCTGTCAAACGATGATTTCCCATTCTGAAATAGACTAAAGTGGCACAACATAACTATATTTTAGTTTGACAGCACTAAGATTGTACTGAGATTTTAATTTAGTGAAAATGACAATTTTGCTATTCTGAATTTGACGTTTTTCACCTAAAATTTTAATTTTCTAACTAATTCTGACTATTTTTAATCGCCACCGAAAATGGTGTGGAATATTATTAGTTGTGATGAACTAAAATTCACACGAACATCTCGACTTCGGGTGCAAAAACAGTACTGTACTGGATTTTTTTCTTTTCTTTTGCTTATATCTCGAAAATGGTGTGTCCTATCGCAAAAATAATGAAAATTTCGACCCCCTTTATGAAACCCTTATACCCCTAATTCTCAACACGTAGGTAATTTTTTTTTTTATTTTCCATACAAAAAGTGAAAAATTCCATTTAAAACACGTCGAGGCTGCCCCCACTGCGCGCCTCCGGCTCTAAAAAGTATGTACCACGTGGAGTCGCAATTGTCAAATTCGATTTAGTTGTGTCAAAATATATTTTTTAATTTAGAGACTTTTTACTACAGAATAGCGTTTAAGATTCTCATAGCCAAAAGTAAGGAATTTTAGTGATAGTTTAGTTAGTTTAGTCCGGTGTACAAGAGAATCGGCACCAATGTCCACTACTTTTTACTTAATAACATCCTTGGAAAAGATCGCCAGCTTTAGGAAGGTAACTAATGAAGAGCATATAATATGTAAAAATAATTCCATTGATGAGGAAAAGAACAAGCGGTTTAGCTCAATTTCCTGTGAATTCAATATATTCCAGGCAAAAATTTAATTAATTAATAATACTTTATCTTATTAATTACATTACAAGTAAGCACTAGAATTGCCTCAATACTGTAATTAAAAGCCTCATGTTTGTACTCATATCGTGCCATAGCGCTGAATGACGTCTATGGTATTTCCATAACATAAAATGTATTAACAAAATACTGTTATGTTTGAGGATAATAACAATTGTTTGAAACTAATGGCGTAAATCTGAAAGTCAGTTCGTTTTTAATTAGCAAATTAATCACTGTCCTCGTTTTTGTTTTTTAACGTGAAATGCAAGGGAAATCTGCTAAGTGATAAAACTCAATGGGGTCTTTTTATCCTGATCGAAACCCAGTGATAATGTAGTTCGAGATAAAGTGCAAGTTGTTTTCAATTATACTAGATTTTGAACAATCGTTTCGGCAGTCCTGTCCGATTAATTCTTGGAAATCCAAGAATTAATGGAGACAAATATTTGATAAGTATTTCCTTTTAAAAATGTTTTTACTATCGGATCAATTATTTTATCAAGTTGTAGTTATACAATATAAATTATAGTTACATATATTCGGTGGATTTCATTGTCTTTAACTCTGGATTCAGTTTTCACGTGATCTAATTGGCCACAGTGGCATGTTTAAAATTATCATGGAACTAAAATAAAAACAAGTAAATAACCCGAATTCTAAAACTGATTTTATGACGGGAATTAACGCGTTGTTTCCGTCGGTCGATGCGAGACGAGCGTTGAAAGGTGTTCGGAAAATACATTGGTGTCCCGGCGCCCGCGCAGCCCGCGCCGGCGGCCATGGCGCCCGCGCCTTTCAGCGCCTTGCGACATATCCGCCTTACTCTTTATGCAGACTACTACACCACAACCACAACTAACCAAACTACGCACCTCTTTGTCTTATCATACTAAATAACAGATTTTGCTTATATTTTTAATAGTATTGACTTATTTTGTGTCATATACATGCACTGGAGTGTTTGCACGTGCTTACCTTTATGAGTTCATATTTAAAGTTATGATAGTTTTGTAGTACGTGACCTATTCACGTATCAGACCACGTTCAGTAGAGCTGCGCCAGCGCCACCTCGGCGGGCCAGGCGCCACTCATCGCGGCAAGTGACACTGTTACATCTAACTTTATCTTCGCCACACTACAAACACCTATGTAGATCAGGTGACAATACAAATAATTGCGTTTCCACAGCGCGTTCCTCCTTAATCTCATGTCGCGATAACATACCACAACTCGTACGACTGAATATCTTTCGTGTAACGCATCTCTTGTCAAAAGAAGTTGTTTTGTAAGCATCTATCAAAATCTTGAGTGGATTTATTAGCTTTGACAACAGTAGTCTAATATTGTTGACCGCATTTATTCTGGGCTGTGTATAAACAATGAAGTGTTCAAGTGGCCATAATAATTATTCATCCTGTTTCGTAGTTTAATTTTACAGCGGGTAACAACAGTACGATTAAGCCGGCGGTAGAGGCGGTTATAACGTAATGCTAACGTAATATCGCGGTAAGTCGCCGAGCCGCGCCGCACTGTGTCGACAGTTGAGTAATGATGATTGTAAATAATGTGTAATTTCGTTGCACGGACCGCACAAAGGCAACATAGTTAATAAAGAAATTATCTAGATTGCAACTATGATAACGTGCATTGTTTTTATGGCCGGTCATAAGAACTAACTTGGGGATTGCATGCTCAATAATATCTACAAACGGATTATGCTTAAATTGCACTTAACTACCTATTCCCTTAAAACCCCTATCACTACAGTTTAGCTACTACACTTAGGTACGTTCTGCGACTGAAGATACGGGCTGCTGATGCTGAGTCAGAAAGTACAATTTTTCAGAAGAATTTAATTGTATTTCCTAAAAGATCTAGGAAAAGGAAAAGTGAAACACGTAATAGTTAGATGTAATCATACAACTTTAATAGCGATGATATTGGCGATCAATTAGCTGTTTAGCTGCCCGTGTATCTGTGATTTTTTTATGAATGATCGCTTGTTTGTTGCGCTGCGCGTACACAAAGCGAGAGTGCGCGCGCCTCCGCGGCACAACGCCGCGCGTGCGCCGTGATTCATTTTTGGAAGCGAGTGCCAAGAGCTGGGCAGCTCGCAATCGTCTGGCGCCGTCGTTTCTTGGAACGAGCTCTCGCCGACCTTCCCGTTGTCCACCTGATTCTCAATCACGTGTGCGTACGTCTTAGTTCATAATGTGCTGGCTTGCAACTAGTCGCTGTTGAGAGAATCATTAGTTGTTTTCCTACAAATGACAAGTGTAACGTTTCAAAGGTACTGATTACGTACGTTTGATTGATTTCAGCAGCGAAGAGTACAAGTAGTAACACACCGACGGATCCACTAGGGCCCCTGCCGGAGGGTTGGGAGCAGGCCGCGACGGCGGAAGGAGAAATCTACTTTATAAATCATGCAGCTCGCACCACATCCTGGTTCGATCCAAGGATACGTAAGTATACAACATGTACAGTGAATGTCAGCAACGCATAATTACCTCGTACGATTGTATAATTATATTTGCTTGAGTAATAAGACTTGTATCGCGAAGGCAGGTGCTGATCCCGCAGTATTATAGGAAGTGTCGAGCGTGTGTGTGTGTGCTGATGGTTATTGTTTGTGTTTTCAGCGCAACACTTGCAGCGCACGCCGGCGGCGGGCGGCACGGGGCCGGACGGCGGCTGGGCCAACGCCTCGCTGCAGGCCTGCCAGCAGAAGCTTCGGCTGCAGTCGCTGCAGCTGGAGAGAGAGCGCCTCAAGCAACGCCAGCAGGAGATCAGACTCCAGGTAGTGATACAAAATATATAAGACTCACGTTAACTAGTTTTAAGACAGTTTTAGGAAGGCTCGTTCGGGTTCAGATACCCAAATGCAACTTAATTTTCAGACATCGTGAAGTCTCTTGTGGTCTCCATGACAATGTGAATTCGGAGGTAAGCCTAGTATTTCAACATGTTATTGAATTGATAACTTTACGTTTATCATATTCGTTTTTTGTTGGGTAATTTATTATAATGCACTCATTTGCATACTACAGTTCATTCCGTTTCCTCAATATGATGACTTCCGTATTAATGCGGAACAGCTAGTACCTACAGGTTACAGATTTTTACACCACTTTTCTGGTTTTCTTGTTTATCTTCAGAAGTATTTCAGTGATACTGGAAGAAACTGCCCGAGGATCTATGCCTACTTTTATCATTATATTTAGGTACCTCTAGGTACCCAAATGTCACTCCCACTTCCATTGAATATAGCCTTGGTTATTCTTGTTATGTAGTATCCTGTATCTTCTGAATCATTAATAATGCGTGACTATTAGGTAGATACTCTAGTTTGTTTGTCCGTTTGTGTATCAGATTACATTTCACCTTGCTCGTCAAAATTACTGATCGATTGCACATCTGTGGTATATTTGCCAGCCAACGTTTTAAATAAACTAAGCATTTTTTAAATTTTAATATTCATGTAAAGAGTAATTCTAGTCAAAAGACAAGTGCGAGTTGAAATCGCTTGGTGAGGGTTCCATACGATGAATTTGTTAAATCTATCATGTTTTTTTCAAAGATAATCTAATTTATCCCAAGAACAAACTTAACAGTGTAGTTGAAAAATAATTTATCTTATAAATTCATCTGCAAATGTAAGTTTGTACGGCAAATATTAAGACATTCACCATGCTATTTTTAGACCATAGACTTCTTATAGGTATTCCTGTAATCTATAAGTAAAGAACTATTTTCTGTATTTTATTTCAAAATTTTAGGCTCAATAGTTTCGGAGATGATGATCAATTTTCAATAACTTTATATTGAACTTTTATAGAATATATAATTGAGATCCTCACAACAAGCCGTTTGATTTGATATCTCACACGCTACAATTTGCAAAACTGTTTTTTTTTAAATAATGTTATTTGCCCCTAAAAGTGACCCCATATTCAAAATTCATTTATTTACGTTACACTTTCGTATTTGGGCCACAGAAATTCATGTGTGTACCAAATTTCAAATAAATTGGTCGAGTAGATTCGGAGCAAATTGATTTTGACAGATGGACAGACACACATGAATGATTCTTTTTTCACTTGGAAGTAGGGAAACTCAAAAACGAGTCTGTCTCCAAATGTATAATAAAACCAAAATTCGATTCGAATTTCATTCTAGACCGAAATTTGAGACACATAAATCAAAATAATAAGTGTTAATGATGTACTTTTTCCGTATTCCAGCAAGAGCTAATAATGGCGCGGCAGTCGTCGTCACTCGTTTCGTCTCTGGCCAGCAGTACGGGCGTCGCGAGCACAGACCTGCCTCTGGACCCGTTCCTGTCAGGCCTCTCGGATCACCAGCGGCAGGAGTCCGCTGACAGTGGTCTAGGGATGGGAGTCCCGCACTCCTACTCCATGCCACACACACCTGAGGGCTTCCTCGCCGGCATGGATGACCGTATGGACTGCACCAGCGAGGCCGGCGCCACCGACATCACGCTAGCCGACAACCTCGACTCTACTGACGACTTGGTACCTTCTTTACAGGTATTTTTGCCTGTTTTATCTGCTTAAGCTAACATTCTAACACCTAAATACAACAGCAGTATGACTGACTACGGCGTAGTCGTAGTGTTCGATAAACTACGGCGTAGCCGGCGTTGTCGTGTTCCCTGATCGTCTACGGCGTAGTTGAGTCCTTCTTTGCTACGGCGTAGTCGAGACCCTGATAGACTACGCCGTAGTCAGCATAGTCGTAAGCGTAGCCGCTCGAGTATTTTTTTTTTCAATAATTCAAAAGTATTATCATTTATCCTATAATTGACTGTTTTAATTGTATGTACCTATTACCTTTGTATTATTTTGCGAGAAATTAAATAAGACCTAGTCTTGGCTTAAATAATTACATATTTATTTGCTCATAACTAACAGCATTTACTGTTTCCGTTTGTTTGTTTTGATTCCACAAATAATTTAAAAAATAACAATGATGACTCGCATGACTCACTGCAATGTCGTTAAAATATTTAAAAAAAAACAATCTCGAGATGATTGGTGCGACAGAATATATAGAATGTTTAGTGCTTCACTTACGGTTGTTATAATGTGTGAAATATGGACGTTTCAGTTGAACGAGTTCACAAACGACATACTCCTGGACGACGTGCAATCACTCATAAACTCGACACCGAGCAAGCCCGACAACGTGCTGACGTGGCTGTAGGCGGCGCGGGCGCAGCCCGGGCGCGGCTCGTGCACAACATGCTTACAAACTTTGAAATTAGGTTTTATATGTTTAATGTAGCGTACTTACCGCTTGAATGACGTCGACCGCTATAACAGTGTCGGTGACAAAACGGTAACGATGGTGTAAATTTCACTTTGAAAATGACAATTATAGCATAACATGTGTAATGACTGATGTGGGATTTTGTGTGCTTATGATTTAGGATAGTTAGATACTTTCAGAATCAGTACGGCTATCGTGTGAGCAGGTGGACCGATGCGGAATAACGCATTTGTTAAAAACGTTCTTAAGTTCAAGTGTAATTTCAAAAGCTGTCCGCATCGGTTTACCTATTCCCTACTATATCTGCTCGCTTTTATGCAGAATTGGTTTTATCTCTGTCTCTGCATTTATTCGAATGAGATAGAAATACAAAATTGTGTGAGTTAAATAAGTGTTTCTACTTCGTTGTGTATACATGTGTGGGATCTTGTATGTCTGACTTTACAACACATACTCATCGCAATTATTGACTTGGACTCCTAAGTATTGTGAATTAGTGCCTTTTCATCCATAGTTAGCACAGAAGTGCTAAAGTAAACTAAGATATAGAATAGTAATAATCTTTGTCTTTCAATGTGAGCAATACAATAATGGTGCTCAGATTCTAAAATGTTTCACCCAGTTCAAGTAAGAGATGAGCTACGAAACCCAAGCCAAGTATCGCGAATCAGTAGAGCAAGACTATCACGAATCGCTAGTCATTGACGTTAGGTACGAGTGTACGCGTGTACAGTGTACAGTGACGACGTCGGCACGTCTCGGCGCGCGGTGAATGTACGCGTGTACAGGTGTACAGTGACGACGCCGTCACTTCCCAGCGCTGCGGTTAGTGTACGCGTGTACAGGTGTACAGTGACGACGTCGTCACTTCTCGGCGCTACGGTGAGTGTACGCGTGTACAGGTGTACAGTGACGACGTCGTCACTTCTCGGCGCTACGGTGAGTGTACGCGTGTACAGGTGTACAGTGACGACGTCGTCACTTCTCGGCGCTACGGTGAGTTTACGCGTGTACAGGTGTACAGTGACGACGTGGTCACTTCTCGGCGCTGCGGTGAGTGTACGCGTGTACAGGTGTACAGTGACGACGCCGGCACGTCTCGGCGCGCGGTGGCTGCAAGCCTTCTTTCGTAGCAGAAAGTAGTTGCGTTGCAACGCATTCATTCGTGTACTAGGTTTCCCATATTCTTTTCATAGAGACTATCGGAAATCGTATTCTATAAATCGACAAACAAACAATAATATTTTATGATATATTTTAAATTAAGATTGTGATAACATCTTGATGTAACAGTGCCTTATTGTGCCTTGATAAAAATTATTTATTGTTGTAATAATTTAGATAATGTTGAGATATTTTTTACAATTTTCTATTGTCGAATTATTGATGTAATAGTGATTTGACAGAAAATTAACTACTTATGTACTTGTAGAACGTTGTTTGTCAACTTACACCGTCCTTGTGAATTTTCGAGATTATGAATAGACGTTAAGTTTTAATAGTTAATCATGAAGTAGGTAATAATGTTGGCAACTATTATGTTTACTTATTATAGTTGGATTGTAAGTGAACAATGTGACTACCTAAGCAATATTCAAGTGTATGGGTGCAGCTAGCTAGCTAATTTTAGGGAGTAATTGAAGCTCGAAATTTTGCCTCTAAGTGCCTTACTTAAAACATTGTTATTTACTGAAATAATAACATTGTTAACTGCCATCGAGCAGACTACTATTGGTGCCAACAAAGTATAAAATCTATTTTCGATAACTACTGTTATGTAATTAGTATTAATTCATTATGTTTAGTAATCAATTCATAAAATCATCGTTCATATTATTATATCAACAATTCAAAATATTTCAAAATTTTGTTAGCCCACCTAGTCTTTAGATTTGTGTATGAGTGTATTGAATTCAGCTAGCTTGATTGAATAATATGATAATGGAATTAGGCCTTTAATATCAAATGCTACATTGAAAACTTTGCCATATTAGTAAAAGTACTATTATTCTTATAAGACTTTAATGTAATCTTCAGTTATGACGCATAGCAATAAATAGCATCTGTTTAACTATTGTAATTAGAGGTAACGGTGCTGGGTTGATGATACATTTAATTTTGTATTCTGTAGATCCATTTGTTGTATACTTTATATTTGTATTTGTCGTGTATTAATTCTAAGAGTCCGTAAGTTTAGACGCTTCTTATATTGTTCGGTTCATTATTCTTCACTCACTCCCTCCGCGTTGTGTTCGGAGTCGGTAGGAGAGGGTGACAGCGGTCGAACACTCAGCGAGTCGTTCCCAGTGCCGCCCGCGCGACACGTCGACACATTCCAAGTTACAGTAGCGGCGCCGGCGCAGCGCACGGGCACGAGCCCGGCCACTCGCTACAGAATAATATTCTGAACAATATCTCAAGTGTAAACTGTAATCAATTATTTCTAAGTATAGCCTTTATGAAAAACATATCTTTTCAGTCTGATAACAGATGCAAGTTTTCTATGTAGTGTATGTAACTACGTGTATCAATGTTATAACAATGAAATTACGTGTCAAAGTTATTAATTTACTATAATTTCATTGTAAATAATTCGATATTCTTATAATGAATTAAATAAATATTTGTTTTAATACCTATTATATATTTCACTTCCCATAGTTTAATTAATACATTCAGTAACACGATGAAATATTACAATTCAGTCCTGGGTGTTGTAACCTGTTGAAAAAAAATGAAACTGAGAATTTATTTTTTATTTTTTATTTGTTAACGATAACAAGCAGCGCATGCATGCCTCTTTGTAAAATATAAATATATTATGTACAATAAACTAGATGTTACCATGCTCCAGCCAACACCCCCATCACTTTCTTGCCACCTGTCAAAACGTAATTAAGTAAAGGTTTGTACAATGTTAGTAAGTATGATTAATAATAAACTAGTTGGCAGAGGAATAGACGAGACAAGACGGATCATAGAAAGGTGACAGTGCAAGCAGGAAACACCAAGGAAACACCTCTACATGCTCTTTTAAAAGCCGAGTTCAGCCGATTTATCATGCCTTCGGCTATTCGATTTTTTTAGTATAGCTTAAGCCATAAATCAGAAGTACCTAGTAGGTACTTTGTGTAAAGATAGATTATTTATTTGTTGTTAACAGCAATAAGAAAAGAAAAGTGTAGTAGGAAGCAATAGGTAAAATTATTCTAACAGGCATTATGTTCAACAATACTTTATTCTTAAATCCTACATTGAGGGTATTTCGGTTGCGTATCGATTTGATTTTAATAACTTAGACCATAGACTAGAACTGCCCAACTAGGTACCTACTAACTAAACTTTAATGTGATATACAGGCTGGCAGGGACATCGACGCACAGCTTGTTATGATGGATTCGAAAGAGAGAGATTTGATATTTTTGGTCAGATATAAAAAAAAAACATTTTTTTTTAAACGTTGCTTATTTGTTGTTATAATTTCTCCTGTATCGTGGGTGCGTTACAAACATTTATACTCACATACACAAACAGCCAGGCCCGAAACAACTACTTGTAGGTCATACAAATATTTGTTTCGTGCGGGAATCGAACCCGCGACGTGTAGCGCAGCAGTCAATAAAAACAAAAAGTTGCTGTCCCATACATTTTGACCGCTTATCTTATTTTTTTTACGCAAAAATTCTACAGAATCATTTACTTAATAACAGGTTTCGCGTCGATATCCCTAAGCTGCCACCCTGTATTAGGTTTTAAAGCTAATTTGACAGAGCTTATATTATTCTGTCTCATGTGTTAATTGCGATTGGATGCGGTAAACAACTAAATTGAGACTTCTATGTGCCGCGACTAGGTCTACTTTGGTTGTTTACTTGTACCTACAAGTAAACAACCAAAGTAGACCTAGTCATATATAGTTTTACCAAAAAACCTGTGCATTAGACGGGGGGCAGTGCACGCCGTCATTCTTTTCAAGGCTCACGGCGTCCCTCCCCCCGCCTTGCCACACATTCCCAAGGCGCGGTACAGTGATCTTGGTCAAACTATATCTAAAAGATTATTTTAAGACCTATTCAGACCGAGCGGGACAACGATATGGCAGCGATATCCCTGTAAGGTATAAATGTAAGCCATCGATTAATTTCTAAAAGTGAAGATACGAACTCCCGCTTTCTGAAAGGCAAACTCCTGTGAAGTGATTTGATTGGCTGTTTTTATTTTATTAAGACCTAAATTCTGATAATTATATGTAACTTGTCCCATAACGTGATTGGTAGCACTGAATTTTGCAGTCATGTGATTGGTAGTTGAACTCTATTTGTATTGAAATCACCTTGATAAGCAATGGTGCCAATATGACAGCAAGGCACAAGTTATAGTGACCGGTCTGTAGAGTGGTACACGTTGTTATAAGGATATTTTGGCGCCTGAATGACAGTGACACCAATGGGGTACACATTTCGTCACCCTTTCCGCTAACTATTGTATGATCTCACAAACTGACGTATCTTCACAGACATTACCTACGTGTTCATAACTTTTCGAAAAATAGTTTTAGGACCTTAGGGCTTTAGGGCAAAATAGAATAAAAGTTATTCATTTATTAATATAGCCACAGCAACGCAACGACAGTAACATGATTGTAGCGCCCGACTGAAAAACTGTTACCCTGGAAAATATCAATTGCTAGATAGGACAGTTAGCGGGAAGGGTGACGATGTGTGAAATTGTTCCAGAAATTATAATTACACACAACAAAATGGCGGTGTTATCCGATTTTGGCCATGCGCCAATAGACCCTGCTATAGATAGTGCCATTCACGAAGACGCGCCCCACTCCTCCGTACTAAAGTACAATTTAGCCCAGGTTCGCGCGGGCGTATTTTTTTTGACGCGCTGGATGCGCTCTGTTGGATTCTCAATACTCGGCTCAATACCGAGTTGATAATCGGGTGTATGAAAAAAAATCGACGCGATAAAAAATACGTCCGTGCGAACCTGGGTTTACAGTACAGTAATCGCGGAGTGGGGCGCGTCTTCGTGGATGACACTATCAGTAACGTTGTATACGAGTTTGACAATTCAGCTAAGATTTGTCTTGATCGTCCTTTCAGAAACTGGCAGTACGTAAAATAAGTATCCTACTAAAACGTGGTAGTTCCCAGTAAACAATTGGTTCTTACAGCAGGATCCTTGAAGCGAGAGTCTTGCGGCAGCTCGCGGTTAGCGATCAGCTCCTTGTAGTAGTCAGCTGACAGCTTCGCAGTGCGCGGGCGCGCTGGGTCCGTGATGTTCACGTGGTAGAAGCCGAAACGCTCTCTGGAAAATTATAAAAAATATTAAAGTAAATGGGTGCATCACTACAAGCTGGTATCTATATGTTGTGTTAGAGCTTTGGGGCTAACGAACACAATCGAGGCTTAGTATCGTTTTCAGGCTACAAAATACCCCATAAAAAAACGACATGAGACTAAAACCTAGGAGTTTAGGATTAATCAGACTGACGAGATCATTATCCTTTTCATTTTAAAAGTGAGAAATAAACTATCCAATACAGTAGGTGTTATTTCACATTGGGTAACTAGCTCTAATAATTTAAATCAAATAAGTAGGTACCTCTTCTTCTTATCGTGTACCTAGCTAGTAAACTAACCTGGTGTCGAGAGTTTTAAAGCCGCCCACGGGCCTCTGACTTGGCTTCACATGCCGTCGAGAAATATCTCTCAGGCATGCCGGTTTCCTCAGATGTTTTCCTTCACCGTTTCTTGAGCAAGTGATAATTATATAATACGCACATGAATCCGAAAAGTCAGAGGTGCGTGCCTTGGGTTCGAACTCGAGACCTACGACTTGTCAGTCTGACGGTCACACCACTAGGCTATCATTGTTAGTAGGTACCTAAGCCAGTAAAAATAACTAGAGAATTTATAAATCTAATAACTTACGAGAATCCAGCCCTCCATTCGAAGTTGTCCATGAGAGTCCACGCCGTGTAGCCGAGGACCTTAACGCCGTCGTCGTAGATCACGTTCAGGATCTCACTCAGATAATCCTGCAATTTTCGAAATTCTTATGACGTTTACAGATTTCTGTCTGGGAATTATTTAAAAAATAATTGATATTGTGTAAGCCTAAAATTGTATGGTCTGTGACAAACCTTTAAAGCTAATTGTTAGTTCATACTAAAATATATGATCGATCTAGTAACTGATCTACAGAAGTCTGGTTTGGACTGGAAGGATAGGTTTGTTTTGGATTGAAAAATACTTAAGTGTTTTACAGGAACGTAGCACACTTTATTCTCCAAAGGAACAGGCAGAGTTGTCCTGCATTAGGCTAGATATGATATAATATGTACCTAATAAGGATCCGGCCTATTGCCATCCCCTGGGCAAAGAATTCAATTTTTGGAGAATTTTCTGATAAAAAAAACTATTAGCTAGAGTGCTAAGATTTCTTACCCCATTTCCGGCATGGTGGCGCTTGTGACAAAAAGACCAACGGGGCAGTCACAAAATGTTTCTGTCAAAAATTATAAGAATGAAGTTTATTACTTACATTGAAATAGCTGATGCGGCCATAATCGAGCAAAGTACCGCGGTCAGAGAATCCGTTCTCAGTGATGTAAATCGGTGGGTCATTGTATGAGCTCTTGCACCAACGCAACAGGTTCGCGAAGCCAGTTGGTACTACCTGATGGTGATATAAAGATACGAGTATGTAAATAAGTTATATAGCTACTAGCTGTACATATGTATTAATTATATTTGATACAATAAGAAAAACCTTTCGGACACTTGATCGGTTTTTATAACAGGCACTTGGAACAGCAATCTTTAAAAACTTAATAGAAAAACTATTTACCCTGAGCCATTCCGAAGCAGAGTCGCCGCCGACTTCCATGGTAGTAACTGCACCGATGTCCTTCAACCATGAGGGTGACTTAGCGATAGGATCGACTCCAGCTCCAGTGATCAGATGAGTGGTGTAGTGGTTGATGCCCAGGAAGTCTGATGTACCCTTGATCCTCTGGGTCCAGTACTCATCGAACTGCTCAAGACGTGATTTGGGAAGACCTTCGGCTGCGCTTTGGCGGGCTACATTCTCTACCATCACTGCTGGGTATCCACCCTCAGACGTGAAAATTGGGTGTGCGAACCAACCGAACTGAAAACAGGAAAAATCATTAGTAGCTTGCCACCATTTAGCGAAGTGAGTTATAATACTTATAATAAATATATGCTAAGTCAAAAGTCAAAGTCAAATAACTTATTTCAATTAGGCACAAAAAAGGCACCTTTGAACGTCAAAATTAATAATGATTGATTCTAGTCACCCCTTTCAAAAGGTAGTTGGCAAGAAACTCCACAGTTAAGCCTCGTTCAGACCAGCGCGACGCGACGGCGCGACGCGACTCGAACAATACAAATTCCAAGAAAACTTCACGGTATAACAAACGTTGTCGTTGTTGCCGTTGTCGCGTCGCGCTAGTCTGCACGAAACTTTACTCTTTTAAAAATATTATTTTATCCCTCTTACTTTGAATTGATTAGCAACCTCAGCGAGCGCAACCTGCTCTTCATTTTCCGGGTCGCTAGGTTCATACCAGATGGAGTTGATGGAGATCATGATCCTGCCATTCTGAGATGGACGGTATTTCTCGTTGTACAAGTGGTAGGATTCAGCGTGGGACTTAAGCAGGTTGTCACTGCATAAGTAGTTACCAACACCGTGGCTGTCGATCGCTGGTGCTTTCTTGTCGTCACCATACGCATCTTCGCAGATCTCATAAGGTTCGTTGAACGTGATCCAAGATTTGATTTTGGTTCCGAACTCTTTGTAGCATAAGTCAGCGTAATCCCGGAAGTAATCAATCATCTTAGGGTTCGCCCAACCTCCGAGATCTTGGAGGGTTTGGGGCAAATCCCAGTGGAACAGGGTGACCTGCAAGCATTAAGTAAAAAAAAAATCTTTTGAAAAATAATAACATTATCAGTGCTGTTGTGACTATAACCAGTCATAACATTATTTTAAATACAACCTTTTTAGTCAGAATAACGTCACTACCAATTGGTCATATTCTGAAAACAATATAATGCCATTAAAGTTTTTTTTGTCACTATTTGAATGGCTTTGATTTCTTTTTTGCGTCTAAATCAGCTTGTATAGTTATTAAACAAACTTTTTAATTAAATATTTTTTTTGTTACTGTATAGTTTGTTTTCGGGCAGTTTCTGGTTTTTTACGTGAATTAATAAATTAGATTCAACAGCGACGGATAAAGTAAGTGTTTTCCAATGAACTTACAAGTGGTTCGATGTTTTTCTCGGCTAGAGCATCAAGGAGGTCGTTGTAGTAGCGAATACCGTCAGGGTTGATTTCATCTATGCGGCCGGTGGGCAGGATGCGGGCCCATGACAGCGAGAACCTGTAGAAGTCCACTCCGAGGTACACCAGCTCCTCCACATCTTCCTGGTAACGGTAGTAGGACTCGCAGGCAATGTCGCCATTGGTACCATCAATGATCATCTCAGGTCGCGAGTGAGACAAGCGATCCCAGACATTTTCAGATTTGCCTGAAAAAATTAAGAACGTTTGAAATTGGTTTTGTTTACATAGTACATGGTACTAAAGAAGAGGCTAGGCCCAACATAGTAGCTATCAGATTTACGTGTAAAAAAAAAATCTTTTAAAATGATTTATTTTTCTCACGCTCTAAAATAGGTCATTGACCTTATTGCACATCAAAACTGTCGTTAACCTTAATATATGATGGAATTATATCTTCTGTTACTATCTTCAACTGTGGTTTTGAAATCTATCAATAAATTATATAAGTAGGAAAGGCACTATTTATTTACGGGCGAACCCAAATAACCTATTTAAAAGATGTACAATTCTATCTGTCATTGAATGTCGTCCCACAATTGGGATTGACAAAAAAAAATGGAAATAAAATATTGAACTGTACTTTTTATTTTTTTACGTATTCAAAAGATAACGGCAATACATTGAGTTAAAGTGTGACATGACGTTTTTTTTTTTTTTTTTTTAACTAGGGCATCTCGTAGCTCACCTCTGAGGTGATGACTACTTAACCGGTCAATCCTGCGGCTGCCTTAAGCTACTAACTTAAAGCCTCCAGCCAGGGGCAAAACTATTCTAAATTAAAACTAGGCGAACGCTCGCTAAGGGCACCCCCTGTGGGGTACGGACCTCGGCTTAGGGCGTCGCTGGGGGGAGGACAGCAAGTTGGGACAGGCTGGATCAAAGATGATTCATTATTATTAATCGGGGAATTTAAGACTACATTTCTCAGCAAAACGCGGGCTGGCGCTTCTGCGAGCAAGGGTCGGTGGGGAGTATTATTTACTCGGGCGGGTCGCGATCGCGGAGGACCTCGGCGGCGAGGTCGGAATGCGGGTCGGTTTCTGGTGACTTGTGACGTAGCGAGCCCCCACTCTCTAACTTTGAGTTAAAACGCAATAAATTAGATTAGACACATAAACAGTATTAGCTTATTATCTGACTGACGGACTAAATAGTTTTTTTCCCCAGTCAACATCCCTATTCCGTAAGATTCCTTATTCTCTGACAGATTATTGGGACGTTAAAACCATAGATAGGTAGATAGGTTTTTCTATCTCCAGTGTGCCAAAACTGGTGATAGATAGGTTATTGGGTTCGGCCGTTAACAAGTACCTGCCTATTGTTTGTCTATTGTGTCATTTTATCCCATCTCGTATTTGTGCAGATAAAAGTTGATTGAGTATCTGTCGAGATACATGCCATCGTAATTCCACATCAAGATAAGATTTATGACAACAATGGCATGATGTTATGTATTCGATGTTTTGATTATCATCAGCATATTCCTCTTCCAAGAAAGTTAGGATAGGCTGACTATACGACTTATAAGATAGCTTGATCTCTGCGACATATGTCAAACTGACATTCCTAGGGTAGGAATTCATTCATTAGGTCGGCATGCCCATAAAGTATGACATTGACAGTTTACTGTCTGTACTATTATGAAATTCAGGACTTCATAGGCGTGAATTTACTGACAGCTGTCGCAGAGATCATGCTATCTTTTATGAAGTATAGTTATCTTCATATTGCGATTGTTGCCACTGCCAATATGGGCACGTAAAACATGTTTCCTCTTTGCCATTGTTCGAAATGCTATGACACATCATAAACTGGGCGAGCGTGTGTCCTAATTAGGTATGTTCCCACAGTAAATGAAAAGCGCTTTAAATTTATACATATATATTCGAAGATTGCCGAAAATGTTTATTTTTCTTGAAAACTGAAAACGAAAATTAAATTAGGTCGAAGACTACTCACCACTGACGTTCCACGCTCCCTCGATCTGATGGGCAGCTGTTGCCACGCCAAACGTGAAACCTTCAGGGAATTTAGTGTATGCTATGCTCCTGTAACGTTAAATAATACTGCTTATATATTTGACATAAACATAATATACTGCCTGAATACCCGAAAGGGCTAGGCAGAGGCCTGGTATAATGTACCTATAGGTATACACAGTAGGTACCTATAGCCAGATTTCGCAAATAATGTTTATTTATTTATTTATTTATTTATTTATAAAGGTACACCAACAGCTTCTGTATACAAAATATAAAATAACAGTAGTTAACGGTTATGTGCTTATACAGTTGCCAATAACAGGTGAACCAACATTCTCAAATACAGTGATAACCTAAGGTAAAAACGAAAAGAATAGGTATTTTTTTTTTATAAAAATTAAGTGGTAACAATGTAAACAGAAATACAAAATGATACAAGTTAAAAGTTACAAAGGTTGCAAGAAATACTTACATACTAAAACAACAAATCTTTAGATTGTGCGGGTTGCGTGCTTTGGGACCTTAAGATTTGGGTTTTAAAGTTTTTTAGGGAGTCATGATATATGTCAACATGTGGAGTGGATTTTATGTAAGAATTAATCTCTCGGCTGAGCCTATTGAGAGGTGAGTTTACTCCTATATTTGTGTTGGATGCTTTAGTGCAGAATAAATGGGTAATGGGATATCTGGGTAAATTATAGGGGACTTTTAGTCCAATTTGTTCAGTTAAATTATCGCAGTCTAATCTATTGTTAACCAATTTGAAAAAGAACATGAGATCTTGTACCAGTCGGCGGTCGCGCAGAGTAATCATTTCGTAACATTGAGTACGCTGTTCGTATGGACACCGGGGAGATATATCACCGAAGACATATGCTAGGTGTTTTGTGAAGGCTCTTTGGATGCTTTCTACTCTTTGTGAGTGTACTGCATAGTGCGGGCTCCACACCACGCTGGCAAATTCAAGGTGGCTCCGAACTAAAGCGTTATATAGGACAATTTTTGTTCTTGCCAGCTTAAACCCTTTAGTACTTCTCTTAAGAAATCCTAGTAGCCGTGCCGATTTCGTAACAATATTATCAATATGGCTTCTGAAGTTGACTTTACTGTCCATGATGATGCCAAGATCACGAATCTCATTTACAGTTTCCAATAATGATCCTTTTATATTATATGATCCTTTTATATTAATGTTGAAGACCCGTGTGTAATAAAGGGTGAGTCTATTGTCATATCAGGGCACAAATCTAAATTCTGGGCTGCTACTAACTGTGATTACTTAACTAAGTATTTCCCACTTGATGAAAAGCCCAATTTAAAAAAAAAACTGCACGATCTAGAAATTAAGCCTAGAATCCCACGTTCTGCAGAAGCGGTTGGGGAAGCGTGGGATTGACCAACGAGGCAGTCATCTATATATGTATCTCGTCTCGCAAAAACTCGATGATAATGTACCATTAGTATACAGTAGCACTTGTTGTAACGACCCATCAGTCCGGTCATGGTATGGTCATGATCACAGTTTGGCCAAGGGTATTGTCAAGGGTAGCAGGTAATGCTATCCTTTTCAAGGTAAATAAGCTAACACACAACTTCTGTCGGTGTATTATTAGTCAGTCAGCTAAACTGTTTATCAATGCTTTGCTGGTAACGGTATGAATCTGGTACGTGGTATGAACTAAGGTTTACGTAATGGGGCCAGTTAATTGCGATCTACCAAGGACAGTTGACGCCAAATACCGTATGTACAAAAGAAATTGACCTATATAGAGATGGGAACACAAACCCCCCAGCCAGGTTGTGTCGAGTGGCTGGGTTAAGTTTGAGACGAGCATAATGCAGCAATCGGGTTATTCCGATTATCCTCCCCAAAACATCTAGATTTTTTGGAGTGATGGATTTGGGTGTACCTACACTCGGAAACATACGTCCGACAATCCACCCTAGACGGGGTGCATACATGATAGAAAAACTGGTCCAAGATACTTAGTAGACATTAGCATACCTATAAAAATACATATAAACTTCTTCTTTGAAGCTGTAATCGTTTGTAATTACCTATCACTCAATGTGATAAACTGTATCTACTTGGGGTAAAAAGTCGGAAGAACAATCAAAAGTGATATCCGATGGTCCACCCCCTATGGTGAGGACAGATGAACACGCGTTATCCACCCTAGGATGGCTGTTTTAGGGTGGACAAACGGAATAACCGCAGCCACCTTATCGATTTGGTCAGAGATTTATGTTTCGTGATAGTAATAACAGTGCAAAACTTATTTCGTTTTACGCAATTATTAGGTAACTACTTTAGTTACCTGTCATTATCATCTCCGATGTTACTACGAGTGCCTACAGTATCTGAGGACTATAAGCTATAAGAATATAAAAAATCTTCCTAGCTTTTCCCCAACTACGTTGGGGTCGAGCTAGGAGGCTTCCAGTCTAACCGGATGCAGCTGAATACCAGTATTTTACATGGAGCGACTGCCTGTCTGACCTCCACAACCAAGTAACTGGGTAATACGATACCCCTTGGTAAGACTGGTTGTCAGACATTCGGGTTTCTGACGACCCTTAACGATTGTCAAAAATCCACGAATGACAGCCGGGACCAACGGCTTAACGTGCTTTCCAAGGCACGGAGGAGACTCAGTATGTAAAGATAATCACCCATCCACGGACCAAAACCCCATTAAGCGTAGCTTAACCTGAAGAATCGACCCGTGCGACTGTGATTACTTAGCCACGAGCTTTACTAATAAGCTATTAAGACAGAATTGATAGACTACCGGATAAGATTAGGTACCTATAGGTAGGAACAGCGCAACTTAATGCAAGTATAGTGCGAAAAGTAGTGGTATTTTATGGTGAAAAGTCAAAAAGATAGTCAACAGTTTAACTATATATTTTGACGTTATTTTAGTTGGTTCCTTAGATTTGTTTACGTTTATTAGAAGGCTAAAAGTCACCCAAAGAGCAATGGAGAGGGCTATGCTTGAAGTTTCCCTACGTGACTGAATCAGAAATGAAGAGATCCGCAGGAGAACTAAGATAACCGACATAGCCCGAAGAATTTACAAACTCCACTTAAGTTTGTAAATTCTTCGGGCTATGTCGGTTATCTTAGTTTTCCTGTGGCAGTGCAGCAGTGCGGCAGTGCTATGTCGTTATCTTAGTTTTCCTGCGGCAGTGGGCAGGGCACATTGCACGTAGAACAGAATCTGGCTGAAGGGGCCGAAATTTTCTGGAGTGGCGACCACGTACCGAAAGACGCGTTGGAAGGCCTCCCACAAGGTGAAACGATGACCTTGTGAAGGGCGCAGGATGCGGGAAGCATAGACCCGCTTTCTACTTACGCAACATATTTTCGTAAACGTTAAAGACAAATCTGTTTCATTTTGACAGTTCAACAACATTCATTGCGTTATTTACGTTGCTCTGCAGTTTTTTTTTCGAACTTACGGAGCAATGGATTAGCAATCTGTTTCAAAACGATTCAGATTCGGATTGATTTTGCATTACGTAATTAGGGTACCGGTCGAAGGGGCGGTGCTTAGGTGAGGCCTATATCCACCAGTGGACGTCTTTCGGCTGTTATGATGAATGATGAGATTTCTCTAAACAGAGTTCATCATCTTCATTAGTCTGCAGACGTTTTCGTCCAGTTGCGTCATTTCGATATTCTTCAATGTTTTGTGGAAATATTTTCCAGGTCTAGATACACACTTGGCTAAACATGCGATAACCTATATAAATAACAATGAGTGATTTATAACAATCGAATCTTCTACAAGCGATAACGAAAGTTGTAAGTGTCAATGTCCTTACACAATACCAGTATTTTCAAGTTTTTTTTAGGAATCCGATAATAACCAGGTCAGCCGGCACTGAAGGAAAATAATAGAGACTAAATGTTAAGTTGATTGTATTAATTAACAATAGACTCGGATTTAATTACAAACCGTTGAAAGTTAAAAATATAGGTCAAGTAATTCCTCTGGTTTGGTAACCCCTGCTTCTACCATAATTATATCAAGCACGCGACATGTCGCGATGATCGTTTAATTAATTGAATAGAAAATATTAAATTTCTAAATCGGTGCCTTTTCGCTTGTATGGACGCTGATTCGAGCAGCATAATAACAGTGATACATCACAATGTTTAAGGCACGGGTTTCTGTTACTTTATCCGTCCAGAACTTTATAAACAAATGGATAAAAATAATATGTATATGTTTTGGCAAAAAAAGTGTCTTGCTGCTGGAAAGTGGACCCTAGACCCTAAGTGGAACAAATAACAGTCAATTATGGAAGGTTGAATGATTTCTACTTCGATGCTTACCATCGAAAAAACAAGCGACTATATTATATTGACGGTCAATCGATTAATATTCAAGAGGTGCAACGCGGCATCAACTAGAGTGCGAATCTAATAAATCCTTGAAGAATGCTATTGACCTTCGAGATAAAGTTACCTACATAAATTGGTGATTTGTTTTTATCATTGAACGTTGTGCGATTGTAAATACTCTATCAGGTGTTATAAGTTATAGCAGTATAAAAAAACAGACTTACGAGTGGCACAGCGCCAGAAGCCCGATAATGGTCCAAGTAGTCATCGCCATAGTTCCGTGTAGCGCCGTCGATCTCCTCCGACGAACTGCCGTGTGGCGACACCACAGACACTGGTTAGCTTGTCAATTCGTCAAGTGCCCCGAGAATCTTTGTCGGTGAGATAATTCAAGTGTCGATATTCTGCATAATATAGGTGTGGTACTCACTGACATGGGATTAACGCATTTGATCTTGCGTCTCTCAAGTTTCCGTAGTAACAAAAGACGAGTAGGATCTCCTACATATTAACGGAAGCAATTTTCTCGCTCGCATAACAAACCTATTTAACGACTGTAATGTAATGAAGTTTTAGGTTTTAGTTTCTCAAATCTTCCATTAGGACTTCTTCTTATAGGGCAATTTTCAAGATACTTGCACAAAGAACTATAGGTACAGGCGAACTATGTGTAAACCTTGGTTGACGATATTTCATTTAGACTTTTCTAACGAAACTAACAGTTCTCTTAACAAGCGAGTTTATGACATAATGTAACAGCTGCATAGGTTTTTTTGCGTAATGTTCTTTTAGTATGGGTCGGGGATTGTTCACATGCACTCGGCAGCTTTCCTTCGACCATATTATTTGAACCAGCAGTGCGAGGTTTGTACGTTTCCTAAGATTTGTATCTCAATTCTCAACACATCACTGTTGTTAGGCCAACAATAATTCGATAAAGAAACGACCCATGCGTATCTAAAGTAATAATTTTGTTTTATTGATCTCATTGGAAATTAGGGGAGGAGCTCGTGGCTAAGTAGTAACTGCCGCACGGGTCGATCCGTCAGGTTAAGCTACGCTTGCCGGGGTTGGTCTGTGGATGGGTGACCATCTTTACATACCGAGACTCCTCCGTGCCTCGGAAAGCACGTTAAGCCGTTGGTCCCGGTTGTCATTCGTGGATCTTAGACAGTCGTTACTGGTCGTCAGAAGCCCGAATGTCTGACAACCAGTCTTACCAAGGGGTATCGTATTACCCAGTTACTGGGTTGTGGAGGTCAGATAGGCAGTCGCTCCATGTAAAATACTGGTATTCAGCTGCATCCGGTTAGACTGGAAGCTGACCCCAATATAGTTGGGAAAAGGCTAGGCAGATTGATTGTTCTCATTGGAAATTAAACTTGGTAATTTGTGAGGAAATTTTTGTATGGTCCTCTTTCATGTCTTCCATTAGTCCCAATGTTTTAAAACGAAACTAATTATTGTTTTTATTATTAACTACTCAAGTCGCATCTAGTTTATAACACTCTTTAGAAGCTCGTAGCTAAGTAATAACAGCCGCACGGGTCAATCCATCAGGTTAAGCTACGCTTGCCGGGATTGGTCTGTGGATGGGTGACCATCTTTACATACCGAGACTCCTACGTGCCTCGGAAAGCACGTTAAGCCGTTGGTCCCGGCAGTCATTCGTGGATCTTTGACAGTCGTTACGGGTCGTCAGAAGCCCGAATAGTTGGAAAAAACTAGGCAGATTGATTGATGGAGATTGAAACAGTCATCGTTTCAAACCAAATGATGGTAATTTAAATGAGTACCTACTCGTACCTACTTGAATACGTAAGAATAGTTGAGTAGGTTTGATTTTAGAGATGAGTTTCTTCATTCATCTATACTTATTGTATACGCTGGATCGCAAAAATTCCGGGTCGCTAATGAAAACCGTGATATCTCCAGAAATTACATACCTAGATCGCTAGAATAAATAATATGTAGTAAACAGGTTACTAAAATGCTTGTTCTAAATCTCTAAAGAGGTTTCATTTGTACAAGTATAAGATTTAAAAAAAAAACTTGATTTTTTTTTCTGATTTTGTTTGAAAGCGAGCTGTCATTATAAATGATTCCTTGGATTGATCAGAGTATTCAGTGCAATATCATGTCGTTAACACCTGAAGAATGTACACGGATTTTTACCATGGTACAAGAAGGAAGAAGTTAGCGTAGCACTGCCGGACCGTTGACTTAGATACTCCTACTGTTCTACAGTAGGAGTATATTTATGAACGGTCCAAAGAGTACTCCAGCGATTTCAAGAGACCGGCATGAACATCAGGAGACCTGGAAATGGCAGGCCAAGGTGGACAACTACACGAGAAGACCGATTCATCGTGAGCACTATGTTAAGACATCGACATC
Source organism: Xanthia togata (assembly GCA_963853775.1). Lineage (NCBI taxonomy): Eukaryota > Metazoa > Arthropoda > Insecta > Lepidoptera > Noctuidae > Xanthia > Xanthia togata. The sequence goes on along the minus strand of OY970792.1, from coordinate 11,524,364 downwards.
TCACGGCTGTTCAGGTCCGAAACAGTCTTCAAGAAATTCACCACAACAATGTGAGCTGTGATACGATTCTGCGACGTCTTCGTGAAGCTGATATAAAGCCTTATAGGCCAGCAAACGGCCCCAAACTGCTCAGAGAACATCAAGTTGACAGGGGCAAACATAGATCAAAATCGTATAAAAAATTTGGTTTACAGCATGCCACATCGTCTTAATACGGGCACGTGAAGGAAATACAAAATATTAAATAGATAAAAATTCTTTTATTTTTTAAGTGTATTTTTGGTGTCATAAGTTAAAAGCGAAATTTTCTTATTTTTTAGTATTTAATTAAAGTTATATAGTGTACAACAATTGTCATTTCTCTATGCTCCAAATCCAAATGTAAATGTAATGTTATGAAAATTATTTTTAACCAATAATGTTATCAGGCATGTAAGTTAGTCTAAATTGTATTATTCATTTGTCATTAGTGTTATTTATTACTCTGTTACCAAGCAATCAATTCAAATTAAAGTTTATATTTTTATTTTGCATGAAGTAATTAGTTATTATTAATGTGATGTAATTATTATTTTACCACCTATCTAGTGGCCCTCATTATCATATTTTTCTATGTTAATATGCGGATAATGTAGTGGGCTGCAATATTGTTTATACTTTGTATTAATTTCTCTGTTTCAACACATATAGTAGCTGTTTATTGTCCCTGATTAAATAAAATAAAATACAAAACGTGTTACATTAAAATAAAAAAAAATATTAATCAGTCATCTACATTACACTATAGTTTCGCAAATTAGTCTTATGTATTTAAGAAACTATCACGCCATTTATTAGCGACCAGGAATTTTTGCGATCCAGTGTATTATATATGTGCAAATTATATATATGTAAAAATAATATAAAGAGAAAAAAAAAATTGTTTCTTTGTTTGTACCGAATAACCGCCGAAATTACTGGACCGTTTTTTTTTACCAATAGAAAAAACAGTTTCTTACTATCGTATCGTAGTATTAATTCTTATTCAAATAAATAGTTTTATATAAAAGAGTATTTATGTAGCAGTAAAATACTTTTTAATTCATTCGAATCGGACATTAAAACTCGAAGTTATCACGAGTATAAAAATGCAATAGTACGTTAAGTAGGGTAGGTTAATTGCTTCGAGGTGTGGGTACGAGTCTGATGCCGCAAATATAGGTTTTAGAATGTTTGTCTATTTGTCTGGATGTATATTCCTGATTGGCGCAAAAACGACTGAACGGATTTGAATGAAAGGACCATGCGTCATTTTGGACCCGACTCTCAACAGTGATAAAACTTATGCCATGTGAAAGCTATAGGGCAATAGGCTATAGGGTAGGTATATTTAATGTATACTATGGCAGCTAAGTCGAAATCGAGCGCGAATATGGTGTTTAGGAAAATTAAAAAAGGTTAGGTTATGTTAGGTTAGGCTTGTCGGGAGGACACGGCTCGGCACACGCTGGCAGAGTGTGCTTTTTGGGAGGAGCCGCGCCGTGCCCTCATCTCAGGAGGCGGCAGTGACCTGTCGCTGGCGATCGTTGTCGATAATACCACCGCGTCCAAGGACTCCTCGCTGCCGACCATCGAGGCAGCGAGGAGTCCTTGGACGCGGTGGTATCCTTCTGCGAAATGACTGTTTCAAGCAGGAGACTGCAGAAAGGGAGCGGGAGATTGCTTCCGCAAACCCGAGACGCACCGGGTGTCGGCGGAGGTCTGATAACGCCCTTTTCCAGCCCTCCAAAATGGGTCCAGGTCCAGGTCCAAAATGGGGCACCGGATCTGGGGAAATCCGTCGCCCCCTACTCCTTAGGACCCGAGATGGTGGCGCGTCGTGTTCCACGCGCGCCTCTCTATGATGTAAGGGGGAAGTTTAATCCCTCAGTCCCCCCTAACTCGAGGTGGCCCGCAGAGGCGGGCTGGCACTAGCCGGGGATCGCGGGAGTCGCATTAGATCCCGTGATCCCCTTTAATTAATTGTAGTCAGAGCAATAAAAGAAACAATATGCCATCAATGTAGTTTATTACCAAATAATGTTAGCCATAAAATTGGCAGGCACTTCGAATAAACCAACTTAGTTCATTTCTTCACCTATTTAATTATAATGTTTGATAGGTAAGTAGATGGTATGTAAGGTCTAACGATTTAGGATAGAATATTTTAAGGGGTGAAACTCAAGAATATATGCACAGAAACAGCTGTTTTTATCAATATTTCAGATTTGGTCTCTTGATAAAGTTGTTCATATTCATATCATTCATGAGAACTATGCGCCCTGGAAAGGTTTAAGCCTATTTTTGTTAGAACTTATATTCCTAGGCTTCATCGAGCAGTCCCTGCATGACGCACAGGTAATCGATGGAGGTGGCCAGCGAGTGTGTGAGCAGGATGCCGCGCGTCAGCACCTCTCGCACCTTCCACACGTCGGGTGCGCTGCATGGCCTGAATGCTGCAGACATCGCCCTCTTCACTATCGCCGACGGCATGAACCGCCACGGCTGCTCCAGCCACCAGCTGTAAAAGTGTTTCGTCGTGAACACCATACATTTTGATTATAACGCTACTTTTGGCTTAAGATTAAAATTACTTTGGTCATGCTTTAATAAGATTTCGTTCATTAAAGCTTGATCAAGTATTGTAATTTAAAGAAAAAATTAGCGTCGTCATTTGAATAATTAGATAAGTTTTATCTATGTAATAAAAATTGCAGATTCACAGCTTTTGTGTACAGAAAATATGTCAAATTCCCATATTTATTCTTCAGATTCAAATTACTTGATGATTAAAAAAACGGCTGTTAGAGAAGTACTTAATCTCTATGAACTTTACAATAAAAAATTAAAAAATGATCTTCAGTCACTACTTTTAAAGCTGAAATACTCACCTCATAAAAAGGCTTTCGTACGTAAAGTAGGTGATGGCGACAACGAAGAATGGGTAGATGAGGGGCAGCACGACGACGAGGCACAGGATGAGCGTTCCGATGAGTTTGAGGAAGGTAGGGAACGGCGCGCCGTACCGCCAGAGGGACCTCACGTCGCTCGTGAACTCCCGGGCCAGCACACGCACGCGACCCAGCCTCGTCGCTGAGCGTAGCTGCTGGAGACACCAGTTTCTAAATTGACTCCTGTTGGCTCTCAGCAATTAAGTATAACGTATGGATCCATATACCCCATTTACATTCTTCCAGCTTACTTCCACGGCAGTGAGCAGGAAAGTAGGCAGGGAAGTGGGCAGGACGAGTATGTACACGATACTTCCGCACAAAAAACCGCTCATTTGGGGAGCGCCAGGCAGCACGAGGAGTAGCGGCAGGGGAAGAATGTAAATGAGGCAACATTCCGAATGCACCTAGCTTCTGACGTTTCATATGTGCCCATGTAGGTTTATGTGAAATAAAATAATTTGAATTTGAGTGGAAAAGAAGTCGTTTTGACGATGCCACATTTATTTGCAATATTCTCGGATATTATAATGGTAGATGATGGAAATGGTTAAATTTTGTTATGTCTGTAGGTAGGAACTCTTGGCACAAATGCTACACTAGACACTACGCCAATCGTTGCTTACTTTCATACCTAATGTTGTAAACTAAAATAGAGATTACGTAAAAGAAAATTAGCCTGATGCAAAAGTGATGAAGAAAACAAAAATTCTAAGCCTCATCAACCATGTAGCAATTTAGTCAAATATCCACCTCATGGTCCACAGAAACGCTACTTCTTCCACTCAACTTGACACAATAGACTCTGAACACTTGTCTTCCAAGACTTGGAGTAGCATGAACCTCTCCAAGGAGTGTTGGTCTCCGCCTTAGCATCGTTCCTTCTATCTATTAATCTATCTTCTATCTCCTAGCATCTATCTATCTATGTCTATCTACTAGATACTGATGCTGATCATACTTCAACCATAAAAACTTTATTTGATCTGCGATATGGTTTCATGCTAATTTTCTTGACATTAAATTATTTGTGCAAGCAGCATTTTTATGCAAATGTTATGTTCTTCGGTTGATTTGGATGTATCCATGTTTTATTTTTATTTTAACTTGTTTTTTTTTGTCACATAGCTACAGCCACATTGGATTTTTTGTTGTCCTAAATTGACAGACAGTTGACAGCACTGTTGACGCTTCTGTTGACACTAAAGTTGCCTGTGACAAAGACGTTTTCTCTGTCTTTAAGATTGCTGAAACTTTTTTCAAAAGTCTCATTTCACTACTTTAGTTAGAAGTTCCGTTAGAAGCCAATTTTGTAGATCGAGATCCGACGTAAAATGTGTTTCTGTCGTGAATAACCATTTAAAAGCGAATTGGGACGCTGCTGACATTCATCGTTATACTAGATTCCGATGAACGTCCGCATTACATTTCGTGAGATTACCTAGTCGTAATCACAGAATTCTCAGAGTGTAAGAGATAGCAAAACAACCTTGAGATGTTGTTCAATAGAAGATTATCCGGAACAAACACGATGTCAAACTACTGATTATGATAATTTTTAGACATGAGGTTGAGTCCAAAAGTCCAAAAATCTTATTAGTATCTTATAATTATATTATCTAAAAAAAAATGGGAATTTTGGGATGTACGAAGAAGCGTCAGGATGAGAAGGCGCAGTTCAGCATGCAAGAATGAAGTTGCGAGCTAAAGATAAATGTACGGTAAGGATTGTAGTAGGTATACGGGAAAACCTTACCTTTATGTCTAACCCCGATGGGAAGAAGGGTTTTATTACTAAGCCGTTTTTTTTTTTTCTAAGCTGTTTTTAATAAAGAGACTAGTCTCCAGTCTTAAATCCTGTAGGACAATTTTGCATTCATTGACGAGTTTCTCTTTTAAAGTGACCCTACATTCCTTGCTAAGGGAACAATGGATGCTATCTAGTCTACTCGTGGGCATACTACTTATATCCGTACATGTAGGTATAACATTCATAAATTGCGTGGCCTATTGAACAATATGCATCACTAGGAATGACAATCAATAATGGTCTTTTTGTTGTAAATAGCCTCGTGCGTCAATCAATCGATAGTGCAGTAATTAAGAGGTTTGTATTCTTTTATTGTAATGGCGCCACGGGTAGTTAATATATGTAGCTGTAGGTTGTGTATGTGTAATACGTATTTAGTTCTGGAACTATGAGAACTATAGGTAGGTATGTATAAGTGCGTTTCATCAAATAGTTCCTATGCCGGAATGTTGCCTCCACTGTTACTGTTAGGACGAACAGTAATTACGCTACGGCGCTAAATATTGGTCTGTTGTTAAAGTTTAACAGAGGAGCCAACATTACGGCTTATGAACTATTTGATGAAACGCACTCTATTAGAGTTCGTAAAACAGTGGGGTTAATTTAGAGAGGGCACAATACTGTTTGCAAATGTGTTGCTGTAGAAATTAAGATAAATAAAGGCCAGTGTCAGCCACTCTAACCACCAATTTCAGCGTGAGAGGAATATGTACCTACATGTTGCTGAAGTTTGGGCCAAACAAATATAAAATGCCTTAAACATTTTATTTTTTATTCTCAAATATAGGTACAGACTCAGTACATCCACCTACCTAAAACTGTAAAATTTCCCAATCAGCTTTGAACCTTAAACTACAGTGATAAAGTTGAAAATCTACTAAAGAAATTTGACAGATTGTAATAGGTTGACGTGCTGGCGTCTGTACATTGATTGTTGTTATACAAAATTACTCGCCAAACTTTCAAGTTTGATTTTCTTGCGATATTTTTGGCATCGACACGCTAAAAAGTAGAAGCGTGAGCAGGTGCTATAGGCGCGGAAAAGTCCTTTCAAACTCGAAGCCTCTAAAGTAGAACGGCTGTCAGAATGCACTTAAAAGGTCTAAGCCCGCGTCCTAACTGTTTGCTCTAGGTAAAACAAATCGCGGTTTGACCGACATAATTTATGCAAACGATCGCGTCGATCGTGTACTCGCGCAACGATCGCTTTCGGTTAGGACTTGGGATAAGGAATGCACGAACATGTTACAACTTTATTTATTTATATTTAACTGTCTTATACGGCAACCGTTTATTTTTGTTCTGTTTTGGAAATACGTTACTGAGTTGACTAATCGGGAATCTAGTTTGTCGGTTTTTTGCCAGTTCCGCCAAGCGGCGCTCGACAGAGTCTACAACATAACACTAGGACCGGCTGGAGCTAAGCAGACTTCATAGATGGCGGTCAAGCAGTGAAGATGTTTAGAAACTGTCACGCTCGTTTCGAATAGTTGTGTCGTGTACCTACAGTGTATGAAATGCTAGTCTTAATGTGATCGTAAATTATAATTTAATCTGAACTAAAACGGTTTTTTGCGCAATAGCCAACACTACCACAGTAGTAAGCCCACAATAGTTAAAATATGTCTGATAATAACGAAAGAGACGCATACCCTCCACCGTCATATGTCTATAAGGCAAACAATCCAACAGGTCACTTGATGGAGTCGTCACCACCTCTTACGGACATAATATGCAAACTCAGAGACTTCGCAGTTCCGTTGCCACCCATGTATATGTAATATGACAGAATCATAATCATTTATTTTCAATAAGTATTGCTACAGTGTTGTTTTTAAAGTCAGTAATTAAGTGCCTAAACAATCGACATGCAAAACATTATAGTGTATTTAAATTGAATGCTAGAGTATTATGTTATGTCCAATGGCATGCTTTAAATGTAAAAATATATAATTATTTGGTGCTTCCATGCCTTATGAATATTTATAAGTTGATGGCACTATGAGACAAAATGCTAATTCGTAAGTCAGTTTAGCGAGCTGACAAGAACATAACATGTAATAATAAAAAAAAAGCCGTAGTCAAAAATATAGGAACTATAATCATCGAGTGCTAACAGTTTTTTTTTTTCTTTATTATTGAGGAACTTTTATCGCAACGCGTATGACAGTCCCATCATACCCTATAAACAGAATAAACAAATGAAAGTCTGATGAAACATGGACTTTAGACCTTGCTTCTTAAATCGACATCTGTTACAAACAATATAAAATATTCAAAAGCCACAATACAATAGCAGTGAGGCTGATTACTGTGACCTATAAATAGCACAGTTTTTGCGTCGTTTCTGTCCAAGCGCTCGGTGCACGGTGTGCCTACTTACAAGCTAAGCGATAATTGAGGTCGATTGAGTGTTTGCTCTTACGCATAATATCAGGCGCTGTTTTATATTAAGAGGCTTCTTGTTATAAAACAGTACAAAGTATGCCGGTTATTTCCTAGAGGGAAGTAGAGACAATGAAGTTTAACATACTTGTCAGTAGGTATATGAAGTTTGCTAAAATATTCGCGCTTCAAAACCCAGCTGAAAAACTATATCTCAAGCAATTAAGATTTGGCAGGCGACTCTCTCGTAATATTCTTGATTCACAATGGATTTAAGAACAAAACAGGCCTTATCTAATTCTAAAGAAGACAATATGACGAAGACATTGTCTTCGTCAAATTGTAACTGAATAGACTCGCCCGCGAAATAAAAATATTGTAGTTGCTGTGGGAGTACGTTCAAACATGCCTCTACAAATAACTAAGCCTATAAAAGTAAATATAACACATAACTCCATCTCACTGAATTATTATTCTTCAAAAAGTAGTGCAAGAAAGGCATTTAAAGATATAAGAGAGACAAAGAACGCGCTACTACTGGCACATGAATAAAGCAGGGTGGGGGCCCACAAGGAAGCGTACTTGGGCCTGTTTTTTACGCCTGCACTGGCCGTTTGCAAAGCGTAGGCGTTTGTCGGACCGTAGTGCGCCGTTCCCGGGATCGTTTCCTACGTTCCCTAATTCCCAGGAACGCTCCCGGGCACGTCGGGAACGACTGGGAATATTGACTTAAATAGTTGTATATATTTTTGTAAATAACTTTTGCGCTATGTGCAAAAGCAAGTACACCTTTATACATAGGCATAATTCAATTAAGTCGTTGCTTTGAGAACTTTCCCGATAATCTCTGGGAATATTCCCATATTCCCTGGGAATATCCCTATATTCCCTGGGAATATTCCTTTGCTCCCGGGATCGATGGGCACGTTCCAAGGTTTTTAGTAAGAAATTATTTGAATTAAAACAAAGTATTTATTCATTATTTTAATTTAAACAAAATAACTAAAAAAAAAATATAACAACGAAAAATATTGTATTACAAATTAAACAATTTAAATGTCCATTTCCCACTATGTGGGAACGTTCCCGGGAATGCTGGAATATTCCCTGGAACTTTTCCACTCGAAATATTTCCGGGAAAGGGAATTTGGGAACGGCGCATCACTCGGACGTAAGCACAGCATAGCCACCACGTAAAAGTAGCGTAGAGTCTGCATAGCACGCTTCGTAAACGCTTTGTAGACGCGATAACTGAACCGTAAGTAGGGTTTGTTACTAAATACAAATTATGGAGGAAGAAAATACAAGCACACATTGCTTAGTTATGATTTCATTTTATTGTTCTTGTGAAAGTTACAGGAAAATAACATTAAAAAACTTTATTAATTTCAGAGTCAGTATGTTGTTTAAGTAGTTTGACCTTATTTTTATAATATTATTTATTTGTATTAGGTAACAGGTACTAAAAATACATAACTGGCGAAATGTGGGTGTAGGTACTAGGTACACCTCTGCCTAACCCTTAGGGATTCCAATTCCATGTATTCCCTGAAGAATGCCGAATGCTTTATTTGTTATTCAATACACAATCAATAAACAATCATGTAGGTGACCTACATTTAAAAAAACATCAAAATATACCTATAAATAAAAGCAATTTAGTTTGTCTTATCAATAATAATCTCATTTGTCTGGTTTTTATATTCTAATATAAGCTAGCTAGCTAAATACCTATATTTGTGATAAGAGTGTATTCACGTCAGTGAACTAGGTTCAAACTCCGTTCGACCTTTCACCCGCCTTGTGTACCAATATTAGGCTGAAACTACTGAAAAATAAGGCGTATCTTTGGACAAGTTCCGCTCATTTCGAGGATTGTTTTTGGCGTTATTCGACCGCGCTATAATATAAGATAAGAAATTGGGAATTGAGACTTAGGGATACTACCTAGCGAACTATTACGCGAACTATTACCTAGTTCGAGTTTGCGCGTCATTGACCCTTGGGTCATTGACGCGCAAACTTAGAACCAAACTTATTACCATGAACCCAGGAAACGACGCCGCGATGTCGGTAAAAAAAAACAGCTGTTCCATACATTTCACTTGACCGCCTGCTAAATAACTGTATTCGATTCGTTTTCAATCTTCGTATGATCATGTGTGGCTTTGCACTGATTACTTTAAAATGGTTAAGAGTCGTGCAGACCAGCGCGACGCAACTCTAACAAAACAATTTCTACGAAAACTTCATACCCTTTATACCCATACGTCAGCGCAGTGTTGAGGGCTCTGTCTATGTTTAATACCTTAATATTTTTTTATTGTTCCAAAAACAGTGCAATACAACTATGCAATACAATACAGTCTGATACTTAACTTTAGTGGAAAAGATCACCTGCATCCTGTATTAGTTGAAAAAATTGTATCACTGAAGACAATACCTCCGTTTAAGATGAGTCAGCGTATTGACTTTAATGTAAGTCGGTGTTTGGATACATGAAAACGTAGGAACAAGTTGGTAATTAAAAGAAAGTAACTGTAGGTGTGTTGTGTAGGGGTGCTTGGACAGGAAACCTCCCCGTGTGCCTGTGTGGGCTGGAATTCCCTTCGGATGCGTCCGGGGGGAAGGCCAGTCTTCAGGACGGTGCACCCTGGGATGCGGGCAATGTCTTCCCATTAGGTACTGTGTGCCTAAGGGGTCTCGTTGTCTGCATGCCAATATCCTGTCGGAGGAACGCTCTAACGTATACTCGGAGAGAGCACGCGTTAAGCAGCGTTGGAGCACGGGCTCGGCGTGCACTAACACTGCCGTCGGGCAGGCAGGAGGAAGCCTTCTGCCACCGTTGGTCTCGTAGCCCCGAAGAGTGTCAAGGTCATGTCTCTGGCACTTGACGGGGGTCGAGGGTCTTGGCTTAACCGCCCGGACCGCGAGGAAGAAATCCTCTATAAAAAATTACCCCAAACCTCCAAGCGGCGGCGCACCGTGAGGGAGGTTGTAAGCTTGACTGATGGGTAGCTATTTGATAATTAGTCGCTAGTGCGAACCACTTGTTTTGAGTCAATAAATAAAGTTTTTACTCGTGGGATCAAATATGGAAATACAACACACAAAAAACCAAGGAGAGGGGAGTGATGCGGGGTCGAAGTCCGACGCTGCGTCTGGCGCGATGAGCTCGGGTCAGAGCTCGGAGCGCGAAGTGGTGGTGGAAGCGACCGTGAGGAACCGAAAGTTCCTCCGGAAGCGCCCTAAACCGGGGGATGGCCAGGGGTCGTCCGCTGAGGAGGGGGTCTCGGGCCAAGGCCACAGGAGGAAGATCCACTCCAGTCGGCGGGGTGCGGCCCGGGGAAAAGGTGTGGGAAGAGGGCTCACCACAAAGAAGGCCGGCGAGCCGAGCCGGGCCAGCCCAGCGGCGCTGGAGAAGCCCTCTACAGAAGAGGAAAGCAACCCTGTAGGGACGAGCACCGTGGCGGCCCCTACAGATTCGGCAGGTGGTGAGCCGGATGCCGCTGGTGGCTCCAAATCGGAGCAAGCGGCCAGGTTTGCGGAGGCTGTGGCTGCCGCTATCAAGGGTTTGGCCTTTAAGAGGACTCAGTCCTCTAAAGACAAGGCCATACCCGCGGTCATGGCCTCTATTTTGGCGGCAGCGGAGGCCTATCACCTCAGGCCTCCGTCGGACAGCATGTCCGAGATGCGGGCGGAGGTCGCCCGCTTGACAGCCGCCATGGAGCTTCTCCGAAAGGAGAATGAGGAGCTCCGAGCGGACCTGGCCGAGCTCCGGGGAGCCGGCCCCCGTGAGGTGCCGCAGGGGAGGGAGCAGCATGGGCAGGGCCCCGTGCCTGCGGAGGACCGGGTTCTGACCCTGGTGAGGCAGGAGATGGCTTCTTTGCGGTCTCGTTTTTCCGCGCTAGAAGCCATCGTCCTGCGCCCTCCTCTAGCGGCGAGCAAGCCAGCCTCTGGCCAGCGGAAGGAGGCAACATATGCCAGCACCGCAGCTGCCCGGGCTAAACCAGGTTCGTCTGGGCAGACCAAGGGCGGGACGGCCCCACAGGTGGCGAGGGCCCTGGCCCAGGCGGCGAAGGCCCCGGCCCAGGCGGCGAAGGCCCCGGCCCAGGCGGCGAAACAGCCGCCCCCGCCTCCTCCTAATTCTACTCCGGCTGACGCTGAATGGCAAGTAGCCGGAGAGAAGAGGAAGGCGGCTAAGGCAAAAAGGGCGGCCAAAAATAAAGAGAGGAGGCAGCGGCGCAAGGAACGAAGCGTCGCGGCTAGGCTCCGCGCCCCGAAGTCTGCAGCTGTAGTGATAACACTACAGCCAGAGGCGGAGAAAAAGGGCGTGTCCTACCGCGACGTGCTCGCCAAGGTGGGGGCAGCGGTGGACCTCAAGGAGATCGGCGCCGCTGATGGCATCCGGGTAAGAGTCACTGCGACTAGGGCCCGGATGCTGGAGGTCCCCGGTGCGGCAAGCGGCCCGGCCGCTGACGCTCTGGCCGAAAGGCTTAGGGCGTCCCTAAATGCGGACGAGGCCCGAGTGTCCAGGCCCACCAAATGCGCTGACATGCGTATTCAGGGCTTGGACGACTCTGTGACGGAGGGACAGGTGGTGGCCGCTGTCGTTAGGACTGGGGGGTGCTCTGCCGAGCAGGTTAGGGCAGGCGCCATCCGTCCTGACTTCACGGGGATGCGAGCCGTTACGGTGAGCTGCCCCGTGTCGGCGGCCAAGAAAATTGCCGGAGAGGGCCAAAGGTTATTGGTGGGCTGGGTTTCCGCGCAGGTCAAACTGCTGGAACCCAGACCTCTGAGGTGCTACCGCTGCCATGTGGGTAACCACGTGGGAGCTAAATGCACCTCGGAGGTGGACCGCAGCGGTCACTGCTACCGCTGTGGTCAGCCAGGTCACAAGGCCGGCTCATGCGACGCCACGCCGCACTGCGCCGTATGTGCGGCAGCTGGCAAGCCGGCCAATCACCGGGTTGGGAGTAAGGCCTGCGCTCCACCCGCCAAAGCTAGGGGCAAGCCACCAGCCACCGCCGTCACAGCCGCAACCTCCGCCACCGCCACCGTTGCCGCCTCCACAGCCGTCGTCGCCGCCGCAGCCGCCGCGGCAGGGCCCTCACAGGGGGCTAAGGAGGGGGCTGACATGGAGTGCCAATAATGGCCCCATTTCGCCTCCTCCAGGCGAACATCAACCACTGCGCCGCAGCTCAGCACCTGTTGCTCCAGAGCATGGCGCAGTGGTCGATTAACATCGCCGTGGTCGCTGAGCCGTACTTTGTCCCGCCCAGGGATGACTGGGTGGAGGACCTGAGCGGCTCAGTGGCCCTAATTTCGTCGGCCGCCGCCGGTACCCCGTCCCTCGAGGCTGTTAAGAGAGGACGGGGTTGCGTTGCAGCACGGTTCGGGGAGATTGTCGTGGTAGGGGCATACTTCTCCCCGAACCGAACTCTCGCCGAGTTCCACAACTCCCTTGCTGAGTTGAGAGTCGTCGTCGTCGGGTTCTGTTCCCTCCCCGTGCTCGTCCTCGGGGACTTCAATGCCAAGAATGTGGCTTGGGGTTCCCGGTATACGGACACACGGGGCAGGATGGTGGAGGTCTGGGCGCTGGAAACAGGCCTGGTCGTCCTAAACCGGGGTTCTGTCCCCACGTGTGTGCGGATGCGGGGTGAATCAGTGGTGGACATCTCGTTCGCCAGCCCCGCTCTGTCGCCACGTGTCATTGACTGGCGCGTCATGGAGGGGGTGGAGACGTATTCCGATCACCGGTACATCCGGTTTGACGTCTCCGCCCAGACCTCGAGCGCGCCGGTCCGACAGGCCCCGAGTGGTCCGCGGTGGGCGCTGAAGCAGCTGGACCGGGAGCTCCTCCTGGAAGCCTCGATCGTGCAGGCCTGGGTGTCATCACCGGACAGGCCGGCCGACATCAACGACGAGGCGGAGTGGTTCCGGGAGGCCATGTCCGAAATATGTGACGTGGCAATGCCCCGGGTCCAGCCCGGACGTGCTTCGCGCCAGGTGTACTGGTGGTCGCGACAGCTGACGACACTGCGCAATGCGTGCGTTGCTGCGCGACGCCGGTACACCAGGCACCGCAGGCTCCGTATTCGACCTCCGGATACGGAAGCCATTCAGGCGGAGCTGTACGAGGGGTACAGAGCGGCGAAGACCGCCCTCCAAGCGGAGATCCTGCGGGCCAGGGCACTGGCCCGCGAGGAGTCGCTGGAGACTCTGAACAGAGACCCGTGGGGACGCCCATACAAGATGGTGCGGGAGAAACTCCGCCCATGGGCTCCCCCGCTGACGCAGAGTCTCCGGCCACAGCTTGTGGGGGACGTGGTGAGCGCTCTGTTCCCTTCGAGAGGGGAACATGCCTCCCCACCCATGGCTCCGCCTACTGCGGTGCCCGATGCGGACCACACCGCCGACGACGACGACGATGCTCCGGAGGTGACCGAGGTAGAGATGAGGGTGGCGGTACGTAGGCTAAATGCCAGAAATACCGCCCCAGGACCCGACGGCTTACCTGGGAAAGCCTGGGTCCTGGCCTCAGAGGCTCTCGGGCCTCGTCTAAGGGGGCTCCTAAGCGCATGCTTGGAGAGGGGCCAGTTCCCGCTTCGTTGGAAGACGGGGAAACTGGTTCTTATCAAGAAGCCGGGGCGCCCTGCGGACTCTCCGTCCGCTTACCGGCCCATAGTGCTGCTCGACGAGGTGAGCAAGCTCTTTGAAAGAGTCATTGCAGACCGCCTCGTCGGGCGGCTGGTACGGGTGGGGCCGGATTTGGTGGAGAGCCAGTTTGGTTTCCGCAGGGGGCGCTCCACGGTGGACGCCATCATGCGCGTGCGAGCCCTCACGACGGGGGATGCGGTGGCTCGGGGTGGGGTCGTCTTGGCGGTGTCTCTAGACATCGCCAACGCCTTCAATACCCTGCCCTGGAGTTGCATCAGGGAGGCACTCCGGTATCACCGGATGCCGACCTACCTCTGTCGTGTGGTCGAGGCCTATTTGACGGACAGGGCCATCATCTACCCCGGTCACCAGGGAGAGTGGAACCGGCGAGAGATGTCGTGCGGTGTCCCACAGGGATCGGTCCTGGGGCCGCATCTGTGGGACATCGGATACGACTGGGTGCTGCGCGCTGACCTCCCCAATGGCGTCAGCGTCGTTTGTTACGCTGACGACACGTTGGTCCTGGCGCAGGGGAGGTCGCACCAGGCGGCGGTCGAACTAGCGACACACGGGGTTGCGACAATCGTGGCCAGAATCCGGCAGTTGGGACTCGAGGTGGCGTTGCACAAGTCCGAGGCCATGTGTTTTCATGGTCCTCGGAACGCGCCACCGTCGGGTTCCCAAATAACGGTAGGAGGGGTTCACATCGGCGTCGAGTCGACGATGAAGTACTTGGGACTCGTCCTCGACAGTCGGTGGAACTTCGAGGAGCACTTTCGACGTTTGGCTCCCAGACTGGACCGGGCCGGGGCTGCCTTGAAGCGGCTCCTGCCCAATCTAGGGGGTCCAAACGCCTCCTGCCGGAGGCTATACGCGGGGATCGTGTGGTCCATGGCTCTGTACGGGGCACCGGTGTGGGCGCGTTCGTTGAGGCGGCGGCCTGCCCGCCGGTTGAACGCGTCCCAGAGGGTCATGGCCACCCGGCTGGTCCGGGGATACCGCACGGTCTCCGGTGAGGCGGCGAGCCTCCTTGCCGGATTGCCGCCATGGGATCTGGAGGCAAAAGTCCTCGCGCATATTTGGGAGTGGCGCGGGGAGGCGAAACGCCGGGGCTTGACTCCGATGCCGCGAGAAATCGCGGCACAGCGGACAGAGCTCCGACGGGATCTCATGGCGTCATGGAGAGTGCGATTGTCGCAACCCAGTGCTGGGCACGCCACTATTGCGGCGATAAGTCCCCTCTTTGAGGAGTGGCTGGAGAGGCGCCACGGCGTCCTCACCTTCCGCCTGACGCAGGTCCTCACCGGACACGGCTGTTTCGGGAGGTACCTGTTTCGGATAAGGCGGGAGGAAACGCCCGGGTGTCATCACTGCGTGGATCGCCCGGAGGACACGGTGGAGCATACGGTGGAGGTATGCCCGGCTTGGGCAGAGCACCGCCGTGTCCTCGTGGAGGCGATCGGTGGCGGGGATCTCTCGCGTCCGGCCCTGGTCCAGGCCATGGTACGGAGCGAGAGAGCATGGGAGGCCGTCACCTCCTTCTGCGAAGCAGTAATGCTCGCGAAAAGGAGGCGGAGCGCGTGAGGGAGAGGCAAATTTCGCGCCCTCACGCCCCTAGCCGCCGCAGGAGGAGACGCCCCGGGCGTCGGGAATCGATCGCGGATTCCCGGCCACCGTAGGCGCGGGCTTGCGGATGGTGAGCAATGGGTAGCTCGCCGTCCGGTAAGGACCAAGCCCGGGTCGACGGCGCGTTGTGTTCCACGCGCGCCTCAAAGAGTGTCAGCGAGTGAAGGGGTCCAATGAGACCATTGCCTGCCGGGGTTGCGGGAAAGTCCGAAAGGGATACCGTGGCCCCCTGGCATTGCACAGGCAACAGAAGGAACACGGGTGGGTTTTAGTCAGTAAGAGTCTGACACGCCCTCCCGCTCCACCCAGAGCGGGAGGAGTCATTTGATGATTTCCCACCCAAAAAAAAAAAAAAAAAAAAAAAGTGTGTTGTGTAGGGCTTGCGGACGGTGAGCAATGGGTAGCTCGCCGTCCGGTAAGGACCAGGCCCGGGTCGACGGCGCGTTGTGTTCCACGCGCGCCTCAAAGAGATGTCAGCAAGTGAAGGGGTCCGATGAGACCATTGCCTGCCGGGGTTGCGGGATTAGTCCGAAAGGGATACCGTGGCCCCCTGGCATTGCACAGGCAACAGAAGGAACACGGGTGGGTTTTAGTCAGTAAGAAACTGACACGCCCTCCCGCTCCACCCAGAGCGGGAGACGTCATTTGATGATTTCCCACCCAAAAAAAAAAAAAAAAAAAAAAAAAGGTGTGTTGTGTAAGGGTGATGTGTGGTGTGTGGTGTGAGTAAGTTGGTGTAGTGAGTGTGTGTGATTGCGTATGAGTCTAAAGATTTCACTGTAGAACTATATCGGTATGTTGTATTCTATACTCGACAAACTTACCTACATGTTCAATACATTATGCTCTGCCCATAGTCAAAATTTTGTTTTACCAACAATCTTCTTCTATGATATTGTCCTTTTCATCGCTCTGGTTTTATTCACTCTTTTTTCTTTTTCCAGGCAGTATTTCTTTGAAATCCCTCTGAACATGATGGCAACCAGTCGGCTAGCTTTCAAAGTGAAGGCACGTGAACATATTCGTAAGAAGTTGGACGTCCAGCGCTGATTTGCTAGATTCGTTTTTATCTCTACCTATCGTTATTTCTCCTGACAAAGTTTAATAATAATTTATTATCTAACAATAATATTAGTTCAACTCATCTATCCGAAACAAAAACATAATGTTCAGAGTTTTGAGCATTTTAAAGATAGAGTTAACGACGAGTTTATTCTGTTTATGTGTGTATTTATCTATGCATTGGTATTTATTCATTTTTGAGTTATCTATCCCCTATGTTGCACAGAGCCATGTTTTGTTTCTGCATCACCCTAAGGTTGACTGGTAGAAAATGCCTCAGGCATTGTATAGAGTTTGTACCTACAGTATTATTTTTACTTGTGCATTAAGTTTTATTAAAATAAATTTAAATTAATAAAATGTTGACCGTATAGGTATTGCACTATTCTATGAAACAACTTATAAAAACTGACGAAATATTTTTACGCTATGGGGTCTAGAATCATGTGCAAGTGCATGATGAAGCTCGTGTATATCATGTTGGGTCTTAGAGTCTAGTTCTGGTCTGGGAGTTTGGACAATTGGAATCAAAACTTCATATTTTAATGTGAATATTGTTCCGAATTTATTACCCTACAGTAAATACCTACAAAATTTACGGAATATAATCGTATTGTTATCACACCGTCCTCCGAGTGAAAAACATGTTGTAATTTTTGTTTGTGGTCTTCATGGTACCTGTCTATCAGCAAATTAATAAGTAGGTACGTTAGCCACATTGAGTTATGAGGACATAAACTCAAATAACTCTCTTTAGCTTTTACATAGTTATCAGTTGATGCCACAACAAAGGCTAGACGAAGCTATTATAGGGCATTGACAGTCGTCTGATAAGGAGGTGCTAAGTTCAAAATCTACTATGTAGAAACATTGAAGTGGGTTCACCTCAAACAAAACAATGTAAAATTACGGGCATTCATAATAGCCTGTATGCCCGAAAATATAAATAAAAGTTCAGGTGTTGTTTGTTTGTCTCTCATAATCAGAAAATATAATATTTTTGAAGCAAAGCAATTGCTGCTAGGTGTGCGAGAGGACCAGTCTGGTGCCGAAAATATCTTTTTTATAAAGCACACAAATAACACATAACATCACGCCTAGTTTCTGAAGAGTTCCACTATCCACAGCCTGGCTCCATCATCAGACCCTCGACTGCAAGTGAAATATATTGGACTCATTAAAACGAATAATATGAGCCCAAACTCGAGGGGTTTCCTAGTAGCCACTGAAGAATTCCAGTATCCATATCCCGGCTCCATCATCAGATCAGTTCCAAGATTCCAAATTATAATATTGTTATCCAAACTACGTATAAATGCAGTTTCATTTCTATACGGCAATTAGAAGTTGATGAATTACGTTGAAAGATTTCGTTACATAGATGTGAATGTGATTCTAGAACCCCGAGATCTCTCTCTTGGGGATCGTTTTAGCGAAAACAAATGTTTTGGCCGCGTACATGGCCGGTAGTCCACAACCTAAAGACGTCATTGACGAATTTGCGAAAAGTCATCCGAAAAGGCTCGTTATGTGTTAAGCAAGTCAAAATATTGTGTGCTTTTTTAGTGTTTACTTTGCTAAACCTAACCTCAGCGGGGTCAAGCAGGGTCAAGTTGTCGTTGGGGGCCCAAACGACAATCCTGGATCCGCCACTGACGTAGAATAATGCATCATCATTTTGGTACACAGTAGAACTTTGATTCTCATGCAAAGGAACCCTTATCTTATCTTTAGTTTACTAATTGCATTTAGGTAGTTAAGTCATTTTGATAAAGTAAAAGCTATAATATACTATGCTGAAATTCAGTGGATATCAGAAGTGTACTTATTCTTGACATAATCAGACGTTTTAGAATATGATTGTGTACTTATTGGGAACTGTAATATTTCTGTGTATTCTTCACATTATTTTCAACTACAATGAACGAGCTAGATTGATCAGGAAGATACCTGGACCTAAAGATGACTTTATCGTTGGAAATGGATGGACCTTTATACGATCTCCAGGTAAATTTGAACGTATAATAGAAGTAGATCATAGAGTATGATTAATTTACTGTAGATACAGAAATACATTTATTATTAACATGAAGTTAATCATAGATTAAATCATAAAATACGCAAAGAATATCGATCGGTCGAATAATTCAACCTTTATCTGCCATGTTAAAAATATAAATTGTTTGATAAATCTTTGAGAGTCATGTTACACCTAAATTCTGTAAACCACTTTAGAAATAAACTATTCTGATCCACAGTTGAGGTTATGGAGCTGGGGAAAACATTAAGCAATGATTTTAAGGGAATCTTTAGATTATGGATATATCCTATGGGCGCTGTTTTTATATACAATCCTGAAGATATTGAGGTACTTAAGTCTTAAATGAACCGAATAAGTGCAACTGGGATACTATAAATATGATGTAATAATAATGTAACATAAATATTTTCAGATAATCATGTCAGGTATGAAATATGGTGAAAAAAGTTACATCTATAAGTTTTTGACGCCTTGGCTACGGGATGGATTACTCGTCAGTAATGGTAATCCTAACTAATCCTTACTTAATATTATAAATACGATAGTGAGATTGTTTATTTAGGCTTTCACACTATACCGGCTGAACGGATTTGGATGAATTTTAGCACGTCGGTAGTCCATGACCTGGATTAGGAGATAGGACTTTTTATCTCGATATTCCCACGGGATCAAGACTTATGCGGGGCACAGCTAGTAGTATATAATGTTCATTTATGGAAATATGTATCGTTTCGTATATTATAGTGTCATAAATATTGCAGATACTAAGTCACACTTCCGACTATGCTGCCTACCTTCCTTTCTATTTCTTTTTTGTTTTTATCAGGTGCGAAATGGCAAATTCGCAGGAAAATCCTTACGCCTGCCTTTCATTTCAACATATTGAAACAGTTTTGTGAAATTATCGAGGAAAACAGCCACAGATTCCTCGATAGCCTAAAGGAAACCGCTGGAAAACCTATCGATATAGTACCTGTACTCTCGGAATTTACACTCAACTCTATTTGTGGTAAGTATGTACTATTTATTCCTGTCGTGCAATTGAATGTCATCTTTAACTATTTCCTGATATTCAAGCTTTATCATTTTTTAACATCTTGGATTGAGTTCTAGTGTATCTAAATATTCAGACATTGTGAACACCATATTTTAGAAACAGCAATGGGCACTCAACTCAGTGATAACAACACGGCAGCAAAATCCTACAAGAATGCCATATACGATATGGGAAATGTATTCTTTAATAGATTTATTAGGGCGTATCTGTACCCAGACTTCATTTATAACTGGTCACCATTGGGAAGGCTTCAAAATAAATACTTGAAAGTGGTTCACAATTTTACTGAGAGAGTAATACAACAAAGAAGAGAATATATAGAGAAGCATGGAATTAATATTAATGAAGAAATCAAAGGTGACGATGATGACTCATACGTGTACAAGAAAAAGAAGAAAACTGCAATGTTGGATTTACTCTTAACCGCTGAGAAAGAGGGACATATTGATAGAATTGGTGTTCAAGAAGAAGTGGACACATTCATGTTTGAAGTTAGTGACTACAGACCGTCAGTTGCTGCTATTTTAGTAAAATTCTTTCAGTTTTAATTGTTTTTATTTAATTTCCAGGGGCATGACACTACTGCCAGTGGTTTAACTTTTTGCTTTATGTTGCTCGCCAATCATAAAGAAGTTCAGGTAAGAACTAAATCCATCCAGCCTCTAATTTTGAATGTCCCAGTGAAAATAAATCAATTACTTAACGAGAACTTTTTAGTGGCCAGAAACAGTTTTGCACCACTATAACATTAGCAGTGTTTAGAGCTGTAAAATAAAACAACGAAAAAAATACTTGAAATGTCTGGAAATAAAAAAGAGAAACATTAATTGTTTCAGGATAAAATCGTGGAAGAGCTAAATGACATATTTGGTGATACGGATCGACCTATTAAGATGGAAGATTTGTCAAGGATGAAATATTTAGAATGCTGTATCAAAGAGTCCTTGCGACTTTACCCTCCAGTACACTTTATAAGTCGTAGTTTGAACGAAGACACCGTATTAAGTATGTACCATTCTCCTGAATTATCCTATCCTATCCTATTAACTATCCTACTAATAATAGGGGTTAAAGTATGAAATTGTCGTTTAATTGTAATAGGTACTTCGAATTGACATAGAACCTTCATGGTTTGAGATTTTTGAGTGAAACTTTTTTCACATGGTACCTATGAAGTTGTTTTTTTTTTAAATGTGCAAGATTTGATTATCGACTTTCAGTTGTTTTTTTATTCAGCTTAGACAAGAAAGATGCATAATTCGAAATTCCAAGTTATTTTTGAATACGAGTTCCGACGCGGAACAACTCGCAATATCAATGTTGCGTTTGGAGAGGGGACTGCAAATGAACGCACCGTGCGATTTTGGTTTAAACGCTTTCGTGATGGAAACTTTAATTTGAAGAACGAACCACGTGGTAGACCACCCACACAGGTGATTAACAATGAATTGAAAGAGATGGAATTAGCGGCATGGTTTAACGTTACCAACAAAATTGACTCATTTGCGTCAAATCAATAAAATAAAAAAATATATGAGAAATGGGTGCCTCATGATTTGACTGATCTGCAGAAAAAAACGCGTGTTGAAACTTGTGTTGCCTTGTTGAATCGATACAGAAATGAAGGAATATTGGATCGAATTGTGACATGTGATGACTAGTGGATTCTTTATGATAACCGTAAGCGAAAAATGCAAGTGCTGACCCCAGGTCAAACGCCGCAACAGTGTCCTAAAGCAAAGCTTACCAATAAAAAGGTAATGGTAACTATTTGGTGATCTCAGCATGGATTATTATCCACTATGGATTTCTTCGATCTGGTCAAGCAATAACGGCAGATGTCTACTGTGCCGAACTCCGATCAATGATAGAAAAACTAGCAGTGAAACAGCCCCGACTCATGAATCGATCTTCACCATTATTGCTCCATGATAACGCGAGACCTCTTACAGCACGAGAAACCGTTTGAACTCTACAGGAACTGCAATTAGAAACCATTCGCCAGACCTTGCTCCAACGGACTACCATTTTTTTGTGATTTGGACAATTTTCTGCCGTTTCATCTCAGGAGGCAGTACAAAATGCTTTCACACAGTTTGTTGAATCTAGATCACGAGAGTTCTATCGCAAAGGCATTTATAAATGACCTTCCTATTAGATGGCAGCAATGTATAGATAATAATGGTAATTATTTTGATTAAATAAATATGTTAAATAAAAAACTAATTTAAATTTTTCAGTACATATCGTAAATTTCATACTTTAACCTCTAATATTATAAACGCGAAAGTTTGTGAGGAAGGATGGATAGATGTTTGTTGTAAAAACTTCTGAACGGATATGGATAAAAATTTGCACACATATAATTTATAGCCTGGATTAAAACAGAATACTTTTTATCGCGATATTCGCACGGGATCGAGACTTATGTGGGTGAAACCGCGGGGCGCTTATAGTCTCCACATATTATACCTTATGTACGTACGGTTTGTACTACAGGGTCAAATTAAATAAGCTAGTGAAACTCCGCAGACTTAATGGGTATCGATATCTAATGCCATTTAAACACAAAAATACACAATTCTGAACTCAACGAGTCCGACCAACGTGATCGACCTCTAATGACGATAAAAATTAAGATTTTCTATCTTAATTTTTATCGTCATTAGAGGTCGATCCCCATTGCATCTGTGGAGTTGCGTTTACTAATTTAATCTGACCATGTTTGTGTCTAAATATTTTTTCAGGTAACTACACAATTCCGGCTGGCATATTATGTCACATCCTTATTTTACCTCTGCATCATAGTCCTGACTTGTTCAAGAACCCGGAACAGTTCGACCCGGACCGGTTCCTGCCTGAGAACAGTGTGGGTCGTCATCCCTACTCGTATGTACCCTTCAGTGCCGGTCCCAGGAACTGTATAGGTAATTTTGACATTCAATCGTTTTAATCGTCCAAATTAACTATATACATAAACTCACGCCTTATTCCTATGGGGGTAGGTAGATACTATAGAACGCCACTTGCTACAATCCGTATATACTCCTTTTGCCTCGTTTACGTTCGTACATCACACACGCATGCCGGTTGCGAGTACTACGCACCTGACCTTTCTGAAGAACATCACCAAAAAGGTCACTATATGTCCTCCTAGGGCGTCGTCAAATACCTTTTGTTAGTCGCCTTTCATTTATCCTCTCAACATGACCAAACCATTTAAGCATTCTTCTTAAACACACATAATTCCTTGGCCTATCATTTATAGTCACATGCTTCGCAAGTAACGCATTTCCGCAGCATTTATTCATCTTTCATGCGTCTTTTGCCACACCCAACATTCTGTCTGCATTGTTTTTTCGACGCAAAATGTCAGTTAGTTTGAAAAAAATCATAAGCGTCCAGATCTCTTCCAACGGTCAGATATTATTGAACTCCTGCATCATCAGAATCCAAACTCGGTCTGAACTTAAGGAATTTAACTGAGACCGTAAGAAATATCGGTGTTCTGTCTTCCCAAGTTTCAAGTCTATCGGTTATTAGGTAATTTACGTATTACAATTTCATTACGGATAATGTTCTAAGATATCACCCACACAATATACGTTTATGTAATTTAATACGTTATCCAAGATAATGTTATATTTTTATTATTATCTCGTAGGTACATATAGACAATGTCAGGACTTTCAAGTGCAGTGCATAGTACGACGTTATCATTTCTAATTATCTAAATCTACCGCATGTCTGCTTAATCTGAAGTTAATTACTATCAACGTTGTAATAATTAAGTCATACTGTCAGGTCCTACTAATGATTCATTTTGGTAACCAGCATTATCGTAAATCTCATGTCGGCAAGAAAGATTAGATATTGGTATTAGATTAGCAATCATTGGTAAACTACGTATCAGTCAGTCAACTAGGTGGTAGGTAGCGGTGTACTCACTATCCAAGGTACACTGAACGTGCATCTAAGGGCAAGATTCACCAGAGGGCCATGGCCACCCGGCTGGTCTGGGGATAGTCCTGGTGCCGGATTGCCGCCATGGGATCTAGAGGCAAAAGTCATGTGCGCGAGGCACATTTGGGAGTGGTGCAAGTAGGTGAAACGCCGAGGCGTAACTCCGCTGCCGCGAGAAATTACGGCACAGCGGACAGAGCTCCGGCGGGATCTCAAGGCGTCCTGGAGAGTGCGATTGTCGCAACTCAGTGCTGGGCACGCCACAATTGCGGCTATAAGTCCCCTCTTTGAGGAGTGCCTAGAGAGGCGCCACGGTGGCCTCACCTTCCGCCTGACGCAGGTCCTCACCGGACACGGTTGTTTCGGGAGGTTCTTATTCCGGATAAGGCGGGAGGAAACACCCGGGTGTCCGTGGATCGCCCGGAGGACACGGTGGAGCATACGGGAGGCCATCACCTCCTTCTGCGAAGCAGTAATTCTCGCAAAGGCGTGAGGGAGACATATTTCACGCCCTCACACGATCCTAGCCGCTGCAGGAGACGCCCTGGGCGAAGGGAATCGCCGGCCGATTCCTGGTCACCGTAGGCGCGGGCTTGCGGACGGTGAGCAATGTGTAGCTCGCCGTCCGAAAAAGACCAGGCCTGAGTCGACGGTGCGTTGTGTTCCACGCGCGCCTCAAAGAGATGTCAGCACAACTGACGGGGTCCGCTAGGAACGATGCCTGCCGGGGTCGCCGAAAAGTCCGAAAAGGATACCGTGGCCCCTGGCAACGTACAGGCAACTGAAGGAACACGGGTGGGTTTTAGTCAGTAAGAGTCAGACACGACCTTCCGCTCCGCCCAGAGCGTGATAGTTTCCAACCCAAAAAAAAAGCCAATTAAACTTGTTTACATTGAATAGAGTGAATGTTTCAAGCATCTTGTAGTAATTACTAGTAATCCTTTATACGTAGGACATCAATACATCAACACACATACCTATGTGCATAATTGTAATTAACACACACATTAATTGTTACATAACGTACGATCATTGAGCTGCCATCAGAGAGCTTTCTAATTATACTACAGCTTCTATATAGATCACATAGACAGAGGCATTTACTTTTGATAAAGTAAGCGGCACATACGAATGTAAACATTAAAAGTATGTATAGCATTAAATGTTCATATTCAAACACTTGCTTACTTTATACGAATATGAACATTAACTGGATTGAAATAAGTTTCAGATTCGTATGGAACACTTACTTTACTCAGTGAAGTTAAACTATGATCTGTGTAGTATATTATGTTGCCCTAAATATCGCCACTCGTGTAGGCTATTTTATTGCCCCTTTTTAACTTTTCACAATACTTTCAGGTCAAAAATTTGCAATGATGGAGATGAAGATAGCCGTCGCGAACGTGTTGCGAAAGTTCCACTTGTCACCTGGCACTTGCCCCTCTGATATAAGATTTACTGCTGATTTAGTGCTCAGAAATGATGGGCCAGTGTTTGTGAATTTCATTAAGAGAGAAAAATAAGAACAAAAAGTACTGTATGTTTTGTTTTTTAATAACGATTGGAGTCGTAGTCATTAATAAATAATGATGATAGAATTTTTGTCTTTTTGTGAGGAATTTTAAAGAAGTGATCAGTGAATAGGTACATTATCCTTTTGTACTTAGAATTGTTGTCAGTGTCACTTCGGTTGTAGTAGTAATTATTGCTTTTGAATATAATTTTTTTTTTTTTTTTATTCTTTACTAGCACTTCTTCAGCTTGAATTTCGTATTTTCTCCTACATACCAAAAACCCTTTCCACCCTATAAAATGCGATGATGGCATGCCCAGTAACCAAGGACAAAGTCATTGACTCCTGTACCTCTACCGAGTTGCCATCGAAAACTTACTCGCCAGCGTAATAACGTTTATCGAATAGATTTCGATAATGTCAAAACTCGCTAGCGTCTCCGTATATTGATTTATATGAAAAGATATTGTACAGCGCCCCTAGAGGACACAGAAAGAATTGAAATTCGTACCAAGAGCAGAGCGTAAATTCCGATAGGTAAGAAACCTAACGTAATCTATTCGATAGTCACTAACGTTTTCAGCTGTCACCATACAAAGCGGCACCATGAGTCACTAATTCGACAGACGCTATCGAAAAATACGCTTGCGACAGTAGTTACGTAGCTCACTAGCATTTTGAGTTGTGAAACAGGTTTACATTACAATTATATACGTTTTTGCGTCTATTAGAGGAGCTCGTGGCTAAGTAGTAACTGCCGCACGGGTCGATCCGTCAGGTTAAGCTACGCTTGCCGGGGTTGGTCTGTGGATGGGTGACCATCTTTACGTACCGAGACTCCTCCGTGCCTCGGAAAGCACGTTAAGCCGTTGGTCCCGGTTGTCATTCGTGGATCTTTGACAGTCGTTACGGGTCGTCAGAAGCCCGAAAGTCTGACAACCAGTCTTACCAAGGGGTATCGTATTACCCAGTTACTGGGTTGTGGAGGTCAGATAGGCAGTCACTCCATGTAAAATACTGGTATTCAGCTGCATCCGGTTAGACTGGAAGCCGACCCCAATATAGTTGGGAAAAGGCTAGGCAGATTGACGTTTTTGCGTCTATTCAAGTCAGAATAATGTCTGGAAGAGCTTATTTAGAATGCAATATGTTGATGACCGCTAAATTTGGAGACCAACGACGTGAACGACGTGAATTTCAAGAAAAAAACAAAATAAGTTCCGTTACAAAATATTCTATTATTGTAAACCTCAGATCAAATATAAAACCAATACAGAGCGCTGCGAACAATACAGCATGCCAAAACTACACCGCTGCTGTGCATACACGCTCACGAATCGTCAACAAAATTACAAATTGAATAGACGTACATAATTATTATAAGGAATAAAAATTCAACAACCCCTAAATACCATAAGTAGTCCACTAACCGCCAACCTATCTATTTAGTCGGATTGTTTCATGATATTGACTGTCATAACATTGTTTGTTACCATAGTGATACTACTACTTTTTGATCACATGAGCCGTTCTCTCTTATTAATGAGAAAGAAAGAAACAAAACATTATACCTTGTCATTTAGTAGCTTCAAGAGCTCATCTGGTAGAGATACTGTCCTAGCCATCCGTCCATTTAGTAGCAGGGCCTGCGATTCTCCATGCAAATGTATTCCCCTTTTTTCTTCCTGAATAATGCCTCTAGTGCAAACACTTTAAAAAAAATAAAATCAAGGTCTGCTGAAGACACGTCCCAGCTATTTCCTTTTTTCAGAATTTTTTTTGCTAATGAAAATATGATCCTCCGAAAATTACAAAAATGCTCCATTTTTACTGCCGTGATTGGAGGGCTACCAAACAAATTCGAAATGTTTTTTTACACAAAAGAAAATGATAGGAACCTAGACATTCTCTTTCATAAAAAAAATATTTAAAATATAATTAAATCAGTCTCTCGATCGGGCCGACGACGACGCCGACGATGCTTCATCCATTTTTTTGTGATATAATCGGTCTGAGCTGCAGCTGTCCCTATAGCACTCTACGGAGGCAGACTTGAGGTAAGACCACGGCAATAGTTTCTTCATATACCAATTTTTCGAATTCCTCGCAGGCCCTGTTCCCTCTTAAAGAGCTCTCATGGGAGAGGTACTGTCCTAGCCCCGTGCCGCGCCGCCGCCGCCGCTATCAACTATAATTATTTTGTTACGCGTAATTTTGTATCTGTGAAAGCTTGGCAGACTTGAAGCAGAGACGCTTCGCTAGCTTGGTCAATAAAGTTAGAAATTATCTAAATCATGGCAAAACCTATTTAAAAAATAATTAGATGCGCGAGCCTTATCTGCCCGTTGAAAATGATAAATTATATCTAGTGACGAACAGAAATGACTTTGTTTTTCTTGTGTTGCTTTGTAAACTAATGTCTTTTAATGTGTGTAGCCATTCTGTTCCATTTATTTTTGACCCACACATAAACGTGACTGTTTTTTAGGGTTCCGTACCCAAAGGGTAAAAACGGAACCCTATGTTATGGGGTTTGGTTTCCGCACTCAGTCCGTCAGGTGGACCATTGTGCGTGGGCCATAGCGGCCGTTTGGGGAGTTATTCCAACCAGCCCACCTCCCTCCAGAAGTTGATTAGGTCTCCTGGTTTGCTTAGAACATCTGTGTATGATCTGGGTGACCCGAGGGTGTTTATTCTGATCTGGGTGACGCCCGTGCATTCAAAGAGCACGTGCGCAACGGTCTCCTCAGCCTCCATGCACGCCCTGCACAGAGGACTGTCCGTTATGCCTATTGTGTGGAAGTGTTTGTTTAGCGAGCAGTGTCCCGTGATGGTCCCTGTCACCAGGCGCATGCAGTTCCTGTCCAGGCGTAAAAGACGCCTGGTCAGCTTGCTATCCAAGGATGGCATAGCTTCCTTTGACTGCCGGCAGCCCGGTGTCGAGGACCACCATTGTTCTGCTTGTGTGTGGGTGATTTCCTGTAACCACCTACGTATTTGGTTGAAGGGGATGGGTACGACAGGCTCGGGTCCACAGACTGCCGTGCTGGATCCTCGTCTAGCAAGTTCGTCAGCTGCGTCATTACCTAGAGACCCGCTGTGTCCTTTTATCCATTGCAGTGTCACAGTGTTGCGGTTAAGGACCGTTATTTGTTCTAATGCCTTGTGACATTCTAATGTTAGTTTTGAGGTAATGATTCTTTTCTGTAATGATTGGAGGACTGAGGCGCTGTCGGAGAGTATACGTATGTGTGTATCCGTAACCCTCCTGGCTTCTAGGGCGTGGACCGCATGCATGATGCCCACACACTCCGCCTGATAGACGGTGTTGAACCTTCCCAGCGGTCTGGATATATTTATGTTGAGTTCGTGTGAGAAGACTCCAACTCCGGTACCGGAGTCGGTCTTCGAGCCGTCGGTGTATACCCGCATTTCATTGGGGCCTGAGTAGTCACACTGTTCTTCTGTGAGTATTATTTTGTAGTGCCTTTGAAAATGGGTTGTTTTCGGGGCTTTGTCGCAGGGTGATGCCATCATTGGCTGTCGTTTGATCACATCCTCCTTTATGCGTGTGTGCTTAATTCTGGAGTCATTACTTAGGGTTCCCGATAAATTGAGCCTAAAGGCGGCCAGGGCCGCTTCCTCCCGCACGATTAGGTGTAGAAGCGGCAGCCCCAGCAGTGCCTGTAGGGCAGCGGTTGGTGTAGTTCTCATACAGCTAGTGATTGCGACACACGCAAACCGCTACAGTTTCTCGAGATCTCTCTGGGCTGTGCTCAGGTCTGTTCTGGGCCACCAGACCAGTGAGCCGTATGTGATTGTTGGTCGGATGACTGTAGTGTATAGCCAGTAGGTGACTTTGGGGCTAATCCCCCAATTCCTGCCAAGCAGTCGCTTGCATTGCCACAGGGATATGCTGGGTTTTGTGTTAGTGTAGTTCGTGTGTTTTGCCCAGTTCAGTTGTTTGTCCAAATAGATGCCCAGGTATTTGGTTTCAGTTGAGAGGCTTAGGGTTGTTCCAAAGAATCGTGGTATTATATTTATAGTTCTTAATAGGTATATATGTATATCTTTATATTTAAATAAATGTTTTTTCCTCAACTCTCGCTATTGCACCTACCACTGTTTGTCTCTGCATCACCCAAAGGTTGGCTGGTAGAAAATGCCTGTGGCATTAAGTCCGCCTCTGTACATTTTTGTGCTTGAAGTATAAATAAATAAATAAATAATTGTAGTGTCATCAGTTTCCTCTTTTTTGTGAAGAGAATCAGTTCGGTTTTCGTTGGGTTCACTGAGAGTTGGTGCTTGTTGCACCATTCCTCTACTATTTTCAGGGCTTGACGCATAAGGTTGCATAGGGTGTTTTCCCGTTGATTATTATGGTTATGTCATCGGCGTAGCCTACGGTGAAATAACCTTTGCCATTGAGTGTTTTGATGAGGCTGTCTACCACTAAGTTCCACAGAAGCGGCGAGAGGACGCCCCCTTGCGGGCAGCCTTTCGCAACAATGGCTCTCGTGGTGTCATTTACTGTGACTTGTACAGCCCTTAGTTTGAGCATATTGGTGATCCAGCCACTCAGGGTCGGGTCTACGTTGTGTCTGTCGAGGGCCATATTTATGCTGTTGAACGTTGTTTTGTCAAAGGCACCCTCGATGTCGATGAAGGCAGCCAGTGCTGAGCCTTTGTAGTCCACTGCACATTCGATCTTAGAGACCACGCTGTGCAGCGCTGATTCTGTTGACTTGCCTGTGGAGTACGCATGTTGTTGTTTATGAAGTGGTTTTACCCGGAGAGGTCCGTCTCGGATGTGCCTGTCACAGAGTCTCTCTAGGGTTTTTAGTAGGAAGGATGTGAGGCTTATGGGTCTGTAAGCTTTGGGTTGTGTATAATCAGTCTTGCCAGGTTTGGGTATGAATATGACTTTCACCTCGCGCCATGCAAGAGGTATGTGTCTGAGTGCTATACAGGTTCGGTAAATCTCCACCAGCCATGGTGTCAGACAATCTACCACCCACTGCAGTAAGGCGGGGAAGATGCCATCCAGCCCTGCTGACTTGTAAGGCTGAAAGGTGTTAATAGCCCACCTTACTCGATCTTCTGTTACTATGTTGCGGGCACTTGACCAGTCCTGATCCGTTGGGGCCCATTCTGGTTCCGCTTCCCACGTCCTGTCCTCTAGGAGTCTACAACCTGGGAAGTGAGTTTCGAGAAGGACCTTACTAGTTTCATAGTCAGATATTGTGTATGAGTTGTCGGGTTTCCTAAGCGCGCCTAGAGTTCGGTCCTGATCCGTTGATAGGATCTTCCTTACCCTTGCGGCTTCATTATTAGTCTCGATGGATTCGCAGAATTTACGCCATGCTGTCCTCCTGGCGTTTCTGATCTGCTTTTTGTTTGTACGGAACCCTATTATTAAGACTTCGCTGTCCGTCCGTCTGTCAACAGGCTATATCTCATGAACCGTGATAGTTAGACAGTTGAAATTTTCACAGATGATGTATTTCTGTTGCCGCTATAAAAAAAACAGATAAAACAGAATAAATGCGGTAGATTTCGATACAATAAATATTTAAGGGGGCTCCCATGCAACAGACATGATTTTTTTGCTGTTTTTATAGATAATGGTAAGGAACCCTTCGTGCGCGAGTCCGACTCGCACTTGGCCGGCTTTTTACTTGTTGACCAAAATAACCGATTATTCGTTCCGTTTTTGCTAAAGTGCCTGTATAAGTACCTTTTAGAAGGGTTTAATTTTTCAGCACACTCATTTTACTGCGTTAACGTTTCGTAGAGGCCGCGTACATGTCTCGTAGAGATCGTGTAGACGCCACACATTCAACGCCAGACAATATGAATTCTCGCGATGAAATACCATTGCTGGCTTGGCTGCTGAAACCATAATCATCCCGAAAATAAGGGAAATAGAAAGTCATGGAAGGACCCCGTGAAGAGTTAGTCCGGTGTTATGCCTATTATGCCTATTTATGTGTTACTTTTAGTCAAAGTCAAAGTCAAAGTCAAATAATTTATTTCAATTAGGCACAAAAAAGGCACTTTTGAACGTCAAACTTTACAAAAAATTATAAAACTGATTCTAGTCGCCCATTCCAAAAGGTAGTTTTCGTATGGAGAAGAATGGGCAAGAAACTCCACCGTTACTCTTTTAAAAAAATCATTATATCTTGTATATACTTATTATATAATTATATGTGAAGACAGTGCACCTAGAATAAGATTACTATACCACGATAGGTAAAAAGAATGAAAAATGAAGGAATGACATAATTATGTGATAGATGCATGGTGCTCACATACTTACAAACATTGTAAAATTATACTATATTTCTAACATTATAATAAGTAATACTAATAATAATAAGTCAGTGTGTGAGTTCAAGTAATCACAAAAAATAAAATAAAAATAAATGTTTAAAAAATAATTATACAATTAAATTAGCAACCAGTTCGATTTTGTCTAGATTCTGAATTGTCCTATGGAGCAGGACCAGCATGTTTCCAAGCATTTTTATCTTTAATATAATCCTCTAATTTGTAATATGCTTGTTTACAAAGTGTACTTTTTATATGATTTTTAAATTTTCTTTCATTTAATTCTAATATATCACAAGGTATTCTGTTGTAACATTTAACACAGTACCCCATAATAGATGTATTTACTTTAGATAGTCTGAAAAATGGTTGATCTAGGTAATGGTTGATTTAGGGTTCCGTACCTCAAAAGGAAAAAACGGAACCCTTATAGGATCACTAGTGTCTGGCTGTCTGTCTGTCTGTCTGTCCGTCAGTCACAGCCACTACTGGACCAATTTAGTTGAAATTTGGTACACAGTTATGTATTTCTGTGACCCAAACACGGAAGTGTAACGTAAATAAATGAATTTGGATTATAGGGGTCACTTTTGGAGGGCAAATAAGAGAATTAAAAATAAACGTTTTGCAAACAAATGACGTGTGACAAATTGCGAGGATTTAAAATATATTTTTTTATAATATTAAAATGAAAACTTTTAAAGATATTTAAGAACATTTTTGATAGTTGACCATTCCCCTTGAGGGGTTGAGGGTTTTGGGGATAAGGGCCCCTTATCTCCGATAATACTGAGCCAAAAATGTTGAAAAAAATACAGAGAATGGTTCTTTACTCATATAATTATATTACAGGAAAACCTATATGAAGTCTATGGTCTTAAAGAACGGTAAAATTCTCAATATTGTGCGTACAAACTTAAATTTGCAGTTGGAATGTATGTGAGAACATGTTTTGTTTTTGTTGTTTTTCAACTACAATAATAAGATTTTTCTTGGGATAAATTCATCCCAACTACGGAACCCTTCATTGTGCGTGGTCCGGCACGCATTTGGCCGGTTTTTTTTATTATTTATTTCCTAAATATTTATACTATGATTGTCCATGCCGACGCCGCGCCGTATACCTTATTTTATTTTTGACGACATTTTACAGTTACTGATCGCAAGTTTACAAACATCAGTGGGTATTTGCAAATTATTTATTACATTAGTACAGAAATTACATTTTTTTTAGTATGTATGAACTTGTAATAAAATCTCTTTGGCTATACTATTTGTATCTGGCTGGTTTTGGTATCATTGAAAGTTTAAATTTTAAAGAACATAATTCCAATATTCAAATTAGGAAAATGTGTGATTTTCATTTATTTTTCGTACCGTCAAGATGAGTAAATCTAATGAAGAAATTAGATAAATTTTAAAATTTTACTACAAAAAAGGTAAAAATGCAACGCAAGCCGCCAAAAAGACAAATTTGCGATGTTTATAGACCTAGCGCAGTGTCTGTTCGAGTAGCACAAATTTGGTTTAAGCGTTTTCAATACGGAAATTTTGATGTCAAAGATGCACGTCGCTCTGGTCGCCCTATTACGGATAAAAATGATGCCATTTCTGAAAAAGTGGAGCAAGATATCAGTAGTTACGACGTAGCTGAAGAACTGGGAATTGACCACAAAACAGTTTTGTCACATTTGAAAAAAACTGGGTACACAAAAAAGCTCGATATTTGGGTACCTCACGAGCTCACTGAAAGAAACCTAATGAACCGTGTACTCATTTGTGATTCTTTATTACGACGTAATGAAACCGAACCATTTTTGAAGAAGCTGATAACTGGTGATGAAAAGTGGATCACGTACGATAAGAACGTGCGAAAAAAGTCGTGGCCAAAGGCCGGTCAGGCTTCACAGACTGTGGCGAAACCCAGGTTAACTCGCAACAAGGTGATGCTGTGTGTGTGGTGGGATTGGAAGGGCATTATTAATTATGAGCTGTTACCACCAGGCAGGACCATCGATTCTGAACTCTACTGTGAACAACTGATGAGATTAAAGCAAGAAGTTGAGAGAAAGCGGCCGGAATTAATCAACAGAAGGGGTGTGGTTTTTCATCATGATAACGCTAGACCTCACAGATCTTTAGCCACTCAGCAAAAATTAAGAGAGTTTGGCTGGGAGGTGTTAATGCATCCGCCGTATAGTCCTGACCTTGCACCTTCAGATTTCCACCTGTTTCGGTCTCTTCAGAATTCCTTAGGCAGTGTCAGGTTAACATCACGAGAGGACTGCCAAAACCAATTGTCGCGGTATTTTGATCAAAAGGCCCAAAATTTCTATAGCAATGGGATCATGTCCCTACCTACAAGATGGCAAAAAGTTATCGAACAAAATGGTACCTACATACTTTAGTTAAATGTAAATAAACTATATTAAAAAATGTTTTGAATTTTCTTAAAAAATGCGAAGCAACTTTTTCCCCAACCTATTAGAATAATGTATCATTTTGGTACACAGTAGAACTTTGATTCTCATGCAAAGGAACCCTTATCTTAGTGTACTCTGTACTAATTAACTTACATAAGTTAATATTAATAAAGTAAATTATGTCATTTTGATAAAGTAAACTATAGTTCATTATTATATACTATGCTGCAATTCAGTGGGCATCAGAAGTGTACTTATTCTTGATATATTCAGACGTTTTAGAACATGATTGTGTACTTATTCGGAATTGTAATATTTCTGTGTATTCTTCATATTATTTTCAACTACAATGAACGAGCTAGATTGGTCAGAAAGATACCTGGACCTAAAGATGACTTTATCGTCGGAAATGGATGGACTGTTATACGATCTCCAGGTAAATTTGAGGGTCCTTCCCCGTAGTCAAACTATTTTGTCCAACTGATTTGACCACAAGGAAATTTGACGATGGATCTTTCCCTGTGGTCAAACTACTCCAATGATCCTACCTGTATATAAAGTTTGACTGCTGTAGTGTACAGTTATGACAAAAATTAAAACCGTAATATAATTTTTTCGAATTATAATAATAATGTTTCAAATTATTAAATCGCAGTTACCAGAATGGTCCATTAAGAAACTTCATTTGGATTTTGTAAAGAACTGCAGCTGCAAATTATTGAACGTATAGTAGGACATTAATTGACTGTAGAAATAGAAATACATTGATTATTAACATGAAATTACTTACAAATGGTTAATAAATGATTGTTCATAGATTAAATCATACAAAATACGCAAAGAATGCCGACACCGAAATGACCAACAAATACGATATTTTTTATATAAATACTCGTACTATATGTACTCGTATGTCAGTGGATGCTATTCATCGCTTCATTGCATAGTGGTACTGCTCCTGAATGCTACTGTTCTTGAATTTTAAATATTATTTTGTCATTGTAGTGATATTTTATTTGACCTTGACTTTATAAGTTAATTAGTATTAAAAGATAAGATAGGAAAAAGAAGAAGACAAAGATAAGAAATTGAAGATTAGAGATTTGATGTTAGATTTGAGCTGTATCTATGCTGTTTAGATTTGTAAAGTTGTCATTTATAGCTTTATTGTGTTAATGAACTAATATCATTCTGTCTAAGGAATTTATAATATAATAATTTATAAGGAATTTTAGGTCTTTACCTAAAATAATAATAATAATTAGTAATTTAGTCATTATCATCATCATCATTTCAACCATAGGACGTCCACTGCTGAACATAGGCCTCCCCCAATGATTTCCAAATCAGCCGGTTAGAAGCGACCTGCATCCAGCGGCTTCCTGCGACCTTTATTAGGTCGTCGGTCCACCTTGTGGACTTGTTCCTACGCTGCGCTTGCCGGTACGTGGCCTCCATTCCAGAACCTTTAGTAATTTACTAATTGGAGATTTTTATGATAATTTTAAAATATAATAATTTTGGTATTTTTTTTAATACCGCTATTCAAAGTACTGGCCCAAATTATCTATGCAATTTTGCCATTTTTATGACAGTTTGTTTATCCCTTTACTGTAGAAGTCTGCCAGACGGCAGGCGATGAAGTCAGCGAAAGCGTTTTGTACTGCCTCTCGAGTGTTGAATTTTTTCCCACTTAAAAAATTGTCTAAATTTTGAAAAAAGTAGAAATCTGTTGGGGCAAGGTCCGATGAGTACGGTGGGTGACGGAGAGCTTCCAGCTGTAACTCTTGTAGCTTTGCGATGGTATGTCGTGAGCTCGCGCGTTGTCGTGGAGAAGCAATGGGGAAGAGCGATTGAATAGTCTTGGTTGCTGAATTACGAGCTTCTCCATCATTGTTTGCAATTCTTGGCAATAGACATCTGCGGTCACTGTTGTGCCATTCGGTAAGAAGCTGTGATGTACAAGTCCGCCACTAGTCCATCAGACAGTCACCATCATCTTCCTATGAGTAATCTTTTTTTTAGCGCACTGAATATGTGCTGTACCCGGGTCCACCCACTGAGACGAACGCTTACGGTTGTCAAACAGGATCCACTTTTCATCGCAGATAACAATTCGATTAAGAATTCCCTCGTTTCTATGCCGATTCAGTAGTGCTATGCATGCTTCGACGCGTAAATCTCGCTGTTGGTCGCTTAGTTCGTGTGGAACTCACTTATCTAGCTTTTTTATCTTTTCGATTTGACGCAAGTGCTTTAATGTTGTTTTGACACTAACTCCAAGACCCGCAGCAAGCTCAGCCGTAGATTGAGTTGGATCCGCTTCCACTATCGAATTCAATTCATCGTTACCGGCCGACCGCGAGGCTCGTTCTTCAACTCATAATTTCCAGATTTAAAACGATTGAACCAATAATGGACCGTGTTAATGCAAGCAGTGTTAGGCCCGTACACGTCGTTAATGTTTCGTGTTGCATCGCCGGTATTTCCACGTAGGAACTCATATTCGAAAAATTTACGAATTTTCAGTTTATGCATGGCGCCAAAAACTACCACAATGTCATAAAAACTAATACTATCTAAAAAGAAATGTTTGAATTCACAGACTACATAGGGATACTACGTATTTTGAATTTGAAATTAAATTAACACGTCTTTCGAATAAAATTCATTTGAATTTCGAATTGCGCGCCAATCCACAGATAATTAAATCTGAAAATGCTGGTTATAGAATCTCCAATTACATAGGTAAAGACCTACATTAAGAGTTATTAGTTAGGTATCAGGTGCTTTCTTCAATTGCCAATAAGTGAAGTTGGTCGTTGTGGCGATGCTTGGGAGACGTCTATGTACAACAGTGGACGTCTTTCGACTAAGATGATTATGATGTTGGATCATATTTTATCTAGTTCCTTGTATCGAGTATCTATAAAATAGAAAACATTAACCTTTTACAAATTACAACATATTTTCTTGAAGCAACTTCCTAACCATCTAAACAGCTATAAATCGATCATCGATCAGTCAAATAATTCAAACTTTATCTGCAATGTTAAAAATATAAATTGTATGTTAGTAAATCTAGAGAGTAATCTTACATTCTGTAACCAACTTTAGAAATAAACTCTTCTGATCCACAGTTGAGATTATGGAACTGGGAAAAACATTAAGCAATGCTTTTAAGGGAATCTTTAGAGTATGGGTATATCCTATGGGCGCTGTTTTTATATACAATCCTGAAGATATTGAGGTACTTAAGTCTTAAATGAAACGAATAAGTGAAACTGGGAAACTAAAAACAGAATGAAATAATAATGTAACATAAATATTTTTAGATAATCATGTCAGGTATGAAGTATGGTGAAAAAGGTTTCATCTATAAGTTTTTGACGCCCTGGCTACGAGATGGATTACTCGTCAGTAACGGTAATAGTATATAATTTTAAATAAAAAAAATTGTATTGTTTCGTATATTATAGTGTCATAAATTTGCAGATACTAAGTCACACTTCCGACTGTGCTGCCTACCTTCCTTTCTATTTCTTTTTGTTTTT
Source organism: Xanthia togata (assembly GCA_963853775.1). Taxonomy (NCBI): domain Eukaryota; kingdom Metazoa; phylum Arthropoda; class Insecta; order Lepidoptera; family Noctuidae; genus Xanthia; species Xanthia togata. Next base: position 11,486,965 of record OY970792.1, on the reverse strand, counting down.
ATCAGGTGCAAAATGGCAAGTTCGCAGGAAAATCCTTACGCCTGCCTTCCATTTCAACATATTAAAACAGTTTTGTGAAATTATCGAGGAAAACAGCCACAGATTCCTCGATAGCCTAAAGGAAACCGCTGGAAAACCTATCGATTTAGCACCTGTACTCTCGGAATTTACACTCAACTCTATTTGTGGTATGTACCATTTATTCCTGTCGTACAATTGAATGTTATTGCCTGCTAATTATTTCATGATAATCAAGCTTTATCATTTATTAACATCTTGGATTGAGTATATATATATATATATGTATATTCAGACATTGTGAACAACTATATTTTAGAAACAGCAATGGGCACTCAACTCAGTGATGACAACACGGCAGCAAAATCCTACAAGTATGCCTTATACGATATGGGAAATGTATTCTTTAATAGATTTATTAGGGCATATCTGTACCCAGACTTCATTTATAACTGGTCACCATTGGGGAGGCTTCAAAATAAATACTTGAAAGTGGTTCACAATTTTACTGAGAAAGTAATACAACAAAGAAAAGATTATATAGAGAAGCATGGAATTAATATTAATGAAGAAATCAAAGGTGACGATGATGACTCATACGTGTACAAGAAAAAGAAGAAAACTGCAATGTTGGATTTACTCTTAACTGCTGAGAAAGAGGGACATATTGATAGAATTGGTGTTCAAGAAGAAGTGGACACATTCATGTTTGAAGTTAGTGACTACAGACCGACAGTTGCCGCTATTTTCGTAAAATTCTTTTAATTTTAATTGTTTTTATATAATTTCCAGGGACATGACACTACTGCCAGTGGTTTAACGTTTTGCTTTATGTTGCTCGCCAATCATAAAGAAATTCAGGTAAGAACTAAATCCATCCAGCCTCTAATTTTGAATGTCCCAATGAAAATAAATCAATTACTTAATGAGAACTTTTTAGTGGCCAGAAACAGTTTTGCACCACTATAATATTAGTAGTGTTTAGAGCTGTAAAATAAAACAAAAAAAACTTGAAATGTTTGGAAATAAAAAAGAGAAACATTAATTGTTTCAGGATAAAATCGTGGAAGAGCTAAATGACATATTTGGTGATACGGATCGACCTATTAAGATGGAAGATTTGTCAAGGATGAAATATTTAGAATGCTGTATCAAAGAGTCCTTGCGACTTTACCCTCCAGTACACTTTATAAGTCGTAGTTTGAACGAAGACACCGTATTAAGTATGTACCATTCTTCTGAATTATCCTATCCTAATAATATTTTGTACGCGAAAGTTTATAAGGATAGATGGATGTTTATTACTCTTTCACTCCAAAACTACTTAACAGATTTGGATGAAATTTAGCACACATATAGTTTATATCCTGAATAAACACATATAATACTATTTATTCCGATATTCCTACGGAATCGAGACTTACGTGGGTAATACTTCTGCAACTAGTATCTATATATTATACCTTAAGTACGTACGGTTTGTACTACAGGGTCATATTAAATTAGCTAGCCAAACTCCGCAGGCGTGATGGGTATATCTAATGAAATTGAAAATAATGAAAATACAAAATTATGTATTCTTAATTTCAAGTAACTATAGCTGACTACGGCCGCTGGTAGTGTATGTAGTTACTTGAAATTAAGAGTTAAGAAAATCTTTTTTTTATCGTCATAAGATATCGATATCATCACATCTGTGGAGTTTCGTTTACTAATTTAATTTGACCCTGTATATGTGTGTAAATATTTTTTCAGGTAACTACACCATTCCGGCTGGCATATTTTGTCACATCCTTATTTTACATCTGCATTATCGTGCTGACTTGTTCAAGAACCCGAAACAGTTCGACCCGGACCGGTTCTTGCCTGAGAACAGTGTGGGTCGTCATCCCTACTCGTATGTACCCTTCAGTGCCGGTCCCAGGAACTGTATAGGTAACTTTGACATTCAATCGTTTTACTCGTTCAAATTAAGTATACAGGGTGGATTTTGGGCAGTAAGGACATAACTCAAAAAACTCAAAACTCAAAGCATTTATTTCAATTAAACCATTTACAGGCACTGAGGCACTTTTGAATTGTCAAGGGGCCAGTCAGTCAGAAATATGAAGCTAGTTGCCCATTCTAAAGCGTAGGTTCCTATGGAGAAGAACGGGCAAGAAACTCCACGGACACTCTTTTAAATCATAAGAGTTCAACTGCTACTAATGAGACACAATAGAATTTTAATTTTTATCGATCTCCTGGAGTCTTTGTAACGGACGGGAGGATAATATTGTTACAAAATATTGGTTACATCATTCATGTTGAAATTATACATGTGAGAACAATGTAGAAAGATGTGCACGTAAAAAGCGTCCGTATTAAAAAGATAAAAATAATTCAAAAATTAAAATAAGCCGAGGCAGATAAGAGATGACCAGTCCTTACTGACGGTGCCCGTTCACGAACATGACGCATGGATCAGCACCGTTCAGCTCAACCATTTTGAAGGGAACTTAACGATCCAACACACACGCCACTACCAGCGAGACATTTGAGTGAGCATGACATATTCTCAGCCGCCAGGGCACATCAAGTCAATGAAAGACGTACCCAGTAAATGGTAGCGTTATAGAAGGTACATGATCCCGGTGCTCACACATGTGCTATGCAATTATACAATACTAAGATATTGAAGTTATACAATTCAAAGATAGTTTTTGCAATCTTCAGCAGCTCCAACAATATTTTCGAATGCTAATTAATTAGTTTATGCGTCCTTGTGGAGCTGGACCAGTGTTTAGCCAAGCATTTTTGTCAGCGATGTTAGCAGTGGTTAAGCAACGCGCTCATTAGAAGTGTTACCGAAAATCAGAGCGTTTGAAACCCACAAAAGTCACTTTTTGCATTTATGACCTTTTATGTTTTTTTTATTTTACGATAGTAGACTGGTCCAAACTAAACTAAAACAAATTGAACGTCAAATTTCGAACGAATAGAGAAAAACATTTGGATTTAGAACCTATGTTGCTATTGAAAAAACTTTTTACATAAGTACTTACCTAGTTGTATTTTTGCAATTTCTGCTTTTGTAGAGGACAGTCTTTTTTTAACGTTTTCCATACAAGTCTGAAAGTTCTAAATAATTTGAGGTCATTTTTAGGGTTCCGTACCTCAAAAGGAAAAAACGGAACCTTATAGGATCAGTAACCCGTTAACCTAGAATGATGAAATTTGGCAAGAAGCGGGGTCTCATAACACAAGTAAAGGGAAAATTACGAAAATCGGTAATTTGTAGTTTTACCACACAAAAAAAATCGTTGACGAACATACACTTGCACTTGCTATAGCTAATAAAAGTATAACGCGTATTCATTCGAAGCTTAAGTTTTTTGTTTCTGCTTGGTTGGTCTGTCTACTCGTATCATAAAAAAATATGTTGGAGTTTCTTTCTTACGAAATGTATGAGAAAAGTTTTTTTTTCGATTTCTGACTTTTCTAGGACTCAAACATCAGTTGGTACAGTAGTTTTTTGAATGTCTCCTACTCCAGTGCGAGAAAGAAGTGGAGCTATACAGGACGTCTAGCTCCATCTCTTTTCCACGCTCAAGTAAGATTAAAATAATACTGCTAAAAGAGGTGGTGGTAGGGCTCCTGGTCATACACGCACGCCGGTTGCGAGTACTACGCACCTGACCTTTCTGAAGAACATCAACAATAGCACCGCAACCGCTTATTATGTCTATACTAGGGCCTCGTCCCGGCGTGTCCAGTTACATCTGCCTTGTAAACACCTTTTGTTAGTCGCCTTTCATTTATCCTCTCAACATGACCAAACCATCTAAGAATTTAATTTTTGTCACTACATCTTCTTTTAAACCGTTGCCTTATCACGTCATTCTTCAGCCAATCATTCACAGTTACACCACCATTCTTCGCAAGTAACGCATTTCCGTAGCATAAATTCGTCTTTCATGCCTCTTTTGCCACACCCAACTTTCTGTCTGCATTGTCAATGCATAAAGTGTCGGTTGGTTAAAAAAAAAACATAAACGTCCAGATCTCTTCCAACGTTCAGATATGATTGTAGTCCTGCATCATCAGAACACAAACTTGGTCTGAATTTAAGATTTTTTACTAAGACAGTAAGAAATATCGGTGTTCTGTCTTCCCAAGTTTCCAGTCTATCGATTATTAGGTATTACAATTTAATTACGGATAATGTACTAAGATACCACACAATATACGTATATGTAATTTAATACGTAATCTAAGATAAAGTTATGTTTTTTATTATTATCTCGTATATACCTATGGCCAATGTCAGGAATTTCAAGTGCGAATTGTAAGACGTTATCATTGTCTAATTATCTAAATCTACCGTATGTCTGCGTAATCTGAAGTTAATTACTAAATACTATCAACGTTGTAATAACAAAGTCCTACTAATTATTCATTTTGGTAACCAGGATTATCGTAAATCTCATATCGGCAAGAAAGATTAGATATTGGTATTAGATTAGCAATCATTGGTAAACTACGTATCAGTCAGTCAACTAGGTGGTAGGTAGCGGTGTACTCACTATCCAAGTTACACTGAACGTGCGTTTAAGGGCAAGATTCACATACCGCAATTGTTTTTTGCTAAGTTATCGGCACATAGGTACGAATGTGAACATTAAAAGCATATATAGCATTAATGTTCATAGTCAAACACTTGCTTACTTTCGCTTACACGAATATGAACATTAAATGTATTGAAATATGTTTCATATTCGTATGGAACACTTACTTTAATGTTAAACTATTATCTGTGTTGTACATATCTTGCCCTAAATATCGCCACTCGTGTAGGCTATTTTATTGCCCCATTTTAACTTTTCACAATAATTTCAGGTCAAAAATTTGCAATGATGGAGATGAAGATAGCCGTCGCGAACGTGTTGCGAAAGTTCCACTTGTCCCCTGCCACTCGCCCCTCTGATATAAGATTTACTGCTGATTTAATTCTTCGGAATGATGGGCCAGTGTTTGTGAATTTCATTACGAGAGAAAAATAAGAACAAAAAAAGTACCTACTGTATGTCTTGTTTCATATAACGATTGACGTATGTAGTCATGAATAAATAATGATGGTATAATTTTTATCCTTTCTGTGAGGAATTTTAAAGAAGTGATCAGTGAATAAATTACCCCATTGTACCGTTGTCAATGTCACCTTGGTTGTTGTTGTAATTGTTGGTGCATGTCATTACCACCGCTTTTAAATTTATGTTTATTTTGACTTTTTTATTCTTATCACTTCCTTAAAAAACGGTGAAGGAAAAACATCGTGAGGAAACCGGCATGCCTAAGAGATATTTCTCGACGGCATGAGAAGCTAAGTCAGAGGCCCATGGGCGGCATAATAACTCTGACACCAGGTTAATCACTAACCACACGAAAAATATATATGTATATAGACTTTTATGAATTAATTGTTACCAATTTGATTGAATTTTATATAATGTACTAATCGCATGTCTTATTCAAGCTAATTAATGAATTTCTGAAAATAATATCTAAATATGTAAAATTTGCACGCCGAAATTAACGGCATAATAAGAGATCGATATATTATATTAAGAACCTTCTCTACCTTATTTATGCAAATAAATTTTTGATCGCGTGAATTTCGTATTTTCTCCTACAAATTCGAACACCCCTTCCACCCTATAAAATGTAAATTTATGATCATAAAAAGCATCGTGTACCATAAAAATATAAAACACTGGTAAAAATATGATTGGAACTATAACATTTTTATTTCCAACCCGCAAATATTTGAATAAATAATAAAAGAAAAATAAAGAAAGAAAATAAAGAATAGATAAATACCTAAACTAACAAACAATAGTTATTTGTGCAACAAGAGAGCAAAGTTGTTTTTTGCTGCGAGTGTTGATTTTGAATCCCGAGTAAGCGAAGGATTCTAGGTTAGAATCCTGAGCGCTGCGAGGGATTCAAAGACACGAGATGCAAATAACTTTGCTCTCGTGTAACACATACAACTTTTCACCTCAGCAGCGAGAACATGTAAAAAAACCTGTTCGATCCGTGAGGGTGTTGTTAGGTATCGTACTGTGAGCATATTTATGTGGAATTTTTCAGGAAAAAAGAAAAAGAATCCCCACATTTTTTTTCAATGGTGAATTTTACCGAATTTTAAGTTTGGTGCGTGTGGCGGCCCTTGTTTAGCGGGTGTCTAAAAGTCTTAATTATGAGTTTTGCAAATTTTTAATGCCTTTGGGGTAATTTTGGAACTAAAAATGTGAATTTTAAATACCAATAACTTGTTTACTATCAATAATAATAAAAAAATACTCTTTTGTAATTTTACTGCAGTACCATATGCCTTTTTCGGATCGGACAAGGTTTTTTTAACATAATCTTCATCACCTCGTATTTTGCAGCCACCATCTTGAATTTACATTTTGACCAAATTCACACTTTCTATCTCTCTCCGTCTTTCTTTCTCTTTGAATTAGAAGAAGACAGTCGCCAGGGCCTTTTTGCGTGACGATTTCTGCCAGTGCACTCTTACCGCTACCGCAAACCGCTTAAAGATCTCCTTTCCAAAAAAAAAAAAAACTTTAAATAAAACCTTAACAAATTATTTGCAATTTTAAGGGGCCTGCGGAGCATGCGTAGTTCATACAAACGTAATACCAAAATAATTTGTAAATCAAACATATTCTTATTATGATTTTAATCTGTTTCTTTTTTAATTAAGTTGATACCTACTTGTCTTTAGATATAATAATGCAGTAAATGTATGAAATTGCCGGATGATCCCAAAATTATAATACGTAAACGTAATTGTAAACGGGCCTTACTAGCTTTTGTCCGCGGCTTCGCCCGCGTGGAGGTCGGAAGTCCCACGGGAACGTACTACCGGGATAAAAGTATGTCCTAATCCGGGTCATAATCTACCCATGTGCTAAATTTTATCCATATTTGTTCAGTCGTTTAGCGTAAAAACGTAACAAAAAAACTCACTTGCCCCGCATTTATAATCTCTCATCTATACTATTATAATATTATAAAGCTGAAGAGTTTGTTTGTTTGTTTGAACGCGCTAATCTCGGGAACTACTGGTTGCAATTGAAAAATTCTTTTTGTGTTAGATAGTCCATTTATCGAGGAAGGTTATAGGCTATATAACATCACGCTATGACCAATAGGAGCGGAGCATTAATGAAAAATACAAAAACGGGAAAAAATATTTATTTTTGAGAGCTTCCGTTGCGTGCGCTGCGTAAACGGTTTAAGTTACGCAAATATCATGTATCACGGAATTGTTCCTGTTTAAAAGTTCTAAAAAAAAGTCCGCGACGGTATATGTCTATCTTTTAAGATTGACTCACTATAACCTTTTTTATCGTAATCAAATTTGTTCGAAATTAATGCATTATTTGCGAAGGAGTTTTATCAACATAATATTAATCCATAGCCAAATAAATATGTTATTAATCACAAGTATTTAAATGTAAACAAAATTGTCCTTGACATCACTTGATTTCAATGAACATCTTAGGAGATATAATAATTTTAAAAGAAATCCGCAACAAAATAAGTAGATATGTGCGGGTTCGCGGCGGGTGAGGGGGAGGGACGCTGGCCGGCGGGTGAGGGGAAGGGGCGCTGGCCTGCCGCCGCCCGGTAGTTCTGCGAGTTGCATTAGTTTTGACTGGTCCAGCAGTTGGTCAAACAGTGCTAATACCTCGCATCCCAATGATTCCCAATGATTTACCTTTTAATTTTTAAAAGAATTCAATTTCCCGTTAAGGTATCTTTTGTCGTAACAATTAATAAAGCACAGGGGCAAACATTTAAACACGTAGGAATCGATTTACGTTAAGACTGCTTTTCACATGGACAAACTATATGTCGCGTTATCAAGATCAGGTTGCGGAGAAAATCAGTATGTTCTTCTACCACAAGAAAATAAAACTAAAAAATATAATTTACTCTGAAGTACTTTAAAATACCTTAAAAATATACTACTAATTATATAATCGTTAATTTATTTACCCACATTTTTATAAGACCCCCAGTACTTTTTTTTACCCAACGTTCCTTTATTATTCCTGTTCCCGTGCCATTTTTTACTATAGTTCCATTTTTTTTAGGATTTTTCATCAAAACGCTGGTACAGATATGTCATAACAGTTTTTGAAGTAACTCTGTCTGTCTGTCTCTCTGTAACGTTTTCACGGCTAAACTACTGAACCGATTTTGACGAAGATCGAAGGACATAGTAATATTATTTATCCAACCACGATAATGATATTTACGCGGACGAAGTCGTGGGCAACGCTATGACTATTATGATGATATAGGAGCGGCACATCAATGAAAAATGTTTGCGAAAAAACTGGGAAAATTCATTACTTAAACCACTCTGTGACGCAGACGAAGTTGCGCGGGTCAGCTAGTTTATAATATTTAGTTAGGATTATGCACTCGTACACAAATGCAGTAAGCTATAAAAACCCAGAAAAAGACAGGTTACAACTGGTTTTGAACTGGATTAATGAAATAAATGACGAGGCCTGCTCTATTAGTGGAGTTTAATGTTTATTAGCTTCAACCACCAGCACCACATACTGTCATCAAACAGCGATGATCGCATTCGCCGCCGCAGTAGCCGAGGTCATTGACTCCTGTTCTAGCGACGCGCCGCCACGCCAGCAACCATAATTACTTTGTTACGCGTAATTTTGTGTCTGTGATATCTTTTAAAGTATTTATTTGAATGATATTATGTTGTCATATAGTAATCAAAATTAAATGCCCAATTTAAAACACATTTTATTGGATAAGGATTAATAATAATATACCGGTCAAAATGCTTGCGAGAAAATAAATTAAGTTTTTTTTTATAGATTCGTTTCAGCCATAGCAGGAACCGTATTGAAAATGGCTCTTTTATTTAAAGTAGTTTAATTAATAAAAAACTTACTAATATAATATTCGTATATATATTTCCAACTTCAACCCTCTTCCGTTGCCTAGCAACCGACAAAGTAAATATCAGTAGATAATATCTAAATAAATAGTCTTTGAAATTGCATAAAGATTGCGAGATGAGAAATTTTTCCCATAATGATGGGTAAAAAAGCAGTCAAGCAGCAAGAAGAAAAGTGCTTAAATAAATTGTTATTGTTTGTTAGAAACTATGTTTTGAAAAAATAAATATAACTCCAACAAAAAAAAAATGTTCCAAAGACAATAATACTTTTTTATTTACAATACCTACTATGAAAAAATGTTAGGGCTCGTGTAGACGACGCCGCAGCCGTGCCGACACCACCATATCTCGTTTACTAAACATGTAGACTAGACGCCAACGCCATATCACAGTACAAAAAATCAGAATAGCCCAAGTACAAAAAAATAAAACTTGTATTACAAAGCAGAGACGATGCATAGCATCTGTGAGAGGGCGTTGTATACGTTCCGTTAGTTGTCAGCCAATCACAGCTCTCGTGATTTCACATCCTCGACCAATCAGCGCCGAGTTCCGGTAGTCACGTGGTCCCAGGTGGCGTGTTTGCTAATGGCGGACCTTTGCCTCATAGAAGAAGTCTCTCACCAGCACGAGTAGCATGACCACCGTAGAAACAAGTTTTATCGACCGAAGAATAGACATACTGACAGTTAAACAATCACAATCTGTCATTTTGTCTATTCATCCGTCGACAAAACTCGTTTCTACGGAGGTCATGCTACGCGTGCAGGCGGCCTTGAATCAGTGGTGGATCCCGGATTGGCATTTGAGAGGGGCTTGACCTCGCTGAGGGTAGGTTTTACCAAAGTAAACACTAAAAGAGCACACAGCATTTTTCAAACCTCCTCGGATTACTTTTCGCAAATTCCTCACTGACTTCTTTAGGTTGTAGACTACCAGAGATATCTCGGTGAATATACATGGCAATCAAACTGGGCAGCGTGAGTGACAGAATGAGTGACGCGTGGATAAAAATTCGTCACGTAAATAAAACTTCAGACGCTTTTGGGGGGGTTGAGCTCCTTAGCCCCCCCAAGAGTCCATCGATTTTATCTTAAATCAATATAAATTCTTCGAAAGATTACTCGTGTTTGCTGAAGTGACAGCTTTATCTAAGTAATTAATCAGTTTACAATATTAATTGATAAAACTATACGGTCTGCGCCAATTACTGCGACAGAGGTTATCTTCGATTGAAATTTTTTCGTACCTATTCAAAGAAGCTTTAGCTTAGCGCATACTTCCAGTAGAGGCAGAGATGCCTGGATCTTTCAGTACCTATCACATTCCGTGATGCACTTTGCGTGGGACCTCGAATTGGCACAAACAATGAGTGATTACATTCGGCTGTATGTCTTGGTCTTCTAATTTCAAAACTTTCCGAACCGGACATATATTTTCGTTATCATGACAAGATAGTTTCCAGCCTGACTGCCTGTACGCAGCCCTCTTTGACCCTAACACTGGGTACAGAATAATGTGATCACCCCAATCGATGTAGTTATGTACTTGCCAAAACCCTGGGTAGAAATAAGGTCATGGACTCGTGTTCCTGACGCTAGCAACAAAAGACAAGCCGATCGACGTGACGCTTTGAGCAAAGTAATGTTATTAGTAGGATTCATCTGCATTCAGGTAATCAGTTCACTCGGTTCCCCAATAGGGGGCTTCTCTACTCTAAGAGAGCTTTAAGAATATGTTGTACTAAGAAGAACTGAATTCAAATTTTCGTTACAGGACAGCCGTCCAAAAGTTAGAACCACAGATTTATGCAACAATATGGTATTATAAGCCTAATCTCTCTTCAATTAATATGAAGCCACTGATCATGTTCTTTTCGAACATAGGAAACAACTGTGCGATTGTACGATTACAGGTACGCATGGCGACCAACAAGGCGAGAACGGAAATGTTAAACTGTTGCTACAATGGCAAAAAGTTCCTTCCAATTGCAGTGCCATCGCTGGTCTGATATCCAATTTCCTGAAACCGAAAGATCATCTAACTGTGCTCCCCACCCATAATCTACATTATCCGAGGTCATGAACTGGTGAATCACTCCGGCTTTTCTAAAGTTGTGACGCACCATTTCAGATCCTTCAAGACCGGTTTGCGAGGAGACGCTTCAGAGTCCGAGAAAGAATTTGTAGTTGGCGACAATGAAGATGACCTATTGGAAAGACAAAGTTGGCAAGATTGAGAGTACCTAAAATAATCTGCGCCTCTTTCAAATATGATTTTCACCCGCGAATTCGCGAGAGCGATTGAATTGACTGCGTCTTTTTTGGAGGTAATAGATCAGTTATTTGAATCATTGGTGGTTTAGATGTAAATAGCAGATACATTCCCGTGATCATCCCGAGAAGGGCCTCCGGAACCCGCAGCGTCTGCCACTGTCACCGATACGTTCCGAGACAGCCTCCGTAGAACTGGTGTGGCTACGAGTTCTAAATGAACCCGACGAATTATAACACTTGAGAGGGTTTGGTAACGGATTTCTTGTAATTTAGTGAGCACCTTAACGTCTCTAGAACATAATTAAAAGACAAAACCGAACAAGAAGCTCTATTCGTCTGCTACCAAAAAAAAAAAAAAATAAGTAGACTACAACTCGCATTCAATTGTCATAATATTTCTTCTTGCTTGGCTGTCTGTTCTGAACTTCCCATCGTTATCCTTTTGACGAATGGCAAATCGTAACTCTCAAAATTGTATATTTTAAAGTAAGTACACAATTGATTTCCATTGACCAATACTCGTAACAAAAGCAACTAGAACTCGAAAGGTCTTACGCGGACCGTCACGAAGGTTCTTATTAGCAATTTCGCTCAGGATGCGCTCCCGGCGATTTACAATGTATTCAGCTCTTTTTCCGTAAACTAGTTGCATGACTCACTCACTGTTTTCGTTAATATTGAACAGGATATAAATGACTTCAAAATTTTATCGAAAATTTTAGAGGCAGAAAGTGTAGCATCAAAAGAAGCTGGCCGCATAATCGTTACCCATAAAAAACTGTTGAAGTTAATCGATATTATCGAGCTCAGCAAAGCGAGGTGCAGCGTTATGAATCTTTAACAAGTCCACGTAGCGCCCATCCTTCCATGACGATACACCGAACTTTACTTTACGATTTAAATTTGAGCGAGGCACCTTCGAGGACCCAAGGTGCCTCGAAGCGACGCTTAAATTTAACTCCACTGGATATGTTATTGGTAGCCGCCGGCGGGCGGGCTCTTTAATTTAACGTCTAAAGGTATCGCGGAGCTAGGTCCCGGAACCGGTTCAGGCATATAAAATATGTGCTGCTGTAGGGTTATTCGGAGTCGAACCAGATGCAGCCACACATCAAAAAGTTTGTGAGTACAGCCACTTGATTAACAAGATTTCAAATGTCTGATGATGACTCACTTGCATTTCCGCCGTTTTACCTCAGTATCCTAAGAATCGGATTGCGAAGAGCTCGATTCGCCTCGTGGTAGCCGGCGTTTACGGCTCGATGTAAACACTAAGTCATTGCCTACCTGCACTTTTTGATCCGAATCACAATTATTCACAATTGCACTATTTGTTTGATTTTCACTCAAATTAAATATTAATTTTATATCACTTTGAACTTTGATAGGATTCCAATTATTAAAAAGTAGCTACAAACTCTAAATTGAATGTTACTTAGTCGGGAAGTAACCACGCTATGTGGCCACGTGAATACCGGAAGTCAGCGCTAATTGGTTGTTGGATGTGACGTCACGAGAGCTGTGATTGGCTGACAACTAACGGGAAGTATACAACGCCCTCTCACAGATGCTGTGCATCGTCACATGCCGAATAATATGTAAATAGTGACGGTGTTTTGGTACCCTTAAGCAGGACATTCTCGATTGACGCTACACCATTAGCAAGTCGTTGCAATGTCACTCTTATCTTGGTAAGGTACCGTATAAATTAGAACAATTGCAGAGACTTTTATCCAACTCAAGGCAATAATTCTTGCATAGAAGAGTCTTGTTCTTCTTGGTGTTATACTTCTGCCGGTGTACCTCAGGGTTGCGTTTTATCTCCTTTACTCTTCGCAATAATTATAAACTCTATTTTCAAAAAAAACTTCTTTTGTCCTACCACCTTTATGCAGATGATTTAAAAATATATAAAAAAGCTGCCCTTTCGAATTTGGCTGATGCAATGAATAGCATAAACAAGGATTTGGATTCAATTTGCGAGTGGAGTGAGGCACATGGGTTGCAGGTCAATCCATCGAAGACTCAGGTCATTGTTGTTGGCAGCTCAAGGATGATCCCGAACATTAACTGGACGCAACCTACCCAAGTTCAATTTAACGGAACTGCCATTCCAATAAGCTAAAAGGTTAAGAACCTTGGAGTTTGGATCGACAAACATCTTTCTTGGGGTCCCCAGCTACAGGACGTACGCCGCAATTTTTTTGCATCTGGTAAGTACCTGAGAGGGTTGCGGAACTTTTCTCCAACTGCCACTAAGACTGCGCTTGCACAATCTCTTTTACTTCCCATCCTTGATTACGCTGATGTCAGTTATCTCGATCTCACTGAGGCACAACTAGATAAAATTGAGCGACTTCAAAACTTTTGTATACGATTTATATTTGGCTTGCGCAAATATGATCACATTTCTGAATTTCGTACAAAGCTCCAGTGGCTTTCCATACGTCTTCGCCGGAATTCTCATGTCTTATTTCAGCTCTACAGTATTCTGTTCAATTCTATAACCCCCTCATAGCTTAAAGAACGTTTCAAGTTCCTTCATGACACACATAATATATATCTGAGGTCATCGGAAAACTTGGGACTAGAGATGCCGATGCATTCCACCAGCTTTTATGACAAATCTTTTACAGTTCAAGCAGTACGGTTATGAAATGCCTTGCCCGTGTCGATAAGGCGTGCTCAATCTTTATCCACTTTTAAAATTCAGGTAAAAAAACACTTCCTCTCTCCTTAAACATCATCATTAGATATAGTTCCTTGCTCTTGTTTCATGTTTATAATTTTATGTAAGTATATCGATGTATATATGTATATATTTATATGAATAAGTTTATGCTTATATATGTTTTTTATTGTATATGTAGATGGTACACCGCTGACTATCTGCAGTATTGTTTCTCCTGTTACCTTTAATCCATCCAAAGCGATAAGACCGCCCATTGTGTCACCCTATGTAAAATTTATAAATGTCTGTAATTTTTATGGTGTACAGTAAAGAGTATTCTATGTATCTATCTAATTTATACTTTATTTCAGTGATATAAGAGTTAGATTACAATGACCATCGTTTTTCGTCATTCAAATTTAATCGTGAATGTACACCTTACTCTCCAGTTCTGTAGGTACACCGCCGGGTGTACCTACAGAACTGCATTTACCGAACTGGTTCGTTGAGTAAAAATACAAATAAGGTTGATAATCTTAGTTTATATATAAACAAAACATCGAATGTTAAACAAAAATAACAGTTTGACCCTCAATATCTATCAATGACTTATTGATAAATAAATGATAATGATTTATTTTTGTAAATTCATAAAAAAACATTTTTACACGTAAAATATGAATGTATTACGTAATACTAGATCTAGTCTTTATTTACAATCCGACTACTCTGCGGAGAACCATTTTTTTATGAGGGGCATCTCGTATCTCAACCTAACAGGTTGTCGGCTGCTTAATCCACAGGATCCCGGCCATCCTGTGGATAGAAATGAATAATTTTAGGACCCCACCTATGAAATCAGCGTTTTGTATGGAGAATTTTAAAGAAGTTGCGTTTTTCATACTAACATTTTCTTAATAATAATTTATTTAACAACCATGAGCACTAACGTTTTAAACCTTTTATGCACTAATGTTTAAAAACTAAGATAACGTATTCCACTTTGATTTAGCGACAAAAATAAGTTGTGGCTAAGTTTTAAAACTAATTGTGGTCATTTCTGCTAACAAAAAGAGGAGTAATTTTTAAGGAATTTTCTAAGTTTAGAAAACTATAAGTAATAACGTTTTTTTACTATTGGTAGTTGTCTATGATGGTCATTATTCGATATAATATCAAGCAATTGATGACTATTCTATGCGCCCCACTCCGCTCCGCTCCGTACTATAGTACAGCTTACAGTACAGTAATCGCGGAGCGGGGCGCGTCGTCGTGGATTGCACTATCTGTATGAAATTGGCGTTTTTTTCTCACAAATAGAGAACCTCGTCACTTCTATAATTTAGAAATTTAGTTTGCAGTTTGAATTGTGTATATTTTTTTGAGGAGCTCGTGGCTAAGTAGTAACTGCCGCACGGGTCGATCCGTCAGGTTAAGCTACGCTTGCCGGGGTTGGTCTGTGGATGGGTGACCATCTTTACATACCGAGACTCCTCCGTGTCTCGGAAAGCACGTTAAGCCGTTGGTCCCGGTTGTCATTCGTGGATCTTTGACAGTCGTTACGGGTCGTCAGAAGCCCGAAAGTCTGACAACCAGTCTTACCAAGGGGTATCGTATTACCCAGTTACTGCCACCAGCACACCAGCATCACCATCTCCGTCAACTTACCAGCATCACCATCTCCGTCAACTAGTGTCAGATTTTCAACAATGCAGTGACACTCATGATCAAGCACTGAGACGTATATCAGGCCTTGAAGTGGAATTATGCAAGGCACACAACACCATTTTCACCATCAACTCTCTGAAAGACAGGGAACAGGTTGCCAACACCAATAACCTTTTCGACGAGTTGGTTGGTAGTGTATCCAGACTGGAGTGCGAGAAGCCCACCGTTGCCATAGACCTGACTGGGGTCGATACCTTAACTAGATGTCCAATTCTAACTAGTCATAATAAAATTAAGAAGTATATTAAAATTAGTAAAAATATAAAAAAGTACAAGAAACTCTTGAAGTCACAAAGTGTTTATAAGTTTAATATTAATCTTAGGAAAGAACGTATTAACTTAAAATGCCAACTAGATTCATGTAATATTAAGATGGAAACTAGCAGAAAAATGTATGAAGTTGAGACACAAAACCTTCAACAGGAATTACTGAGTAGGGAAAATACACTTAAGGAAATATCTTGTAAGTATGAGTCAAGTCAGCAAATGTTAAACAAGTGCTTGCAGGAGGCCTGTGAGTCGGTGGATTTGGTGAAGTACAACGCAGAGAAGTACGAGTCGCTGACAAACAACCTCACCTGTAGTTGTGCTCCCACTCCGCCACCTCTCATGTCACAGCATGTTGCTCCTGCCACTTCACCCACTTTAACTCATGCCATAGAAACTGTCAATCCCACTCAAAGTAATGTTTTGGTGTATTCTGATAGATTAGGAGCGGGTTTTGGATCCTTGTTAAATAACCGATCTAAACATACCATTGTAAACTGTTGTTACCATAAACTAAATTTTAATGAGCTTGTTCATAAAATAAAAAAACACACAAATGAATGAGCAGACTACTGTAGTTCTTTTAATTGGAAACAGTCTGAGCATCACTAAAAGGGACATATTTAATGGTGTCGACACCCTACTTAAATTAAAATTAGGCAAATTAATATTATGTGCATTGCCTTATTCAGGTAATTTGTATGCTGAAGAAAACAATTACATTTGTAGTTTAAACAACCTAATGCATACTTTGTCATGTCGTCATAGTGACCGTTTATTGTATTTTGATACTAATAATTTTGTTAGAGATTTTGTATTAAATCGGGAACATATGTTTCTTCCCAAGAAAAGTCAACATGTATTGGCTACTTTGTTAGCTTACAATATACACGCAGTTATTGATAATTTAACTGAGACTAGGTTAAGTGACGAAACAGTATTATCTAGTATTTCTAATAATACTGTAATAGATTCTTTAAACTTTTAGACTCGACAATAGAGAAGCATAATAAGAATATTTTACTGTATCATCAAAATATTAATCGCTTTTCTGGCAAAATCCTAGACGTGGAATTGTTAATAGATAAATATCATATGGATATCTTATGTTTTTGTGAAACCTGGTTAAGACCGGATAGGATGCTGTTTAATGTAAATAATTTTTCAGTTGCCAGTGCGTTTAACAGGTCCTCAATAGGGGGTGGTACCTTGATATTATGCAATAGTTGCTTCAGACATAAGGAAAGGAAGGATATCACTGCTTGCTCTGTTGATCGCTTATGTGAGGTAGCATGTGCAGAGGTTGAGGGCCATACTTTCTTATGTGTTTATAGACCACCAGCCTCAAACTTGTCATCTTTTTTAATAATTATGGAAGAAATACTATGCAAACTTTTTAAAGATAATAAATTAGTTTTTGTTTGTGGTGACCTAAATATTGATCTATTAGTTAACTCACCTGATAAATGTAAGCTTATATCATTGTTTAAATCATTTAATTTAAAATGTATATTTAATGAAGCGACTAGAATAACAGCAACCTCAGCTTCATGCATTGACAATATATTTACTAATTGTCAAGTACAAGACTCGTGCTTAATTAGTGGTGTCAGGTCTGACCATACTGGTCAACTTGTATCATTTGACTTACATAAAATGTTACACCTAGACAAAACCATAGATACAGACCTCTCACAAAAAAATAATTGAAAACGTTTAATAATAATGTTCTTAGCAATCTCTCAACCGCTAGTTTTGATTCACAAGACCCCAATATAAACTACGGTACATTATTTTCTACAGTATGCCATGAATTCAATAAAGCATGTCTATTAACTGCTCCCAAATTAAGATGATTATTTGATTTTACCTATTTTTCTTTTTTTTCATTTACGTACTTTTTTGACATAATCTTTTCATTATTTGACATTATATAACTTCACTATACTATATTTTTTATAGATTTGTTACAGCTTTAGTGGCAGTCATGCCATTTAGTTTAAATAGGTTTTTAATTGTTTTTTTTATTTGTTATATAGATTCTCATTTATATTTTGTGAATGTAAGAACGTTGTAGGCATAACCGACTTTTAGATCTGTCGATCGTTTTCTATCTTGCTAAGTACCTGGTACTTGTTGATAGGCTATACAGTGTCCTCTCATACCTATAAACACTGTAACTTGAAAAGATTGTAAATACCATTTATTTTTAAAAGAGTAACCGTGGAGTTTCTTGCCGGCTCTTCTCCATAGGAAACGACCAATTGGAACCGTGCACCTAGCTTCTGACGTTTCATAAGTGCCCTTGTAGGTTTATGTGAAATAAAATATTTTGAATTGAATTGAATTGAACTGGGTTGTGGAGGTCAGATAGGCAGTCGCTCCATGTAAAATACTGGTATTCAGCTGCATCCGGTTAGACTGGAAGCCGACCCCAATATAGTTGGGAAAAGGCTAGGCAGATTGATTGAGTTTGCAGTTTGAATAATAACTAAATGACGGTCGGTAAGTGGTACCTAACACTTTAAGAGACTCGCTTTAAGGGAGCCTCCTGATCCGACGTCTGGCTCTCAGACTGGAGCGGCCCGGGGTTGCCTTGGAGTGGCTTCAGCCCAATCTAGGTTGTCCAAAACGTCTCCTGCCGGAGGCTCTACGCCGGGGTCGTGCGGGCCCTATACGGGGCACCGGTATGGGCGCGTTCGTTGAGGCGGCGGCCAGCCCGCCGGTTGAACGCGTCCCAGAGGGTCATGGCCATGCGGCTGGTCCGGGGATATCGCACGGTCTCCGGTGAGGCAGCGAGCCTCCTTGCCACCGTGGGATCCGGAGGCTAAAGTCCTCGCGCACATTTGGGAGTGGCGCGAAGAGGCGAAACGCCGGGGCGTAACTCCGCGGCCACGAGAAATCACGGGACAGCGGACAGAGCTCCGGCGAGATCTCAAGGCGTCATGGGGAGTGCGATTATCACAACCCAGTGCTGGGCACACCACAATTGCGGCGATAAGTCCCCTCTTTGAGGAGTGGCTAGAGAGGCGCCACGGCATCCTCACCTTCCGCCTGCCGCAGGTCCTCATCGGACACGGTTGTTTCGGGAGGTTCCTGTTCCGGATAAGACGGGAGGAAACGCCCGGGTGTCATCATTGCGTAGATCGACCGGAGGACATGGTGGAGCATACGGTGGAGGGCTGCCCGGCTTGGGCAGAGCATCGCCGTGTCCTTGTGGAAGCGATCGGTGGCGGTGATCTTTCGCATCCTGCCCTGGTCCAGGCCATGGTACGGTACAAGAGGGCATGGAAGGACGTCACCTCCTTCTCCTTCCGGCGGAGGCGCAACGTGTAAGGGAGAGGCAAATTTCACGCCCTCACGCCCCTTGCCACCGCAGGAGACGCCCTGGGCTTCGGTAATCGCAGGCCGATTCCCGGCCACCGTAGGCGTGGGCTTGCGGACGGTGAGCAATGGCTAGCTCACGGTCCGATAAGGACCAGGCCCGGTTCGACGGCGCGTTGTGTTCCACGCGCGCCTCAAAGAGATGTCGGAACTGGCGGGGTCCGTTAGGACCGATGCCTGCGGGTGTCGCGGGAAAGCCCGAAAGGTATACCGTGGCCCCGGGAAACGTACAGGCAACTGAAGGAATGGTTGGGTTTTAGTCAGTAAGAGTCTGACACGCCCTTTTGAATCAAGAGGCCCCACTTTTTTTTTTTGTGTGGGATGTTATCAAAAATCTTTTTCAAAAATCTTTTCTAGAAGTTTTTTGATAACATCCCACACAAAAAAAAAGTGGGGCCTCTTGATTCAATTTGTCTCTACCTAAGCAAATGATGGTGGTGCTTGGAAAGGAACCAGAAGAAAACAAGTTAGATTGAACTAGAAAGGCGGGAGTGAGTTGTGACTACTCTGGACAAGGCCATGTTATGAATTGAACTTTGATAGCCTGTTTCATAGTCTGACTTGGTAAACTTTGACTTCATTTAGAACTTACACTATATTTGGTATCATTTATTTACTGTATTGTTATTTGCACAAAGACCTTCATTTTTAGAAGAGCGCTGTGTAAAATAAGTACCTACCTAAGATTATTTATTCATGCAAAAATATTTTTTCTAGGAAATATCTATTATGTAAGTATGTATAATTAATTGTATTTTGAAAGTTTACAGTTCTTCAGTTTGGCTTTAATCATTGTTCTGTCAGGTCGCTATCTGATAAATATGTTGGTGTATATTTTAGTTTTTGCAATATTTTTATGTATTTTACATTTATTGTTTAATTACAATGAACGTGCTAGAATGATTAAGAAGATCCCAGGGCCGACGGATGACTTTATCATAGGAAATGCACTCCGGATTATACGTTCTCCAGGTGAGGTTTCAAATGACCTTTCCCAAACGTACTTATGTATATAGGTATATGATATTGAATGCCTTTAAACCGGTTCCCTATTCATTTGCCTACAATTTTAAGACCTAATATAACTTGACATACTTTTGCTTCTCCTAATTATATTTTCGCATAATATTATTTACACATAACAGCTTACGCATATTTTTTAAAGCATAATTTCTCTATTCATAATAATGATTAAGCATAACATTCTGAAGCATAACATTCATTTACGCATAATGATATTAAGACATACTTTTTATAGGCATAACAACAAAGCATAATTATGACTTCCAAAATGTTAGCATACACCATGCAGCAGTCATGGTTTCTGTCACGCATGCAGAGTGAAAACATGTAAACAAGCATACACCATGCATGCAAGCAAGCATGCAGCGCAGCGTGCTAGCAGGCATGCAGCATGTAAGCAACCATGCAGCATGCAAACAAGCATGCAACATGCAACAGGCATGTTTTCTGTCACGGCTCCGGTGCTGCGGGGCTCCGGCGGTCCCACGCGACCTTATCGTCGCAGATGTGTTTAACGCTCACCACCTTCTCATCAGCTCGCGGGCCGCCTCTATTATATGATGATGAATTAATATTACATTATGAGGTTAAATTTTTTATCTAGGTTAATGTCAAAGTATTATGTCAATAAACTATCAAAGAGAGATTTCAAAGTTTAAAAGATTACAATTACATTCGGATGTCAGTATCATTCAAAAAGTCGTTTAAATTATAATAACACTTTTTACATAGCAACTTTTTAAGTTCCTTTTTAAACCCATTTAAATTTAGTTGTTTGATTTTGTTTGGGATTTTGTTAAAAACTTGCGGGGCTATGCAGAATATGCTCTTCCACATTAATGCTGTTTTAGCTCTTCGCCTGCGTAACATATCATTCCGCCTGTTACGTTTAACTGTATCTGATAATTTAGGAAACAGGTGTGAATTCAGCTTAACAAATAAGGCAGTTTCATAAATATACAAAGACGGTAGTGTTAAAATTTTGTATTTCTTGAAAAATGGTCCACAACTGTCCGTTATTTGTAGTCTGAACATGGCTCTGATGGATCGCTTTTGCGCTTTAAAAGCGATTTCTCTATTTGTAGAGTTACCCCAGAATATAATACCGTAACGTAATACAGATGCTACAAGACCATGATAAGCTGTAAGTAGTGCATCTATGTTAACTCTTGGGGCACGTTTATACAGGGCATAGGATGAAGTACAAATTTTCTTGCATACTGCTTCAATGTGATGCTTCCAATTGACCTGCCTGTCAATTATCAAACCTAGAAATTCTGCACTATCAACATCGTGAATTTTGTTATTCTGGTATTGGACCTCCATTTTCGAACTAGGTTTTTTATGGCCAAAGTGCATTATTTGTGTTTTGCCAAGATTGATTCTTAGATTATTATTATCAAGCCAAGATATTATTGAAGTAACCGCGTTATCAACATCAGCTTCATATGATTCTGGTTTATCACATGCAATTATTACCGTACTATCGTCAGCAAAGAGTGTTATTGGGAAGTCCATAGCTTTGGGCAGGTCGTTAATGTAAATTAGGAACAGTAGAGGACCCAATACACTGCCCTGTGGTACACCAAAGTATATTGTGCGCTCTTTAGACAGGTATGTTACTTCTTCTTCAGTCTTTAAGTTTAAGTTTGTTATAGCGGTAGATTGTTTTCTTTTTGAAAGGTAAGTGCTTAACAAGTCCAGAACGTTACCTCTTATACCATAGGAGTCAAGTTTGTTTCTTAAGATAGTATGGTCAACGCAGTCAAAAGCTTGCGTCATATCACAGTACACAGCACAAACAGGTGTCTTACTATCAATATTAGTCATAATTTTATTTATAAACTCATATATAACCATGTTTATTGTCATGTTCTTTCGGAAACCTTTTTGTTCGTTGCAGAGAATCTTTTGTTTTTCTAAGTAAGTGTAGAGCTCATTATAAATATATTTCTCGTACTCTAGGGGTAGGTCAGATAAGACTACGTGGAGTCGGTTTTGCAGCGATTCGTTTCTGTCACCAACTTTTGTAGCACAACATACCTACTGAATTTTTAAGGCAATACTTTAATTCTAATTTAGGGTTAAAAATGGAATTTTACCAAAAATCGTCGCTGTAAATAATCGTTATGTTATCTTAAAAGTATTGAATTGAGACCTGTTTTTTTTAAATCAACAATATTATTTTATTGTTATAGAAACTATAGCAACATGGTTTGATCAAAATAATGTCTGGGGCACAACAAGTTCACCACCTCAATTTCCACCTAAAGTCTGGTGTACACATGACTTAACAAAAGAAAATATACCCAGAACACAAAATCATGCAGAAGCGTGGCACAATAGATTTGCACATTTTGTGGGAAAACACCACCTGGATTTTATTTTTTGACAAAAAAAATGATTCAAGAAATATAACACCAAAATATAGAAATAGAAAAACTTGATGTCGAAACATCACCAATACCAACAAAAAAGAAAAAATACACGGACAAACACAATTTTTACAAGCAATTGCTAAAAATATACACCTAAAATAAAATACACAGTTAAGTTAGTTAACTGTTAGATAGGTAAATATAAATTTTGTTCTGACAAAATTAATAATTTATTTTATATTAATAATAAATAATAATGTTTTTTATATGGTTTATTTAAAGAAATTTATTCAAAAATGTTAAAATATGTTTAGCAAATAAATAAAGGGAATACTAATAATAAATTTATATTTTTTGTAATTATATGCCTAACTACTATTATGCTAATAGTCATTATGCCTAGTAACAATATGCGAGTGAAATTTATGCCAAAACAAATTACCCTTCAAGATGATTATGCCAACATAAACTGTATGCCAAAAAAAATATGGCAAAGTATTATTATGGCGAAACAAATAATGCCAAAACTGTTATGCCAAAGTATATTAGGAAAGAGAACATTATGCAAAAAGAAGGGATCCCCTTTAAACCATGTTTTATTTCTAATGTTATTATGATTTTAAAGGTCTGTCAGTTTTAGATAAAATCACACGTAGCAGAGATAAAGATTTACAGACGCTAAAGTGACTCCATAATTGGCCATTCTGGCAAAGAATCTTTCAAAGTTTATTAATTTTAGTATGGCGTTTTATTGCAGTCGATTTAATGAATTTAGGAAGGGAATACGCAAAGAAATGGCAAGGAATATACCGACTCTGGGTATGGCCGTTCGCTGCAGTAATCATTTACAATCCGGAAGACATCGAGGTTGGTATAATACTTTTAATGTTTTAAAACAAACAAAACAACAAAAATTTGAAATAAACTGGTAACATTCAACAATTATGGCAAAATCTAATATTGGGTCTAATTATGTACAGACGCCAGCACATCAACCTACTACAATCTGTCAAATTTCTTAAATAAATTTTCAACTTTATCACTAAAGCATTAAGGTTCAAAGTTGATTGGGAAAATTTGACAGTTTCGGGTAGGTTGACATGCTGGCGTCTGTACGTCTTTATCGTAACTTATTTTATGACAAAGACATAATATTAATATGAGACGGATGCTGACACTGTTATCAAATGTATGTAACATTGATAACCAAACCAGTAGTTATAGCTGCCTACATGAATATTACCTACCCTTATATTTTATGACAGAAATTGCATTATTTATAACATAATATCACGCCTTGTTTCCCCGAAGGGTTGGGCAGAGGAGTGCCTGTAGTAGGTACACCCACGCCAGTTATGTTTAAGTCCCATGTAATAGGGGCGAGCCTATTGCCATCAACCGGGCACAAATCCAGACTCCGGGCTGCTACTGAGAAATTCCAGATAGAAAAACCCAATAACACTATGCCCGACCCGGGAATCGAACCCAGGACCTCATGCTCAGCAGTAGCGCTTGTGACCACTAGACCAACGAGGCAGTATTATTGATCTCATTTTTATTTTCAGTTGATCATGTCCAGTATGAGATACGGCGAAAAAAGTCTGGTCTATTCGATTGTAAGACCTTGGCTACAAGACGGACTGTTACTTAGTAATGGTACAGTATTATTATTATTACTACTAATGTTTCCACTGAACATAGAATATACTGGATGTGAAAGGCGGAGGACAGGGTGCCGTTGCGCAGCCTGGGAGAATTCAGCAGTGGACTGCGATAGACTGAGTTGATGATTTTTAATATGCACGTTTCTGATGGAAATAAACCTGTTTTTATTTTCTTTCAGAGATTTTAGAATGCCACTTGCTAAAGTCGGTGTAGCTTAGTGCTGGTTTTCCTCACGATGTTAACCTTTACCGTCTATTATTTTGTCCGCGTACCAAATTAATTATTATA
Source organism: Xanthia togata (assembly GCA_963853775.1). Taxonomy (NCBI): domain Eukaryota; kingdom Metazoa; phylum Arthropoda; class Insecta; order Lepidoptera; family Noctuidae; genus Xanthia; species Xanthia togata. The sequence continues at coordinate 11,462,272 of OY970792.1, read as the reverse complement.
ATAAGTTTCGTAAGAATAAGACTACAAGATTTCAACAAAAATACCGAATCCAACATCAACATTCACTTTTAGATATTAGCCTTGAAAATCGAATTTTGAAAATAGTAAGTGTCGTTTGACACATCGTGAATAATAATAATAATGAATACAGAATGCAAACCTAATGTTAGTAATATTTTATGCCAGCAGCGTACAATATTAGAATAAATGAAAGCGAATTTATGTTTCCGTGGTTCAGGTGCAAAATGGCAAGAGCGAAGAAAGATCCTGACGCCTGCTTTTCATTTCAACATCCTCCGTCAGTTCTGCGATATCATAGAAGAAAACACACAACGGTTCTTGGAGAGACTGAGGGAAACTGCTGGACAACCAATTGATGTGGTACCCATCCTCTCAGAATATACGCTTAACTCCATTTGTGGTAGGTATATTATTTCAACTCTAAGTTGATCCGAGTATTGCATAAGTTACCTGTAAACACAAAACTGTAGAATCGAAGTTTGTCAGTGTTTACTTTGAACTGCGTTCTTGAGAAGTGTACATAATTGGTAAAATGTTTTCAGAAACTGCAATGGGCACACAACTAACTGAAGACAGTTCGGGTACAAGCAAGTCCTACAAGAAAGCTGTTTACGAACTCGGACATGGTTTTTACCATAGATTTATCAAAGTTTATTTATATCCTGACATCATATTCAATGCGACGTCATTGGGACGAAACCAAAACAGACATATAGAAACAGTGAAAAGCTTTACGGAAAAGGTAATAGCACAAAGAAGAACGAACGTTAACCAATACGGAGTTAGCCCATCTGACGATACTCCCCAGAATGATGAAGTTTATATGTACAAGAAGAAGAAGACTGCCATGTTAGATCTTCTTTTATCTGCTGAGAAGGAAGGACTCATAGACAAAGCAGGGATCCAGGAAGAGGTCGACACTTTTATGTTTGAAGTAAGTTTACCAAATTTCAAATCGATCAGACCTGTGGAAGATGCTCACATCCATTCATCAACCAGAAAAGAGCTGAACCGAACCAATCTTCAAACGGCTGAACCGATTTTCTTGAATCATAGATATGAACACTCTCGATCAAGTCACCTTTCAAACAAAAAAAAAACAAAAACAATCGGTTCAGCCGTTTGGGACTTACCTACGATGGCGCAGACAGATACACACGTTAAACTTATAACACCTCTTTTTCCGTCGGGGGTTAATAAAATTAGAAATTGTTCATAGGTCACCCCGTGAACAATTTGCGACAATTTGAACAATGGGCGGTCTTATCGCTAAAAGCGATCTTTTACAGACAACGATTGGATGGATTAAAGAGAGAAGTAGAGACAATACTGCAGATAGTCAGTGGTGTACCATTTACATATACAATTAATGCATACTAGGTATATAAAGTATATACTCGTACTTATCTATATAATAATATTCTTATGTATCTAATAAAAAAATCAAGTATCTTGGCTTAGCACACGAGGTTGTCGACATATGGGACGGTGGACTCAGCAGTCATTGTACGGATAATCATAAAGAATGAAAGGCCTAATAGCGGAGAGCCTCGACCAACACCTCAGGAGGCTCTCATTGCCCGGCTGGGTCAAGGGCTTGATTCAGAAAGCAGTACTCCTGGCCTGACCACCGGCAGCTTGAACCCTGTTCCTGATGCCGATGACCCAATTTTTTATATTTTAAATGTTTTTTTAGTCAAAATATTTAAAAGAAAAATTAATATGTATTATACGAAACAATCTTATCTAATAATAAACAGGAAACAAGAGCAAGGAACTATATGTAACTGATGACTTACGTTCTGTAGCTGGGGACCCCAAGAAAGATGTTTGTCGATCCAAACTCCAAGGTTCTTAACCTTTTCGCTCACTAGGATGCAGCAGTTCCGTTAAATTGAACTTGGGGAAGCTGCGATCCAGTTAACTATTAAACACAAATATAACATTAATTGAACGTCACTTTCAGGGACATGACACTACAGCATCCGGATTGACCTTCCTCTTTATGTTGGTCGCAAATCATAAAGATGTACAAGTAAGTGGTAGATTTTAATCTTATGTTTGGTAATGATTTATACTCGGTGCATTACAAGAGGCTGACATATCTATCCAGCCGAGTTTTGGTCTGCTAAACATCTGAAACTTCAGCATATTATCGGTAAAGATATTGTAATGATTTCATAAGTTATTTGATTGATTGTTTACTTTTTAATAAGAACGTCGTACAGTACAACTATTTTCTCAATGTCCCTCGGCAAACGTCGTATTTCGTCATTATAGGTAATCACGAATCTACAATACTGTGTAAATACATCAGGTATGTACGAGCACATCAACCTACTACAATCTGTCAAATTTATTTAATAGATTTTCAACTTTATTACTAAGGAATAAGGTTCAAAGTTGATTGGGAAAATTTGACAGTTTCGGGTAGGTTGATATGCTGGCGTCTGTACATACAGTACACCTATTTTCTTAATGTCCCTCGGCAAACTTCGTGTTTCGTCAGTCGTCGGATTTTTATCAGTTGCCCTTTCCACTTGGTGCAGATCGGAACAACTCTATATATATCCAAGTAGTTCCAAGTCGATAGAGAGCGTCCGAATAAATAAAAAAAAGTCCGGATTTGGAAATTGTAGATTCGTGATTGCCTATTGTTACTCTCCTTGTAAATAAATACATAAAATGCTAGTTTTGTAACGCAGCTCTTCTACCGCAAAAAAGTTGTGAGATCTAATGTAAATAAAACCAAGTCAGTTCATTCATTCAGTACCTATCTATGGGAACATCTATCCAACCACTTTTTTCATACATAGTAGGTACATAAATAGTTGAAACAACTTATTATAGTGACCGTATTAATATCAGACATCTTTATTTCTTTAATAAATATAATGACTTGAAGAAGAATAATATTTAAGAATAATATACTATTTTTAAAACATATATACATAGACATACAAACATAAACTCACCCCTCCTCCCGAGGGGGGTGGGTAGAGATTACAGAACGCTACCTGCTACGATACTTACATACCTACTCCTTTTTACTATTTTAAATAAAGCACATTAGGTAAATTTTGTTGTACCTTTGTAGATTCTATTGCGATGTGCGACTGCCAAGCCATTCTATTTATTAAAAAAATATATATCATCATATACCTAGCCTTTTCCCAACTATATTGGGGTCGGCTTCCAGTCTAACCGGATGCAGCTGAAGGTATATTAAAGGAGACATCGTCTGTGACTTACTGTGCCTACCTACATCCACTATTTACCTACCTATGTATCTATTTAGGTAGTTTAGGTGACGAAAAATTATATAAACTGCAAAAGTATATTTTTAATATATATTAATATTATATACTTATATTATTTTATATTAAATTATATATATAACATTATATATATTATTACATAGGGGAAAGATTTTTTTTGTTTGTTTGTACCGAATAAGCACCGTAACTGCTGGACCGATTTTAACCATTTTTTCACCATTAGAAAGATAGAAGATAGCTAACTTATCAGGAAGTAGGTTTTAATTTATTTTCAAAAAATATTTTGCAATAATGTAACCCAAAATAGCAAAATTTTGCCTATACAATTCATTATTTGGCGTGCGCTGAGATACATAAAACTTGATGATACATAAAAATTATGTAGTTGTAAACGACCAGCTTATGTCGTTTGAAGGGGGCGGTTTGTTGTAAGGTTTGGCACAGTAGAAAAACCACAAGCAGCTAATGTAATAGATCCACGTATATTGCACATAAAACACACACACAATATATTTAAAATACACAACAGTAATACAGACAAAGGTTAGAGCTAGATGTAATCCGAATTTAATACTATATTTAGCACGAATTTATACCTCGAGTAGCGAGATGTTTGTAGGAACGAAGTTAAAGCTCAACTGACTAAGAATCTGAGACTTTCTAAGAGAGTACTAGGCAACTAGTACTAGGCAACTACAATTGTAAAATCAGACCCGATACCTTAAGTAGATTTTTACTATAGGGCAAGTAGCGGGTACCATTTGTGCAAACACAATAATTTGCTCCTATACATCAGGGCAGTTCGCTATTCAGGGACGCGACAGAGGGTCGGGGTATAGCTGGGTATTTCCCATTTTGCTATGACGAGGGTGTTTACACGAATGAGGGAGGCAGGGTTGCGCAGGTGCAAGTTATGACATGATAATTACTTCTAGAACAATGGATTACGTAATTATAAACACAGATAGGTATTCTCATTGTTTTAAATAGGTATTCAGGTGGGAAATAGTCTAGTCAGTGTTGTAGTCATAATCAAAACATTGTATTATGACTGACAACGGAGTTATATACCTTTTATTACATAAGGACAGGAAAACAAGAGAAAATAAGGTATTTTTAGTTACCTGTAGACACGGACGAATGTCTAACACATCTTTTAGTTAAGTCGGTGTCTATAGGTACATTGGTTATTGCTAGAGACCTGATTTTGTGTCAGGAATCTTTGATTTTACTAGACTTTCTTGTTCTAACTTGTTGGATTATTTATTCGAAACATTCTATATTAGCTGTTGACATGTTAGAACTAGACCGAAACTTTCCAGATTTGATGCTACCTACTGGACTTCATGTCCCGACTTGATTAATATCCACACATGATTCGACTTGATACTATTTAAACATGTGCAGATGTACTTACTAACAATAATCAGTTTATTAGGTAGGTATTTAGTGTGCTTCCTTAACAGTAGTACATGACTAAAGTACTCATTATTACCTACAAAAAAGTCCGGGAGAGAATATATCTAACTATCATAGTTAAGTCACAATAGCAAGTTTGTGTACTCTATAATTTAATTATATCGCCGGTAGAAACAAAAGTTGATTACACTTTATCGTAGTATTCAATCATATTGTAATAAATAGTTTTATCATCAAGGGCACGGGGTTATGTAGCAGTAAAACACTTTAAAATTCATTCGAATCGGACATTTTCAAACAATTTCGAAGTTATCACGAGTATAAAAACGCAATTTGCGAACCGTTCGAAGCCGCCGCGACGTCCCCTACTCTATATTACTTTAGGTTAGGCAAGGTAATTGCTACGACGTACTATCGGAGAACTTCATATCTAAGCAGTCTGAAAACAAAATCCCGTGAATACGATGACTACATCTGTAGTGCTATTCTGTAACCATCTCACCGTGAAAACTAGGTGAAGTGAGCTCGGAGTGAGCTGTCAGTCCATAGCAGCAGGTGGAATGACAGCTCACTTCACCTAAGTTTTCACGGTGAGATGGTTACAGAATAGACCGGTTGTTCCCGCCCCGGTTCTATAGCGGCCGAGCGCTGCAAGTAAAAATAGTCCTTACGGTGGCGGTGTATAGATATGAACTTCTTCGATGGTACGTGGGTACGAGTGTGATGCCAAAAAAATATAGTTTTTGTTTATTTGTCTGGATGTATGCTCCGGTTTGGCGCAAAAACGACTGAACGGATTTGGATGAAATTTGGCACACATATAGTTTATAATCTGGATTAACACATAGGGTACTTTTAATCCCGGTAGTACGTTGTCGTGGGACATTTTCCGACACCCACGCGAGCGAAGCCGCGGGCAAAAGGGTATTTATTTATATAGGATTACCAAGTTTCTTATCAGATTCAGATCCAGATTTATTTATTTGCCATCAATGTAGGTACAAGTTTAAGATGATACTTATGCGGTTCGTATACTTAAAAAACGGGACTAAAATCGCGGTATGTTTTAGTTTTTCCTTGCTTTATAGTCTAAACACTAAAAGTGTTTAAAATTTGAAGCTTGTGTAGACCTTAGAATTTTGATGATCGGGAAGTGAGTGAGTGACAAAATTAAAAAGGAACTTTGAGTTGCAATAGTTCTTAAACTATAGTTTTAAATTTAATGTAATTTGCGAATATAAAAGGGAAAAGCATGGTACGGCTGTATTACCTTTGTTTGGTTGTTTGTTTTTGCTCGACTTGGCGGGGGCACTGCTGAGCCCCTAAATCTTGGTGTAAGTTAGCCCATTCTAGATAGAATCCGAGTCATCGCACTAAAAACAACGCAGGTGCATCAAATAGCATTTTTTAAGCAAATACTTAATAATATTGTATGTTCTTATTTGCAGGATAAAATTGTAACTGAACTGAAAGAAATATTTGGTGACTCAAATCGTTTGGTTCGCATAGATGACCTGCCTAAGATGAAATACTTAGAACTTTGCATCAAGGAATCTCTGCGACTCTTTCCGCCGGTGCATTTCATTAGTAGGAAATTGAACGAAACTACAGTATTAAGTATGTGTTTATTAAGCTTATTTATAACTTCTCTTTCTTTTGCCAAACTGTCCTTGATTAAGCATGGTGATCAATTCGCCTTATTTGTACGACAAGAGACCTTTACCCTGCAATGGGACAGTAATAAGGTTGGTATTATATGTTATATGTTGTCTACACACACTGTGTTTCTACACAGTCTTCTCGTTCTTCTTCGTCGTTCTGTGTTTCTGTGTTTTTACACTTTTTATTTTGTATTCTTTCCTTTTATCTTATTTTTTTTTCTCTTTTTATTTGTGTGCCTTTGCTTGTTGTGCCAAATAAATGTATTTTCTTTCTTTCTTTTTCTTTCTTTATCTTTTTTATATTTAGTTATTTACTATATAATTATAGACATAAAATTAGCAAATTTATATACCTACTAACTTATCAAAATATTGAAAAATTCATCCGCATCGCTGTCGACTGGTAATGTACCCAAGAGACTGGCTGCATTGCCACGTTGTATGGCAATGCTTAGCATCTGCCCAAGGTAAAAACCAGCCCTTGGGTCACGGGAAGTGTCAAATAGCCGTTTTCAGATATCATTTAAGAGGCCGTGAGCACTCGGACCCCACGGCCCGAGGGTTTCAACCCCAAACGGCTCGAAAATATAATTACCTGTAAGGTATACTTACGCCGCTTGAGGTTTTCTGCAGCCGCAGCAGCAGCACCAGCACAGCACGCTGAGTCAGGAAGATGGTTATGTTATCTTATGTTATATAAAAGAAATAATCCTCCATACGAAAACTACCTTTTGGAAGGGGCGACTAAAATCAATTCTGACTTTGAATAGAGCTGGTATTATTATTTCGTTTGTAACACATTTGTTTGTTATGTACAATGGCACATACACATTAAAAATAGTAGCCCATCGGCATCAGGAACAGGGTCCAAGCTCGGGCTCGAGTTCTAGAGAGACGAATCTCCTAACTATGCCTGAAGTGGCCAGGAGTAGTGATTTTTTAATCAAGCCGTTAACCCAGCCACCCAGTGAGATCCGGCTGAGGTGTTGGTAAAGGCTATTAGGCCATTAATCGTATTATTATTTCTGCGTTTCGTATCGACGGTATTTATATAAAGATATGTATATATTTTCGTTTTTATATATATCTACTTGGGTCCAGTTTATTGAGGCATCAGGGGCATTCTTAATGCCCACAAAGGTGTAGGTGTACGGACATACACTTTGAAACTTCTGGAAGTGGGGCATGGTCTGGTACTACGGTCTAGCACGGGGTGTCGGAAGTTGAGTTCCTAGCAGTCTCCCAGCAAACCTATGAGTGATAGAGACAGATCAAAGTACAGGGTTGAATCCAGTTTACAATTTTGATCAATTAGTTTGATTTTTTTCTTTTTCAGGCAACTACACAATACCACCTAATACTTTGTGTCACATCCTTATTTACGACTTGCACCATCGTGAGGACTTGTACGAAAACCCGGAGGAGTTCAACCCCGACAGGTTCCTGCCAGAAAACTGCGAGAAACGACATCCTTATGCGTACATACCCTTCAGTGCTGGGCCCAGAAACTGCATTGGTAGTATTTTCATTAAAATCTAACAGTTATGTTATTCGTACATAACATTCATCATCCTCTAACTAAGGCTTCACGCCTGCGGGTGGGCCTTAGCCTGGTCAAGTATATTTCTCTTATTTCCGACTTTTGCTCTTCAATTTATCACTCCAACAGTTTTTAAATCGGTTTACGCCATCCAACCATCTGAGCTTGGGTCGCTCTCAACCTCTCCGGTCATCCAACCATCTGAGCTTGGGTCGCTCTCGACCTCTCCGGCCATCCAACCATCTGAGCTTGGGTCGCTCTCGACCTCTCCGGCCATCCAACCATCTGAGCTTGGGTCGCTCTCGACCTCTCCGGCCATCAAACCATCTGAGCTTGGGTCGCTCTCGACCTCTCCGGCCACCCGGTTAACTATCAAGAGACTAATTAATAAAGATAAATCGGTTAAGGTATCGGTTAGGTTGATTCTGTTTAGGGCCAATTGGTAAGAGTCTACACAATAAAACGCAACGACACGCACGACGCGAGTTTAATCGCAATGTCACTTTTCGCTTCTCACAAGTTTTATGGGAGGAAACTCAACTACAGTGGGTTGTTTAGAACTAGAAACTCAGACTAAACGCCTATCTTTTTCAGGACAAAAGTTTGCGTTGCTGGAAATGAAAATTGCGGTAGCAGAAGTATTGCGTGAATTCGAACTGAAGCCAGTGACGAAACCATCAGAAATTCAGCTTCTAGCGGATCTCGTGTTAAGGAACAATGGACCTGTCCGCGTTAACTTTGTTAAAAGACAACATTAATTATTAAAATACATAAACATAACATCATGCCACGGATTCCCCGAAGGGTTAGGCAGAGGTGTACACCCACATTTCGCCAGTTATGTTTCAAGTCCCATGTAATAAGGGGCGAGCCTATTGCTATCGTCGGGCAGAAATTCCAGACTACGGGCGGCTAGGTACTGAAAAATTCCAGATGGAAAATCCCAATAACCCTTTGCTTGACCCGGGAATTGAACCCAGGCCCTCATGCTCAGCAGTACCGCTTGCGACCACTAGACCTTCGAGGTCAGTTATTAAAGTATGAAAGTACAAATAGGTACTTACTATTTATACCTACATATGTACTTACATTATGTTATGTAATAATAGTGTGAAGATGTAATGTTACGGCTGCTAATAAAGGTTGTGTTGTTGTTGAATCTGCGTTTAAATATTGCTATTCCCTTTTATCGTTCTTTTTCCATTTCCATCTAAGGTTGGACCCTTTCTTTTTCTCAGTGGCTTACTAATGACCTGTAGTGGCTTACCTATACCTGGATGGGCAATTGTCGCTACTTGCGCTCTCTAGACTCCTATATAAGCTACTCATGGGCCCGTTAGTTTAAGATTATTTGTGATCCGCAGAATCGAGATAGGTGCTTTATCAAATAATCTAAAACATTTAAGTACATTTTTCAGATAAAATAATACATAAATAATAGATATGCGACATATTTAGTATCTTATTCGCGATCTCCTGACTTTGATTATAATATGTAAGTTAAAAATTGTTCCCACAAAAACAACTTAATTATCTCGTAAAACAGGACTTCCTTTCTCCTACCCTTTTGCTGTGCCCTAAAGGGTCCATAATGATCTAAATTATATAGTTACTGCCTAAGTACAATTAAATTGCTCGTGAAATACATATATTTATAAAAAAGCCAGAAAAAAAACTTTTTAAACATTTACTAAAAGTACAGTGACTTTCCACATCTTTGGTCTATTTTCGACCTATTTAAGCTCTTTATTTTTAAGTAATATTTACCTTTCTTAGGAAAAATGGTGTCTGTAATTTTTATAGTGTACAATAAAGAGTATTCTATCCAATCTATCTATCTAATGATGCGTTTTACTGTAGGTGTTTTTAGAATTTGCCAGAAACAGTGATGTCTTTTCAGTTACGCATTAGGGACCACATAGGGACAGAAGTTTGGTCATTTGCATCAACAGAGACTCGTTTTTAAGTATGTACCTCATTTTACATTTTTAATCCCTCGTAAGTAAGAGTAATAAGTAGGTATGTCATTAATATCTTTAACAGACCCAGACATGTGTTGTATTTTGATTTATTTTTATGTTTTCGTCCTTATCGAACTTGTTATACTCGTGCCTACCTACTTAGATAATAAGTGTATGATGAGGTCGCCTTTAATTGGAAGCGCACACTTATATTTGTCCCTGTTTATGTTAACATGCATGTAATTGTGTATTTTTGTGAAGCAAGCTAAATTTGATACAATTTGAGCCCAACCCAAGCACTCTAGGTCTATTGGTTGCAAAGATACAGCTAGTCAAAGATGGGCATATTTTTCCAAAAAGTGAAATATTATCAATTTAGGGTCATTTGCCAAGACAGGTACCGGCTGAACTAATAGTCCAAGTCCGTCTTTAGTGAATACGGTGCTAGCTCATACGCAAAATGCTGCTTATATTGTTCATCTGATTGTTTTGTTGTCACGCAGATCCTCTGGAATATGGTACCTAGGAATTAACATCAACTCTCTTGTTAAACACATTCTGGCATTTCTTACACAAATTCTCATTCCAAGTGTCTATTGCTTCACCAAATGACACCGATCGCAAATGTCGATATTTTAAAACAAAAAATTATTGATGCGGCTAAGGAAATCCGGCGGAACCTACTTAATAAATTAATTTAAGAAAATGAATGAGAATTGTGTAAGAAATAGCGGCGGCCATGTCGAACATGAATTATAAAAATATTGTAATGTATTTTTTTGTTTTATTTACGTATTTTAGCTACATTTACCTCAAACTAAAAATGTACCCTCTGCTACCTTCACTGTTATTTGGTCAATGTTTTGCCTATTTAATAGCAAGTGTTATACTTTTTTAAACTTTTCTAAAGAGCCGTAATTTTAAATTATTTGCACAATAACTTTTATATATATTTTTTTTTAAAGCTCTTCAAAGTTAAGAACTCTATTAGGAAATTCTTTAATTCTAACTGTTGTCGAGCAGTATTTTTAAGCTGTTAGTAGAAGGTTCAGTTTCTGTTGATCATTTTTATTAATGGACATGTCTTCTAATTAGATACATAAAAAAACGACCCTAGGAGCTCTAATCCCAAAAAAAAAACGACTAAAAGCCAAAACATAAAGATTTTTTTAATTAAATCTATCAGAAATAACCTGAGTAATAACGTCCTTTAATATTCAGTACGACTTTCCCTGTAACCCTGTATAAACTATACTATCCTAAGCTATCATATCAAACTCAAAATTTTAAATGAATTATGGCCAAATTTCGACTCCTGGGCGACCACTAGTATATTAATAAAATTTAAGTAAAAACCATTTTTAAAATATTTTTTACGTTAGCTTATCTTAAAGTAAAATAAGAACGATCACACCTCAAGCTTTTAAGAAAACTAGTTCTATGTTTGCGTAAGTTTTATTTGTTACTATTAGTTCATTAAAAGCTTAAATTTAATTTTGAACTTTTTAGCATTACAATTTGTTTAAATATATCTATTCTATCACCTGCACTTGAAAGGTGCTTGTAAAGACAAATCCAACGAGCCCAAACTCATGCCCAAAGTCATGGTGTGAAGCCAACAACATTGCACTATCCAAGTCATGCAATACTTTAGAACGGGCTATCATAATTGAATGCATATAGAAAATTTTGTGCTTGTGCTGTTGACCGCTGAAGAGATCTCCCTTATGGAGCCAATCCTGGGTCAGCAGACAGGTCATGGTGTATTAATGATTATACAAAATTTATTGCCTATGCTGTTGACCGTTTAGGAGTTTCCTCGTCAAGAGCCATCCCTGGGCGCAGCACCGAGGTCATGGTGTACTTTAGAACGGGCTATCATATTGATTACGTATATAAAATTTCGTGTCTGTACTGTTGACCGTTGAGCAGTTTCCTCGTCTAGAGCCAATCTTGGATGCAGCAGCCAGATCATGGTAAACTTTAGAACGCGTTTTTTTTTAATAAAAACGTTGCCGCACACTAGGAATTTCTCCTGTATCGTGGGTGCGTTTAGAAACATTTAAACTCAAATACACAAACAGCCAGACCCGCAATCGAACCCGCGACACGCAGTGCAGCAGTCAATTGCTTAACCCCTGCGCCAACCGTTTCTTGTCTGTACTGTTGACTATTGAGGAGTTCCCTCTTTTGGAGCCAACCCTGGGTGCAGCAGCACATGGTGAACTTTTGAACGGGCTATCATAATTGAATGCGTATATACAATTTTGTCTCTACGCTGTTGACAGTTTAGGAGTTCCGTCGTCTGGACCCAATCCTGCGTGCAGCACCTAGATCGTGGTGAACTTTAGAACGGGCTATCATAATTGAATGCATTTTTTTATATCTGTGCTGTTGACCGCTGAGAATTTCCCTCTTCTGGAACCAATCTTGGGTGCAGCAGCTAGGTTATGGTGGACAGGTTTTAATTCAGCTTGCAAGATTTGACATTGTCAAATCTTGCAAGCTGAATTAAAAGCACATTAGTTAGCACGTATTGATGTGCTAACTAACTAACACGGCAAGCTTGTAAAAAATAGACGAACCATAGGCATTGATTATTTTGATAAAATGCTTGTTTATGTCCAGCTACACGTGTGGAGTCTATCAAACAAAAAAATAAGTTTATAATAAGTTTGGTCGGTGATACTAGGTCAAGGTTTTAATTGCGTTTGTACTAACAAAGATACCGATATCAGTTAGCACACATATGTAACGCGACAAGACAAGTTTAGGTCGACTTTGACCCCGGCCTTGTTCAATTATAATGTAGATTAAACTCGCTTATCAGACTCCTATTGTATTGTAACCCTGTAGCCATGAGCTTCACGTTCAAGCGACACGCGCCTTGCGACCGTGACTGCGGAGAAAACATAATAATATGAAAGATGTTTGGACTCTAAACAAATTCTTTCATATGTTTTCTCCTCTGTGTCTAAACTTTGGAGCATGCCACGACGCGACCCTACGCGTCTCACCGCCCACATACCTCAGGAGGTGACTAGCTCTTGCGCTCAGAATATAGCTAAATGCTCTTGACAACTACAGCTTTTAATGCTTTGAATCTTAAAAATATCATTTATTGGCTTTGGTCAATCCACAACAATTTCTTTTTTCCGGAGGCGTTCTTTTTTATTATTTATAAAAAAATATGATTTATTTAAGTAAGGAACGTAAATATTGGTCGTCTTCTTGTGTGTGGGTAGTGACTAACCTGGTGTCAGAGTTTTAAAGCCCGCCCATGGGCCTCTGACTTGGCTTCACATGCCGTCGAGAAATATCTCTCAGGCATGCTGGTTTCCTCACGATGTTTTCCTTCACCGTTTTTGAACCAAGTGATAATTATAAAAGTCAGGGGTGTGTGCCTTGGTTTCGAACACGAGACCTATGCCTTGGCAGTCTGACGGTCACACCACTAGGCCATCACTGCTCTCCACAACACAAATATTAGTTCCACTACAGTACTTTATGGACCGCGCGTGAGAAGCTTCACATTTTTGCGTATAAGATGTCTTCATGTAGAACGCTTCGCGAAGTGCTAGGCTAGCCTCGCTAGCCTAGCGAGCTTGAGACTTCGGTTTCCCCGGCTAGGATAGGTTAGGTTCGAAGGGGATCGTGGGGCTCAAGTTAGCAAACGAGCCCCCATCATCTCCTTTGTGATACTCGTAGGTTCTTTTAAACATGGCACGGTTGGCGCAGTGGTTAAGCGATTGACTGCTGCACTGCGTGTCACGGGTTCGATTCTCGCATGGAATAAATATTTGTATAACCTCCAAGTAGTTGTTCCGGGTCTAGCTGTTTGTGTATTTGTATTTAAATGTTTGTAAACGCACCCACAATACAGGAGGAATTCCTAGTGTGGGGCAACGTTTTTTAAAAAGAAAGAAAAAAACCCTGTAAACAGAAATGGAGCCCCGAGAAGCGAGGCTTCGACTACGTGTTAATAAAAAAAAAAACATATACTTAACTTTATTTTATTTGACCTTAACCTTCGAGAAGTTTGACACTGACCTTGAAAATGAACTGGTGGGTGGGGGATGACTTGCCACCTACCTCTCTCTTCCCTTCCATCTCCCTCTACATTTAATTTATCAACATTTTCTATGAACTTTATGTCTGTAGCGGTTACACCGCCACATACGAACTACGCATCAAAGACATGACGTCCCAAAAATCCTGCATCGCGCAATTAGAGATTACCGCGCGAACGACATATAAAACTATCCGACATCAACAGTCGGGCAGTCGGCCCGCCAGACACAACACCCATCTGGTCGGAGGATCCTCCCTTTTCTATGGTGGATGAGTGAACTTTACACCCTGTTCCTCATACCACTAAATTGGTGACCCTGACGTGATACAATTATTTCAGCGTGATGGCATCATCATCATCACTCCCGCAAGATTTCATAAAAAAATCGTTTAAAACTACTATTAAGAGTCCTATTACATTTTTGACGCAAATTCATGATTTTTGACTTTGTAATTTTCAGCAGCAGTAAGATATTTGAATTATTTGATTATGAATAACGATAGTGCCATTCTCTTTTATTTATTTTTATTTTAACTCTCATTTACTTTTATTTTAACTTTTCTTGTCGTGTAATTTACTATGAATATTTTACGAACTCAGTTTACAAGGAAATACGTCGGCAATGGAACTTTGACGCTCAAATTCACATTGTTTCATTCAGTTCTAATAAAAGCGAAAGTTACTAAACGATAATTTTAATGTTTTACTTGTTTATTGGAGTTCTAGAATTTCTTTAAATTCCTTGAGTTTTCAGGGAAAATTCGTAAAGAAAACCAATAAATGTCTTGATTTTCATGTCCATTATATTCCAAATAAACACAATTAAATCAAATAAACTAATATGATATAAAACTTCGATCTACAGTGAATACGTTTCATTAGTTTTTGTATCTCAATATAATAAGACAAAATTACAATAAATTAAATTAAAGTACTTTAAAATCCGCGTCAATTCAGCAAATTACACGAAAATAATGTGTAACTCCAACTTACAAGAAAAAGAATGGCACTATAGTTATTATAATCAAATTATTAAAATATCTTACTGCTGCTATATCTTACATGGTCAAAAATCATGAATTTCCGTAAAAAAATGTAATAGGACTCTTAATGAAATTTCCGAGTTGTACTAAAAAATTAAAATTCGTTTTTTTTTAATTTATCATATTTATTTAATCAAAATAATTACCATTATTATATAGACATTGCGGCCATCTAATAGGAAGGTCATTTATGCCTTTGCGATAGAACTCTCGTGATCTAGATTCGACAAACTGTGTGAAAGCATTTTGTACTGCCTCCTGAGAAGAAAACTTTTTATCACGTAGAAAAAATGGTAGTCCGTTGGAGCAAGGTCTGGCGAATACGGAGGGTGACGAATGGTTTCTAATTGCAGTTCCTGTAGAGTTAAAGTTGTTTCTCGTGCTGTATGAGGTCTCGCGTTATCATGGAGCAATAATGGTGAAGATCGATTCATGAGTCGGGGCTGTTTCACTGCTAGTTTTGCTATCATTGTTCGGAGTTCGGCACAGTAGACATCTGCCGTTATTGCTTGACCAGTGTAATGTTACATTTTCCCGGGAGGGGAAAAATGTAAGGTCGACAAGGTAACTATCACCAGAACTGGAGGAGTCCCGGCTTAAAAGGAAAAGTAAAAAAAGAAATGGTAAAATTATTTAATTTTATGTAAATATAAGGCCAGGGAAACAGGGGTAAAAAAATTGAAGGTCCAAGTTGTCAAGAAAAGAGGCTCGCAGGTTGTGAAGAAAAGAGGCTCGCAGGTTGTGCAGAAAAGGGCCTCGAGTCAGGCCGGAGTCACTCTTCGGACCTCTTTAATATGAACTGCGATTTCCTGCATCGAGGAGTCACAATGAGGTATAGTAGGTGGTTATTTGGAGCCAGCGTCCAGACGTGAATTGCTTGCAAAGAGAGAAGCAAATATATTAGCTTTGTCACTCGCAGAGTGAGCCAGCGACCCATCAGGTTTCATCATTGGAGGTAAGGTGGGACGACAGAAATTCGTTTCAACCGTTTTAGACAGGGACCAGAACTGTTTACTGCCCGGAGGGTGCGATAACAGCTTGGTCCCAATACGTCCGACATGGTCAAAACGTGCCCTACGTAGAACCCGCTTGCAGAACTTGGTGGCAGAATTAAAGGCTCTTTTCCTCGCGCGAACCCTACGTGCTCTAACTTTGCAGTCGCGGGCCTTGACCCAGGCTTGGTAGGCAGGCCCAGCGGGTGGCGCGGGCCTACCGCACAGTGGGCTTCGCGGCAGCGTGTGCTCTGGCCAGCACCCCTCCTTGGGAACTCGAGGCGTGGGTGCTCGCCAGAGTATACGAATGGACGGCGGGGCGGAGGGCGAGAGGAGAACGCCCAGCCCCGGAAGAGCGGGAGGCCGTCCGGCGGTAGGCGAGGGATGCCATCGTCCTCCATTGGACGGGGGACCTCGCCACCGCAGCCTTCGGCCGCCGAACCCTCGACGCGATTGGGCCAGTCCTGCGAGACTGGCTCGAGCGGTCGCATGGGTTCCTCTCCTTCCGTTTGGTGCAGGTGCTGTCCGGACACGGTTGCTTCGGGTCGTACCTGTACCGAATCGGAAGGGAGGAGACGCCGTCGTGCCACGACCGTGGCGCGGTGGAGGACACGGCGCAGCACACACTCGAGGTGTGCCCGTCGTGGTCCGAGACGCGCCGCAGTCTCATGGCGGCGATCGGACCGGACCTCTCACTCCCCGGCCTGGTTAACGCCATGCTGGGGGATGAGAGGTCCTGGGCGGCAGTCGCCTCCTTCTGCGAACACGTCATGTCCCAGAAGGAGGCGGCGGAGCGCGCGCGGGAGGACGCCTCTCACGCGGCGCCGCTCCGAAGGCGGAGGAGGGGTCGAAGAAGACGTCAGTTTGATAGTCATCTCTGACTCCTCCCAGGTGGAGGCCAGCAGGCAACGGGTGCGGGGGCACCCTTGTCTGTATTGCACAGACCTCCACCAGTGTCGGACGGGAATGGCCAGGTGTTCCCGGCCATTCCCGTAGCCCCCTATCCTGGGGGGCATGCGGGGCCCGCCAGCTAGGCGGGCATGCGCCGGGAGGGTCGTGGATGTAAAGGCTACGCCGATTTCCCATGGCCCTCCCATCACGGCGAAGTGGGAACACCGCTGAGTTTTAGTGGGTATACTGTCGTTCGGACAGGAGTCCCACACACCCCGTCTCGCCCCCCACGAGTGGCTGGCAGTGAATAAAACATTTCTCAGCGTCAAAAAAAAAAAAAAAAGGCTTGGTAGGCAGACTCTTTTCGGGCCTCAGCGTGGGCGCATTCTGCATTATACCAAGGCCGGGATTTAATTTTGTGACCGAGCGGCATGTCGGTGAATGGAATAAAATACTCCATCCCCTGCCGAATCACGTCAGCAACCACGTTAGCACATCATGAAGAATCACCCGAGGAGAAGCACACTTGCCGACATGGATAAGACGCAAACGGATGTACGTAAAGAATCACAAATGAGTACACGGTTCATTAGGTTTCTTTCAGTGAGCTCGTGAGGTACCCAAATATCGAGCTTTTTTGTGTACCCAATTTTTTCAAATGCGACAAAACTGTTTTGTAGTCAATTCCCAGTTTTTCAGCTACGTCGTAACTACAGATATGCCGGATCTTGCTCCACTTTTTCAAAAATGGCATCCATTTTATCCGTAATAGGGCGACCAGAGCGACGTGCATCTTTGACATCAAAATTTCCGGATAGAAAACGCTTAAACCAAATTTGTGCTACTCTCACAGACACTGCACTAGGTCCATAAACATCGCAATTTTTTTTCGCGGCTTGCGTTGCATTTTTACCTTTTTTGTAGTAAAATTTTAAAATGTATCGAATTTCTTCATTAGATTCACTCATCTTGACGGTACGAAAAACAAATGAAAATCACACATTTTCCTAATTTGAATTTGGAATTATGTATTATGTATTTAAAATTTAAACTTTTAATGATACCAAAACCAGCCAGATACAAATAGTATAGCCAAAGAGATTTTATTACAAGTTCATACATACTATAATGCGAAAAGACTTTTTCCCCAACCTAATATATACCTACCTACTCAAAATAAAAAATACGTCTGGGAGCTAGGAAGTATAGTGCCTTGGTCAAAACGAGATATGAAATACTGTTAGCATAGACTAGATTGTTATAGGATGGAACTATAATCATTGTTGACAAAAAACATAGCGGAAAGAAGCGTAAATATCTAGTAGAATAAAAGGCTCCCATAGGCGCGACAAGTCTAGTTGCGACCGAGATTCCTTCCTTCTAATGTCGGGTCGCACCTGCGTGTGGGAAGGATGAGGCAGCGATATTACACGTTACACCCTATTTTGCCAGTTACATACGTTTAATTCTCATACAAGAGGGTTGAGCCAATTGTACTAACACCCGGGCATAAATTCAGACTTCGGGTTGATACTGGGAATTAAAAAAAAAGGTTTTATTTAATTTCCTTGGATTTTTATACAAGAGGTTTGTTGAACAAAACAATATTTACATTAAAAAAAACTTTTTTTTTTTTGTGGTCATTAAACACGGGTCGGGATAACATATAGGTTAAGGGCAAGGAGGATGATGATTATAATAAATACAGATAAAATAATTGTGTCTTCATTCTATCTTGTTACTGTTCAATCCTAGATAACCTGTATGTTCTATGTTATGGGGTTTGGTTTCCGCACTCAGTACGTCAGGTGAACCATTGTGCGTGGGCCATCGCGGCCGTTTTGTGGTTATTCCAACCAGCCCACCTCCCACCAGAAGATAATTAGGTCTCCTGGTTTGTTTAGAACATCTGTGTATGATCTGGGTGACCCGAGGGTTTCTGTTCTAATCTGGGTGACGCCCGTGCATTCAAAGAGCACGTGCGCACTGTCTCCTCAGCCTCCATGCACGCCCTGCACAGAGGACTGTCCATTATGCCTATTGTGTGGAAGTGTTTTAACGGGTAACTAAGTCCAAACTACTTGCAAATAGGAATCCAAAGGTAAAAGTATATAGAATAGTCAGTCCAAAGGTAAAGCCAAGTCGTCAAGGATCCACAAAATCACATAGAAAATAATATAAATCCCACGTTAGCCGTTGAAAACAAACAATGGAATAACCATGGAATAACACAATAATGACTTAATGTTATTGACACTGACAGCCAACCCCTATTGACAGCGTAACGTTCCATTCAGCCGTTGACAAGCCTAAACGTCTATAAAAAATGTAAGAACGAGTCTTGTATTAAGTAGGTTGGAATGAATACGAAACACGGTGCGTTTCATAACTGCATCATGACTAATTTTTTGAGTAAATAATAATCTTTTCTAACTTTCAATTCCCATCTCCTAGTGACTCAATATTTTTATATAATCCTCTTACAAACTTTTAATTATAATTAATATTAACTTGCAAGTGAATGACACTTCGTTAATTTATAAATAATGTGGGTCCAATCTCGCCATCCTCCTTTGAAGAACTGCCTCCTTGGAAATTCTATACCTTACACGAAACTCATCTCCATCATGTTTTAAAAATGAATTCACTCGGTCTGGGATTCGGCGGCGAGGTAAATCTGCTGAATCTGAAACAGATAATAACGAAAGACTGGATAAAGACATATTTCAATTACAGAAACACTCAGTACCATAGAAAATGCTCTCAAATTGTATTTAATGCTCTAATGTTGCTTTTAATGGATGTTTTTCGGCTTATTAAAATTTTACAATCTGAAATGTCAAACTTAAAATTGACCACATGCTAATGGGCGCTAGTCGTTATGTACAATGTGTAACGAGTGCATTTATTGACAGGTTTCATCAGGTTTGACATTTAAATACATAAAATATTGAGCCCTAAAAAAAAAATGATTTCGTGCAATGATACAGGCGTGATGTTATGCGTTATGTTTAATCTATATACACTTCTGGACACATCTATTGGCCCACCTTGTATTTTCAGTTTCGTTTGGTCCTAGCTAAAATTTTATATTAGGTCGAGCAAAAAGTTTTTATGCAGTTTTGAACCTGGCACATTCACAATTTCATTCAATAGTCTTTTTTTGAATTTCGAACACAGAATTTAAAGAAACAAAAGAAAATTTGGAGCCTGTTTGTTGATATCAAACAATCGAATACTAAGAAAACTTGGTTTTATTGGTTTAATTGGATTTAATTCTTGAAAAAGTGATTGATATCTTTGGTTTTGCAACAAACATTACTTATTCTTAACATTAAGGTGAGGTTCTATCAATAATCTATGGATAATTCACCTGAAGTCGCCGCCCAAGCTGTGGCACTTATTCAGGCCGGGCACAGCGAAAGAAACGTGAGTGCTCAACTTAATTTAAATCGATCTGCGGTCCGAAATGTTTATCGGAGGTACCTAGAGACTGGCGGCTTTGTTCGTCGCCAAGAAAGGCCACGATCTCGGGTCACAACTGAAAGGCAGGATCGATTCATCGTGACGACCAGCTTGAGAAATCGTCACCTTACCTCCATTGAGATACAAAACCAACTTCGCGACTTCCACGGAGTATCTGTGAGCACTCGAACTGTTCGGAGAAGGTTAAAAGAACGCGATATGTTACCACACAAGCCAGCTAATGGGCCCAAACTAACGCGAGCCCACCGAACAGCGCGCCTTCATTTCGCACGCAGTCATTTAAATTGGACACAGCAAGATTGGAGCCGTGTACTCTTTTCTGATGAGTCTAAAATTGTGTTACATGGCAATGATGGAAGGAAGAAGGTCTACCGACGTAAGGGAGAGCGTTTCGCACAATGCTGCTTTGAAGAGAGGGTTGCTTATGGCGGTGGCTCATGGACTGTCTGGGGCGGTATATCCGCGAGCGGCAAAACTCAACTTGAGGTTGTTACAGGACCACGGCTGCCAACATTAAATGCTGAAAGGTACATTCGTGAGTGCTTAGAACCTCACGTCATACCATACGTGGACTATGTGGGCCCAAATTTCCTTTTTATGCATGATAATGCAAGAGCCCATGCGGCCGGCATCGTCAGGGAATATCTTCGGGATGTGAACATCACAGTTATGGACTGGCCAGCCAGAAGCCCAGATATGAACCCCATTGAGCACATGTGGGACGAGCTAGAAAGACGTGTTAGGGCTCGTCAGCCAGTTGCCCAGACGATGCAGGAGTTGAAAACTGCCATAGAAGAGGAATGGGAGATGATCCCTCAAAATTTCATAGAGCGGTTGATAAACTCTATGCCTAATCGTATGGGAGCTGTGGTAGATGCCCATGGAGGCAACAGGCGTTATTAAATTAAACCTTTACTTGATAAAACATGTTTTTTATTCAAAAATCAATTGCCTTTAACAAGGCGCATATCCGACTTGTTAGGCGTAGCTCCATGTCGTATGGTATTCTGATTTCAAATTTAAAACAATACGATCGAAAAAGATGGTAAAATGTATCAGGTTTAAAACTGCATCAACAGTTTTTGTTCAATCTAGCAATCATATTTCGGTAGGGGCCATCGAAACCTAAACTCTAAGGTGGGCCAATAGATGTGTCCAGAAGTGTATATAAAAGGGAAAGGTCACTCACTCACTCACTCATTCATCACGAAATATCGAAAACCGCTTGACGTATATTAATGATAGATTAGTGTTTAATGTAGTCTTTAAAATTTTAAGATCGTTTCTGCAACTGAGTGATAGTAAATAATAATAAAACAGTAAATAGTTTAAAGGCTAAATAGATCAAGTAATTAGTTCTTTAATTGTATCCTTAGTCACATTAGTTATGGAAAATTGTCAGTGAACTGTGTTGATTAAAATGTGATAAGTAATGATATAGCGATACCTCGTTTGTCTAGTTAGGTAGTATAAATACTGAAAGATAACCAAACCAATGTAGGTTTGGTTATCTTTCAGGATTTTTCTAGGGCTTCACCTATGAATGAAAATATCAATACCTATTTATCAAGTTATCTGAAAAGACGGTCACAACGAACACTCAAGATGTTTCCTGCTGTGCGTTAATTCAGTAGTAAATAACTTGCTGATAAAGTAGAACTGTGACGTACGTTCTAAAATAATAATGAACTATTCTATAACTACTGATTGACGAATAGACAAGTAATCAATAAAATAGATAAAGACGTTTTTAGTACATAGTGTACCAGTGAAGTGCGTAGACGTTCGCAAAATGTTCTGGTATTTATTTCTTTTTGCGGGATTTTTATGTTTCGTACACATTTGCTGTAACTATAATGAAAGAGCCAGGAAAATTAGAAAAATCCCCGGGCCGGAGGACACCTTTATTTTAGGGAACGCCCCGGCTGTAATGCGCTCGTCAGGTAATTAGGACATTTAATTTAATTTACAATGCATTTGCTCGAAAATACCATTTTCAAGGCAGACAATTTGTGCGAAGTGTCACTTTTTTCACTAGTGCTTTTACTTTTCTTCTTTTTTTTTTAATTTTAGCTCGGTCGTCAGCCCTTCGCTGTTTTTATTATTTAAAAAGTTGTTATTATCTTAAAAGTTTTACAAATTAGATGATGATCATGAAATTGCGATGACCATGACAAAGTCAAAGTCAAAAAGTCAGTCAGTCAAAGTTAGTCAAAGTCAACTTCAAAGTCAGTTCAATATCAGTCAGTCAAAGCCAAAGTCAGTCAGTCAAAAAGACAAATTCAGTCAGTCGAAGTCAAAAGGTCAAAGTCAGTCAAAGTCATGAATTTTGTTTATCATTTATATACGTCAAAATTCAAAATTCAAAAGTCATTTATTCAAACTAGGCTGAGAATCAGCACTTTTCAAACGTCAAAATTACATAAGACAGTCCAAAACGCCCACCCTTCACCACTTCCTAGTGCTTTTGCTGGGAAGAAGAAGTGGCGCAACTAACTCCCCAGCAGCACAGCTGTCTGTTCAGTTAGGAAAAATAAAATGATTCTATACAATAATTTATAAGATAATTTACATTACGTAAAATAAAAATAAAATTTAAATTATAAATTAATAGCCATATGACAGCTAGCACACGCCAATATACCAACCAAAAACATAGAGAACTATACTCAAGCAGAAATAAAAATAACTAAACGTAAACAATATCTAAAAAAAAAAAAAAATGCCTCCAGGCATAAAAGGCGTGCTCGCTTACATAGAGCTGTAACTAGAAGTTATAATTGATAAACTAGGACCATCGAGGTAAAATAAATAATTGTCGAAGTCGCTAGCTAACCAATATGTCAGATGTTACACATCATACGCAACTAATGTAAGGCTCGCTCGTTTTTTTTTTAAATTTTCTCGTATAATGCATGAAACGTTGTATCATACACGTGCGTAAGATGATTTCCGACTCGTGTTGACTTAACCCTAAACCTAACATATTTTCCGCACTAGTATCATAAATAAAATGTTTGCTTGTTTTTAACCAATTACAAAATATATTATATCACCAACCTACATGGTCCTCAAATGAACTATTATTAAGATAGATATAGGTAAGAAAAAATCCAGACTTTTATATACACTTTGCATTGATGAAAAGTCAGTCAAAGTCAAAAAGTCAAATTCAGTCAGTCAAAGTCAAAAGGTCAAAGTCAGTCAAAGTCAAAGTTAAAAAGTCAAAGTCATGAATGTTGTTTATCATTTATATACGTCGGCCAATATGTCAGATGTTACACATCATACGCGACTAATGTAAGGCTCGCTCGTTTTTTTTTAATTTTCTCGTATAATGCATAGTGAAACGTTGTATGATACACGTGCGTGATATATTTATTAAATAAAGCAAGTGAAAATAATTTGTAACGTTCATTTATTTGAAAGATTACCACAGTCTACAGAGCATAGAGAATCGTTACTAGTGAAGTACTTTAGTAATATGGTAGTGATGTAACAATTGATAAAGAAGAAAGGTGTTAAATTTATAACCACAACACTTACCAAATTGGAACCTTTCTTCATATCATAACTAAGAACATGAAAAGAACTTAAAGATATAATGCAACCAAACGCTCTCTTATCTAAAGACAACTTTCTCACATTTGCAAACAAAAATACAATTTATACTAACAGAAAATAAAGTAATATTAATTAACTTGTACATATTATTAATATTATTATTTTAAGTCTGTTAGTTTTTAATTATGTATAATCTGATGTAAAATAAAATTAATTAAGTTACTTTTATAACTCCTATCTTATCTCTAAGATACACAAAAGCCTTTGTAAATTAGTCAGCATATTGCTCTTTTGTACAAACATATTTCAAATCAATTTCTTTTTCTATATACTTTTCTTTAATAAAGTTATACTTGACATCTATATGTTTGCAGCGTTTATAGTAGTCTACACTTTTAATTAAACAGATTGCACTCTGATTGTCTATATTTAAATACACTGTTTCTTGTTTAAATGAACTTATATCAATTAAAAGTTTTTTTTTAATTACAAAGCTTCTTTAGTTGCAGCACAAGCAGCCATAAATTCTGCTTCCGTAGTTGATAAAGCTCCATTTTTTATATATACATAACCAGTCAGAGACCAACGTGTGCATCTTTGGCATATTCTGCGTTGCAATAAGCTTGTACTATGATAATATGCTTAGATGACTTATAACATAAACCAAAACTTTTAGTTTCTTTTAGGTACTTTATTATTTTCTTGACAGCATTCCAATGTGTGTGATCATATCCATTGAGATATCTACTCACCAGGCTGACTGCATACATAATAGCAAGTCTACTTACTATGGCCAGGTGCATAAGGGATCCAACAGCCTCTCTGTAGGGAATGTTGTAGTCCAGGACTGCAGAACATTTCTCAAGTGTGGTATGAATCAGCTGGAATATTACTGCCATTAGCATTAAGCATATTGAATTTATGTAAAAGTCACTCAATATATTTTGTCTGGTGAATGAAAATACATCCTTTGAACTTCTCTATCTGTAGTCCAACATAATTCTTTGGTTCACATATTTTCATTTCGAAAGTATTTCTCAATTCACACAAGACAACATCTAATAAATTTGATATACTCTACAATTATTAACATTTCCAATATCAGACATAACATCTATCAGAGTTACTATTTCAAAACCAAATTTCTTTAGTACAGTATAAAATTTATGATTCCAGCACCTAGGTGCTTGTTTCAGTCCATAAAGTGAACGGTTAAGTTTACATACCAGTCTTGATGGAGCATCCAAACCCTCTGGTTGTGTCATATATGGATTCTTTTATATCTCCATATAAAAATGCAGTTTTCACATCAAATTGGACCATTTCTAGATTATGCTGAGCAGCTTCTGAAAGTAACACTCTAATGGAATCATACCTTACCTTAGGTGAAAAGGTTTCAGTATAATTTATGCCTTGTTTTTGTGAGCAGCCTTTGGCACATAGTCTTGACTTATATATCGGACCAGTTGGATGATCTTTTATTCTGAATACCCATTTGCATCCAATTATCCGCACACTTGGTGGTTTCTCCACTAATTGCCAAGTCTTATTCTCTGCATGTGCATTCAACTCAACTTTAATAGACTACTTCCACTGTTCTGCATTGACATTATCTGATGACATAGCTTCACTATAAGTTTGGGGAGTATCCTGTTGTTCTGAAACTTTATCGCTACATACATAAGTATTACTTTGATTTTTCATCAATCTACTTTTAGATCTTGTTGTTATATTTTTATTTATCTCAGCTAAATCTACTTTTTCTTCTGGTTCATATAATGATCCTTCATCAGAGTGAAAAGATTCATCACTAGTTTAACTTTGTTCAAAAGATTCTTGTAAATTCAAATTATTACTAATATTGGTAAATATTAGTAATAATTTGTCCTAAAGTTTACTTATATTGCATTGGCACAAACAGTTATGTGTTATTGTATTCCCATCTGGGGTGGTGCCACTAAAATTAAATTCCTTGAAGCAGAAAGAGCCCAGAGATGCTTGATAAAAACAATGTTCTTTAAGCCATTTAGATTTCCTACTGACGAACTATATCTAAATTATAAAATATTGTCACTTCGAAAACTTTATATTATCAACTCAGTACTTAAACTACATAAAGCATTACCTTACGTTTATATAGCTCAAACAGGTAGAAGAAAATGTGATGTGGTTACTGCTCCTCGCTGTAGAACTCTTTTTGCCAGGCGTCAATTTCAAGCCCACTCTGCCTATCTATATAATAAGCTTCACAACAAATATACATTAGACAACCTTCAATTCCATGAATGCAAAAAAACTATCGTTCACGAGCTCGAGCGGCTTGGGTACTGTGATATAGAGAACTTATTATTTAAATACGAATTCTAGACAATATTCGTGACTTCTAGTGGTACTTCCCGATCCCAAGATATTACATCGTAGGGCTAGAAGTCTCCTAATTAGGAGTCAAATTCACACAGGCTATATGAGAAATAGTATATTCTAACTATCGTAAAGGCACACACACACACACTCTCACACGCACACGTACACACACTCACCACACACACACACACACACATAAAGAGAAGCCATACCAGTATTGGTAACTTTTCATTTATTGTGTACTTGTTTGTAATTACGTAAAATAGTTTAGTTATCTAGTTACCTAAAAATATGTTGATCCGAGGGAGGAGCAGAACCACCCAACACAAGCATTACCACATGCTTCCTGGGAGGTTCTAGACACAGAATAATATTTGTACAAGAAAGTTACATAAAAATACTTTTTTTTATATTCATCTTTATTCTGGTTAGTTGCTGGTAATGATAATGACTCTGACAATGGTAGCATAGTACAATTTCTCACAACTGAAGTTTCTATGAATATCACAACTCTACTTATCAATAGTTTCTTTGTTTTAGGATCAAGAAACCTTTAGTTTGTTCGCTGTAACCAATAAATATCAATTTGTTTGCCCTCGAGTCCCATTTCTTGACTTTCTCTTTAGGTACATGCACCATTGCTTCACAACCGAATATTTTTAGATGGTTAATATTAAGCTTTTCTCCGGGATCCTGCCGTTTTGCCGAAAAGATTTTGCCAAAAAATCACTACCCAAACAAATTTTTGCAACCTTTTTTTATACCAATGCAATGTTTGGAATTATTTTAGTACGCACATTTTCATTTGGTCAAATTTTTACTTGGCAGAATATTATCAAGGATAATGTCATTTAGGCATTTGGTCTTTAATATAATTATTTATTACAGCAAACAATCTTTAGACAATAAACGTTTCGTCATACGATTTGGTATGACAAAAATATAAAGGTTAGGTTAGGTTAGGTTAAAACTGTGACCTACGCACGAGCCGAGCGAGCGAAGCGAGCGGTGCCGCGGCAGCGGCCGGCGAGTGCCAAAAACGACTAGATTATATAGAAAGAAACTATGGAAAAAACAGGCTACCCGAAACTGAACTACATAGTTACACGAAATTAATTATTTAAAAAAAAAACTACTAAATATTTGGCAATTTTTTTTTTTGCGTAAAATGAGTATTTCGAACTGAAATATTTGACAACATAAAAATTGGTAAAAGTTCTAGTTGGTAAACAAGTTATTGTATAAACGTTTACATGCTAAACATTAGGTTTGCGTTACAATTATTTGTAAAGAGATTTTTTGCTAAGTAATAATTTGGCAAATGAAATTATGCGAAAAATTGTTTGGGAAGTGATAATTTGGCAATTTCTTTTCGATGAAACAAGGGAGACCCCTTTTCTCCAGTCCATATTTCTTCGGGTGTTAAGTATGCTAGAGCTCTTGTTGGACAGCGATTGGTTATATGCTGCTGTCGACACTGCTTCTGCCCAGTACTGCTTCTGTAATTTAGCATTAATAAGCATACAACGAGCTCTCTCTAGCAAGGTGCGGTTCATCCTTTCAGCCATCCCATTTTGTTGCGGTGTGTAAGGTAGATATTCTCTACCATTGTCTTTACGGAGAGTCTTTATTCTTAAATTAAGCTGATTTTCAACTAGTGCTTTATATTGTTTGAATTTTTCAAAGACATCTGATTTGTTTTTAATTAAATAAACAAATACTTTCATTGAAAAGTCATCGACAATGAATGAATGAATTAATGAAAGGCACCGATCCCAGCGTGGTTTAACCAGACTCGATAAATCGAATGAACCCCAAGATTTGCACTAGCCCATGAAGTCTCATGTTTCATGGGGCTACAAAGGCCATTGCATATCAAGGAGTAGACCGGGGGGCGCGGTAATGGTAAGGAAGACGTGCCCTCAGGATAGGAAAGGATTTACGAGCCATACCGGATATGCATCCTTGAGTAAGCAATGGACTAGTGGAGAGACGGGTGTTATTTGTCTTTGGATGAGCATCTTTTTGAGACATGTTGACATGACGGCGCTATGTTGTTTCGAGTCCATCTTCATTTATTCTTCTGGTTTCTTGTAGATCTCGCTGGCAGCCTTCATGATCCTGTATCGGTCTGTAGCCGTGTCCATCCAAAAGTTGAATTCCTTGTCGGAGTTGGTCGAGTCTTGTTTAGGGTTGTCGTTCCATGTGTAAATAGGTCGGCCTACTTTCTTGGATTTGGCCTTGTTCTGCATTGCTGCGTGTAACAGGTGCGGTTTGCCGTGCCGTGTGAACGTGTGCGAGATAGCACATCCTGCGGTTCTTGATGCGTTTGGTTACTGTTTTTCCGTCTAAGATTTCATGCATCTGCTTTTGTCTTGGTTTATTTCTGGCGTAGTTAATCAAGTCTCTCATGATGACTCTCTCATATCTTCTCGGTCTTGACCTGTTAGCTTTAGTGATTGCCGACACTTTCAATATGTATCATACAAGGTACGAGCACCATTCCATACATGAGTCTGGCTAGTTTCCAGTCCACCTTTGAGTTTCTTATGAATGGTAATAGTGTGCTTTTCCTATGTATGTGCCTAGGTATTTAATTTCATCGACAGTATGAAGATTTAATCCGTTAATTGACACGTAGGTCGCTTTCTGCTTAGCTATTCGGTCTTCAATTAGTATATTTGTTTTGTT
Organism: Xanthia togata; assembly: GCA_963853775.1. NCBI lineage: Eukaryota > Metazoa > Arthropoda > Insecta > Lepidoptera > Noctuidae > Xanthia > Xanthia togata. The sequence continues at coordinate 11,433,289 of OY970792.1, read as the reverse complement.
TCGTTTATTTGTAGGCCGACACGGTAGTGTCGTATACCATATTAAACCCCTACTAGGTATAGTAAGGGTTTAGTAGGGGTTTTCTTTTAGATAATCTGTAATGAAGATGAGGTCGTCCGCGTATAGCACCAGGGGGAGTGAGATTTCGCGATCTTGGTTTAGTTTGATCAATTGAGTAAGGATCTCATCCATGACCAGGGTTAAAAGGCGAGGGGATAACGGGCAACCTTGTTTGACTCCTTTCCTTTAATAATCCAACTATTTTTCTGACCACACCATTTGATGTGTGTGCGTTCATTCATGCAAACCTTGATTATCCTGTTGGTTAGTGACTTCTTTGTTCTATGTATTGAAATGTCTTGCAGTGCTTGGGAGGTCGACGTTGTCTAAAGCTTTTTCTATGTCCAGAGCGAGTACATAAATTCTTTTACCTGCGCGCCATTCTTCGTCCAGAACCCTTTTTAGCGTAAATATGTGATCGTCTGTAGATCTGTTGTTTAAAAAGGCCGCTTGGTAGCTGCCTAATTGTTTTATTGTTTCGTCTATTTTTTTTACTAACTGCCTCGTTGGTTTGGTGGTCGCAAGCGCCACTGCTGAGCATGAGGTCCCGGGCTCGATTTCCGGGTCGGGCAAAGTGTTATTGGGTTCTTTCATCAGAAATTCCTCAGTAGCAGCCCGGAGTCTGGACATGTGCCCGGTCGACGGCAATAGGCTCGCCTCCAATTACATGGGATTCAAACATAACTGGCAAAATGTGGGTGTACTATAGGTACACCTCTGCCCAACCCTTCGGGGATTACAGGCGTGATGTTATGTTATGTTTCTAATTTTTTTAAACGTAGGAGGCTTAGATTATGTAGCCCGTATTGCAAACCGATATTCGTGGATATTCATTTGGATCTTTAGGGTTGTTTTTCTTCGGAGTTGGTACTTGCATTGTTTCTAGCCACGTGTCGGGTTTTTTGACGGTTTCAAGGCCCCACGGACGTTCCGCGTTGCAAACGCAGGTACAGCTCTGAGCAAGTGTACTTAGTTGCGGTAGAAGGCTGATTTCTAAGTATTGTGTATCCATTGTCATCCGTGACTTCAACCGATAACGGTGTACCTAATGTTGATGTTAATTGTTCATATGGTGTTAATGAGCTAACTTATTGGGGGCTGTTCAGGAAGCGGGGTTTTGTAGACTGCCTTTGTTCGTCTCTTTTTGTTGTATTTAATTATTACCTACCGTTTAGGTATGTTGTGGTGTACTTTTGTTGGTTGTTTCTTGCGTTAGTCTTTGAAGATTATTGTTGTACTGTTCATCGGCGGTAGGTTTAGGCAGGTTTATGTGAAATAAAATATATTAATTTGAACTTGAACTTGGCGCTCATGACCCAGCTATCATAGTGATGATCATTGTAAAGAATAATTATGTATATTTCCGAGTACTGTTGCCGGCCGGTGAACACAGCAGTGTGTTCCCGTGATTTATATGCACATGCACATTTACGAGATAAAATTCAGCCGCGGCGATTAGAATATCTTCTCCTCCCCAGAAGGTCTCGTTAAACTGCGCGGTTATGTATTTTGTTATCATTTGTTCCTGAGAAAGCTTGCTGTTAGGAATAAAGTCTTGAATGTTATTCCTTTATGCTAGGCAAATTATGGCGTCACCGCGGTTATCCGAAACATACCTAGGTAGCGAGGTCTCGGCAGACAGACATGTGGTCGAAAGTTAGGCTCATAATGATATTTATTTGGTGCGCAATCGCGTTAACAGACAATTGCCGTCCTTTTGAATGGCTGCTATTATTACCATTGTAAAAATATTGTTTGGGAGTCGGAACCCCATGGTGCCGATGGCCGGGCGAGCAGATTTAGTTTCGAGACAGAGATACAAAATTTTGACAGGGTCATGCGTTGACTGAAATTTATGAGTTCCTCTTTGTTTTTCTATAGAAATGTATCTCATTTTAAAGTTTTTTGTTTTTGCTAGATTTTTTTTCGCCAGACGCATCGAAGCGTGGACCGCATCTGGATTGCAGCCCCTTGCGTTCCATTTTCTATTTGTTAGGTGCGCATACCTAACAAATAGACCGAGCCCGAAATCGTAAATTCACCAATTCACCACGCAACACTCACAAAACAAAGCTCCGATTTAAATAACGTTTTTGGAACACTATAAACAGCACAGAATATTATTAAAAATGTCCCACACGCATTATTCTAAAGTTGGGTACATTATTTAGCCCAAACCTGTGTAGGGGCAGAATGAACAAGTGACTTAAATTGATGGTCTTATACGACAAAATAGTTTTGTACGAAATATAAAGCGATAATGCCATTATATAGGTATTTAATATGCGCATAATAAATAATAGAATAATAGTAATATGATTTATAACATTATCTTAGAAAATAAGAGTTTAATGTGCGCTTGGCACTTCACCGCTGCAAATGCACGCTTGCAATGTTGTCCTTTAATCTATCAAATAATATACAGAATTTGCAAAGCAAGCAACGCCCTGAAAGATAAATAAAGATTTCACCAGATAATTTTGAGATCCTTGAATGCTCTGGAACGCTCGCCTGATATCCGGAACGCACTTAGGTAGACACCTCACTTAAGCACTATTTTAATGTATTTATTTGGCGATTAGTAAGGTCACAGCATTATCAAAAACAATATAAAAACACCAGTATCAACGCACTGTTCGAATTTACCGGCAAGCGACGCGATCTTGCCATATGTACAGACAGTTTTTTTTCGCAAAAAATTATGGGTCGGAGCTCGCTCCCGAAACGACCTTACTGTTCGACGACCAATCTGTCTCTCCTTCATTGAAAAGTCATCGGCAAATGTAAAAAAGTAGTGTGCTCCGCCAAGGGACTGAACCTCTATCGGCCCGCAGACATCTGAGTGAATGAGATCATCGATTTTGCTCGGGATCCTTCTGATAGGAATGAATTCCTTGTTTGCTTTCCCTCCAAACAAGATATGCATACTACTTTATTTTTGTTTTCCATTGTCACACCATTATTTGCTAACAATTTGTTCAGGTCTTCAAAGTTTAAATGTGCCATTCTCAGATGCCATAAGTAGCAGTCATTTTCTTTTGTTGCAGATATGTATGCAGGAATACTTTTTGTGTTTAGCCGGTACATATTGTTTGCTAATTTTGCAGCTGCTACTTCTTCACTAAATTTGTTAAAAATTTGACATCTTTCTTTGTCAAATTGTACTTGACAGCCCTTCTTTATGATTTGGCTAACAGAAAGAAGGTTAGTAGCTAGTTCAGGAACAAAGAGGACATTCTGTATTTGGATCTTTTTTGACTTCTTGAGTAACTTGTCAACAATACTGATATCAGTATTGTTGACAAGTTACTTTTCCACATGCTTTTACAATAAGCTTCTTATCATCGGCTACTTTAATGGTATTTACTGGAGATGGTATTTCGTCGTAAAGCCAGTCACGGTGCATTGTTAAATGCATTGATGCTCTTGAGTCGATATACCAACAGTCATCATTTTCTGTTGTTCTTGCAGAAAATACAGCCACAAAGCCGGAGTTCTCACTTGCCTTTTGTTCTTTCCGTTTATTCCTACAGTACTTGCTTATATGCCCATATTTGTTACATACATAGCACCTCGGACGTTTGTTAGGTTTGTTCACTTTATCTGGAGCTTGTTTGGCATTCTGCGCATAGTTATTCTTACTTTTATTGACAAAAAGTGCCACATTGTCTGATTTTCTGACATCTTGTAGTAATTATAGTCGTTATAGAATCTGCTGTAATTGCCATACCGGAGCTCTCAAGTGCCACTATCATTGGTTGATACATTTCAGGTAACCCAGCAATTAGTAAGGTTTCAAGTCATTCTTCATTCACAGAGAAACCGATGTTTCTTAATTTATGGGCAGTGCTCATTATTTTATTTACGTAGTCTTCGACATTCTGACAACTATCTAAGGTTGTAGTGGTCAGATCTCTCAATAAACCAACACGTCGTGTGAGACCGTTATCATCGAAAGCTTTAGCCAGGTTGTTCCACACCTCTTTCGCTGTTTTCGCTTCTTAAATGTGTACATAGTTAATTGGAGCAACTAATAAAATTATTTTTGACTTAGATTTCGTGTCTAATTTTGGGTCGTCTTTTTCAACTGAGGTGATACAACTCAATAACTCTTCATGTTCAAGATATGTTTGAACGGCGAATCTCCATGTGGGATAGTTAAGTTATCTCTTCCCGTCAGCTTTTCAATCAGAGTCATTGCATTTGCAGACATTTTTAGCTGATGAAGATTACCTAGCTGAAGATTTTGTATCACGCTTTTGCTGTCACGACCACGCGTCAACGTTAAGTCTAATTAAAAGTCACTGAGTCACAAAAACAGCACTACTGTTTTTATAACTTTTAATTTTACTATCTTTATAATTATTTTCACTTGATTTGGAAGAATTATGTAGATCTGAGCCCAAAACCTGATACATTTATTAAATAAAGCAAGTGAAAATAATTGGTACGTTCATTTATTTGAAAGATTACCACAGACTACAGAGCATAGAGAATCGTTACTAGTGAAGTACTTTTAGTAATATGGTAGTGATGTAACAATTGATAAAGAAGAAAGGTGTTAAATTTATAACCACAACAGTGCGTAAGATGATTTCCGACTCGTGTTGACTTATACATTCGTCGGAAACCTATTTTCCGCACTAGTATCATAAATAACAATTTTGCTTGTTTTTAACCAATCACAAAATATATTATATCACCAACCTACATGGTCCTCAAATGAACTAATAATAAGATAGATATAAGAAAAATTCCAGACTTTTATATACACTTTGCATTGATGAAAAGTCAGTCAAAGTCACAGTCAGTGAAAGTCAAAAAGTCAAATTCAAAAACTCAAATTCTGTCAATCAAAGTCAAAAGGTCAAAGTCAGTCAAAGTCAAAGTTAAAAAGTCAGTCATGAATGTTGTTTATCATTTATATACGTCGTCCAATATGTCAGATGTTACACATCCTATGCGACTAATGTATGGCTCGCTCGTTTCTTTTTTTTTCCCGTATAATGCATAGTGAAACGTTGTATGATAAACGTGCGTAAGATGATTTCCGACTCGTGTCGACTTATACATTCGTCGGAAACCTATTTTCCGCACTTGTATCATAAATAACAATTTTGCTTGTTTTTAAACAATCACAAAATATATTATATCACCAATCTACATGGTCCTCAAATGAACTAATAATAAGATAGATATAAGTAAAATTCCAGACTTTTACATACACATTGACATTGATGAATCAATTAATGTTCTGGCAGTTTCAGTAATTTATGGGGCCTACCCAAATTCGCTTTCTTTGGCATTGTTCGAATCGTTGAGCTCCTTAAGTTCTGAGTTGAGTTGCTTTCACGATTGCTAACAAATGCGTCTAGAGACTGGAAAGGTCTACTCAATCTGTCTTGTCCTTTTCCTCAAAATACCATTAAAGAGTCCAATCCATATGGCTTTTACATGATCTGACCAAGATTATATCCAGACTTTAAAAGAGACTGTGACCTTTGAGTTTGTTTTGGCCTTTCTCTTCAGAGAAGTCAGATACGAAATAACGATCTCATCTAGTTTTTTTAAAATATGATGGACGTGTAAAAGTGTTTGTTCAAACCCACGAACAGAACTAAAATCATTCATCATTTATGTGTTTTACATTTTTCAGTTGAATTAATGAAATTGGGAAGAAGCTTAGCTAAAGAAAATTCTGGAATCTATAGATATTGGTTTTATCCCATAGCGGCCGTGAATATTTACAACCCTGAGGATATCGAGGTACCTATAAAGATAGAGTGTGATTCAAACAATATATAAAGGAAGTGATTTATGTGTATTTTTAATATTTCCTTGTTATTGCAGACAATTATCTCTATTTTCGGATTCGGTCGCCAGTCACTTCTTCTTTTCGTGTGGTTAGTAACTAACCTGGTGTCAGAGTTTTAAAGCCGCCCACGGGCCTCTGACTTGGTTTCACATGCCAGTCACTGAAGAGCACGGACGCTCCCAACTGTGCTCCGCAAAAGTTTTATTTTATGTTTAGTGAAATGTGCACTCCAGATGTTGCGTTACAAGCCGGGCATTGAAATCGAAGTGTTTTTTTGTGTTTTGCGGTGGTTGTAACTTTATATAGCCAAAAATACATTCAAATAGTACAAAAGTGGGTGGAATAAGCGTTTATGATCTCAGGTGAGAGATCTAGTGCCTAAGTACGAGGGAATAACTGCCACAGGACCCAGTTGCAAGCTGCCTGGTGAGACCTTTCCATGTATTTCAGGAATCCGTTAAAGAGTTCCGCCTAAAGTCTAGAGTGGGTCTCATTATACATCCATAGATTTTTTATGCTGTATTTACAATTTATTCGACTAACTTTAAACTATAATATAATACGCGTGTAATATTTGTGTAGTGCCCAAAATGTGTTCGAAAAGGGTATGTTTTTTTGCGACTGCTCATTCTTTTGTTAGACATTTGGTGTGAGTCGAGGGTCGCAGGTAGCTAGCTGTTGACCAACAAAGAAATCCTTTTAGTTTTAGTGCTCTTGACTCTGACACTGGATTTTGAAACCTATATCTTCGAAGGCAAGTGTTGTTTTGTGTGTGGTGGTCAAGTTATTTTTGTGATGAAGTGTTTAAGTATACATATTTAATAATTGTGAAGTTCAAGACGGCTGAAGACTGAGATAAGATTAAGAAGGCTGCTAGCAAGATTTACAAGAAACCTGAAACAGATAGTAACCAGAAGAAGACAATGGAAACAGCAATGTGTAACACAGCATAGCAGTGATATAGAAAAGAGTCGAAAAAGCAGTTAACCCTGACAAAATATGCACCGGTGAAGCTGGACATAAACCAATCTGGCGGCGACGTCGTTAAAAGATGCCAATCCATAGATAGCTATCACCCGTCTCTCCACTAGTCCATTGCCTACTCAAGGATGCATATCCGGTATGGCTGGAATCCTTCCATATCCTTTTGGCACGGTCTTCCTTACCATTACCGCGCCCCCCGGTCTACTTCCTGATATGTAATGACCTTTGCAGCACCATGCAACATGAGGCTCCAAGGGCTAGTGCAAATCGTGGGGTTCATTCGATTTATCGAATCTGGTTAAACCACGCTGGGATCGGTGCATTTCATTCATTCATTCGTTCATATTGCAGAAAATTGTCTCGAACATGAAATTCAACGAGAAAAGTCAAGTCTACAATGTTTTAAAGCCTTGGCTTAGAGATGGACTTCTTGTAAGCAAAGGTTAGTGCTGCATGTAGATTATTTTTTGGATATTTACATACCTAAAGGTTATTCTGATAATAATAATTTATATTCATCATTGTTTTAAGGTTCAAAATGGCAACAAAGAAGAAAAATTCTGACACCCACTTTCCATTTCAACATTTTGCGTCAATTTGGTCAAGTTCTTGAAAATAATAGTCAGCGCTTTGTGGAGAGCCTCAAAAAGGTGTCCGGTCGGCCTGTAGACGTAGTACCTATTATCTCAGAATTTACTCTCAACTCTATATGCGGTAAGTACCTACCTATCCGCAGTATAACATAACTTATCTAAATAAATTCTTGGTGCCTTGCGATACGTTCACATTGCCATTTTAGAGGTTAGGTAACAATGGGAGGGGGATATTAAATGTTTTAATAATTTATAGATAAAATAGGAATTATCTTAACACTTATAGAACCATGTGAACTGTAATGTCTTTATACGCATATCTGAGATTTATAGAGCCAACTTTAAATTTACTCAAGCTAAGTAGGTGCGTTTAACGCGTTTCATTCCTTACATTTATTTCCGGAAACTTATAAATGAATATTTAACTTTTTATATACTTGTACTTATTATTATTATTTTAAGTCTGTTAGTTTTTATATCTCACATGATATAAAAACTATACGTGTGTGTAAATAAAATATTGAACTTAGTTATGTATGTATTGCAAATATATCCGTATATTTCGCCATGTCGCCATTATATTCGTGCGAAGCTAGGGCTAGTCGCTCAATAAAAAATATGCATTCATAAACAACTGTAGAAAAAAGTAACACCTACCTAAAAATTTTATCTGGCCACGACATGTATAGCAAAGAAATTCGGATATTTCGACATATCGCCATTACACCCGTTTAAAGCTAGGACTAATCGTTAAATACACAGACTACATAGGGATACTAAGTCCATAAGACTTTTTTATGCCATTCCCCCTCTAAAAAGCTTATTTTATTAAAAATGAATAAAAAGCACTTTTAATCACTATTTTGGTGTTTGAATTTAGAATACACCAATATATTCGACCTCCATCTCAATGCTATACAACCTCCTTGCGTAAAAATACTCGATACAAACTCCTTGTGCAAAGAATACTCGACATACAAATTCCTTGTGCAAATAACTCTTCGAGATTTTATTGGTCGATATTTTCGACAAGGAGTTTAGCATAAGAATAAAAACTGTTTTGTGTTCTTTGTTCGTATTAGTTAATTGGTGCTATTATAAATACTGTCATTTGTACGAACACAAATTGATCCAATGTTAATGTGCATATTAATCAATTTAACCTTCCTTTTTTCTTCATTATATGTCTATTTTCGCTTAAATCTTTCTTTATCTCGTAGTCATCTTATAAAGTATTCTATGCAACTCTTGAATAAAACAGATTTATATCGAGGGCCATGAATCACTCGCGTCGCTCAGGATTCTATCACTAATTTAATAATATATTGTTAAATCCGAATTCATAAAAAAACTGTAGAAAAAAAATACACCATAACCTACCTATAAATGTTATGTCTAACGATGCCAAAGAATTGTCTTCAGCAGAAATTGTTTGTCCCATTTTCATTCTTATTGTGACTTATCATTTCAGAGACCGCAATGGGCACCAAGTTGAGTGATTATAATAAATCAGAAATAAGTGCTTACAAAGATGCAATATACAATTTAGGATATATGTTTTTCCAAAGACTTTCCAAATTGTATTATTTTTTTGATTTCTTATTTTATTTATCACCACTGAGTAGAAGACAGGACGGTTATCTAAAATTAGTGCATGGTTTCACAAAGAATGTAATTGCGGAAAGAACAGAGTACATAGAAAAATATGGAACAAACATACCTGAGCCGACTGCAGATGATGATGATACTTACGTATACAAGAAGAAGAAGAAGACCGCCATGTTGGATTTATTAATATCAGCCAAGAAGGAAGGACTAATTGACGATATTGGCATTCAAGAAGAAGTGGATACGTTCATGTTCGAAGTGTGTAAACTCGTCAACTGATAATATAATATTGTTTACAAACATTACAGTTAAATAGTAAATGTTTTGTTTTCAGGGTCATGATACCACAGCTTCTGGATTGACGTTTTGCTTTATGCTCCTTGCTCATCACAAGAACGCACAGGTTAGTCAAATTTTAAAATGGCTGTAACCTTTTTCTGACTAGGTAGTTCAAAATAGCGGCTACATCGATACACATTTTTTTTTTTTGGTTTGGAAATTATCAAATAACTTCTCCCGCTCTGGGCGGAGCGGGAGGGCGTGTCAGACTCTTACTGACTAAAACCCACCCGTGTTCCACCAGTTTATGTTCAGCTTTAACAACCACCAGGTTGCCAGCTCATTCAGCAGAGTTAATATGATACGTGGTGGCTCTCTAATAATTGTTCGTAACAATATGAAATTTAAAGAACATAAGGATATTGTGAGCCTCTCTGTTGAGTGAGTTATTGAATTAGCTCGCATTGAGCTTGAGCAGTTTATTGTAATGAGCGTGTATAGGCCCCCATGTGCTGCATGTGATATTTTTGAGAAATATATGGAAGAAGTATTATCAAAGACTTGTAACAAGTAATAAAACAGTAGTTGTCTGTGGAGATTTCAACATTAATATACTGGAAAAATCTGCTATAGAAAATAAATTTATAACTTTATTAAAGTCATATAATTTGTACAATACGAGTACACCTGTATTGACAATATTTTTACAAACTTAAGACCTTATGGCCATTTAATTATAACTGAGTTGGACTCTGATCACTGTGGCCAGTTAGTCACTTTCCCTCAGAAAACAGTCAGGGCTCAAAGAAAACTTGTGATTTTTGGTCCTGTAAATAAAAGTAGCTTAGGACAATTTAAAAATCATTTTATGGAAAAACTACCGGGTTTGCCTTATCACAACGACCCTGATCGAGTTTATACTTCACTATTTAACCTCATCAATTATGAGTTTAGGAAGGTTTTCATCTAAAAAACATTGCCTGTTTGTGGCCGCGTTATATTTAGTGATTGGGCAACACCAGGTATTTACAAAAGTAGGCAAAGGTTATTTGAACTGTATCATGAAAAAACATAACCATGATGAAACTTTTAAAGAATTTGTTTCGAAATATTCTAAAACTAAAAAAAGCCATACACATTAAAAATAAAATAATACCTTCTGGAAATAAAATTAAAACAACAGTACGGAATTATAAATGAATTGGGACAATTTTGCTCTTGTACTTTCTACATGTTTCTTCCAATTTAGGTTTGAATCTCATTTTAGGCCTAAAAATGTAAATTCGTTTATTTCTTCTAAATTAGTTAATTTGTTGTGTTAATGTATTTAGGTTTAGTGGGGTTCTCTGGTATGTTCTGAATTGGCATATTTTAGTTAAGTTTATTTCTAAGTTATGTTCGTTTAACCATTGCTCACTTTCTGTGAAGGTTTTTTTTAATGCTAGATGGTCAACATTCGCGGGCGTATTAAATAATAAAGAGACATCGTCAGCGAACAAAATACACGACAAAATAATCTGTTTTGGCCAGTCATTTATATATAATATAAATAAGGTACATCCTAAAACACTTCCTTGGGGTATTGAAGTATTCATGGTAGCCATGTCTGATCGTATGTAATAAATTTCCTGGTCCATGCTATCAAAATATTCTATTTCTACGAATTGTACTCTGTCTTGTAAATATGATTTAAACCAATTTAAAGCTTGTACTCTAATACCCGAACCGTATAGTTTTTGTAATAAAATTTTGTGTGACACCTTGTCACACGCCTTCGTCATGCCTAGGAATAGTCCACTAGCGTATTTTCTTTCGTTAATGCAACTGTAAATTTCCTGTACGTAGTTGTATACCGCTAAAGTTGTTGAGCATTTTTTCCTAAAAACCGAATTGGTATTTATCTAAAATATCATATTTTTCTAAAAATCTATTGACATTGCGTTTTCGAAATTTTTTGAGATACTTATTTGGTAACAGTGCAATAGGCTTATAATTATTAGGGTTTTCTGAATTTCCTCCTTTTTTCGGAATTGGGCGTGCTTTCGCAATTTTAAGTTTTTCTGGGAAACTTCCCTCGTCAAAAGAAATATTGATTAGTTTATTGAGAGGCGATGTTAGCTCCATTAAGCATTTTTTAACTAATAGCGGCGGGATATCGTCTACTCCAAAGCTACGTTTATTTTGCATACCGCGTATAATCTTAAAAAACTCTCGCTCGGTTACCAGTTCGATGTACATGGAGTTTATTGCGGGCGTATGCACCGAATGTGACGATGGCCCACAGCTGGCGCCGCTACTCCCGTATTTTTTTTTATCTACACCTACCGATACGAAATAATCATTAGATGCGATGCAAACTTGTTGTGTTGATTTTACTATTAGGTTATTTAATTTTAAGGTAATGTTCTTAAGATTTTGTTTAGTTTTATTTATTACTGACCACATCGTTTTTGTTTTATTTTTTTAAGGCATTCATCTCTTGTAATTAACTAATTTTTTTGAAGTTTTAATGCATCTTTTTAACATTTTCGAGTATTATTTGTAGTGTTTTTTTAAATATGGCGCTATTGAGCTGATATGAGATAATTCTAGTCAATCTTTTATTTTTGCATGATTGTTTTAGTCCCTTAGTAAGATAATTGTTTGTTTTATTTTGCATTGTCTTTATCCGTTTTTTTTTGGTATGTATTTATTCAAATTCGATTGTAAAATGTCATGAAATCTATTAGAAGTTTTATTTATGTCAAAGTTTTGATAAAAAGTGTCATTCCAGTTTATTTTATTAAGTGCTGATTGGAAATTTGTCAAATTAATATAATTAAAGATTCTTTTAGTAACGTATGGTGTCCTTTTAAGTCTTTGCGTTTCCTTGTTCCTAAGGCCGTATATTAAGCAATTGTGATCTGAGATACCATTATTGTTAACAGTCATTTCGAATTCTGGGCTACTAGTATTTGTAAATAAGAGATCTATACAAGTCGACGTTAATTTTGTGGTTCTTGTAGGAGTTTTGATGACTTGATGTAGGTTTAGTTCTGTCATGATATTGTTAAGTCACTGATATACCTTTGCTTTTTTTAAATAATCCAAGTTAAAATCTCCGGTAATTATGAGGCATTTGTTATTGTACTTTCATGTAATGAGCTGCAGAAGTTGATTTAAAAAGTTAAAGAACTGTTCTATATTTCGATCGGGCCTATAAACAAGAATAATAATTAGTTTTGGTGACTTAATTTTTATGGCACAACATTCCACTACATATTCGACTGATAGATTGGTAATTTCGGGTAGTTCTTTGCAATTTAATCCCGTTCGTGTCAGAATGGCAGCTCCACTGAACTGAACTGAACTCGTATCCATTGACTGTAATTAGTTCTTTTTGATGATTTCTAATCCACGTCTCGGTAAGGCAGACTACATTATAAAGTTCATTATCTAGTAGACTCTCAAGAATATGAGTTTTGTTTTTGAGACTTTGCACGTTTTGTATGAATATTTTAAAGTTGAAAAGTATGGTCTTTGGGCTGTTTGTAATCACTACTGTGGCTGATTCTCAACTGTGGAGTAGCAGATGTGGTTGTCACGGATGTGGTTTGTGGTGCAGACGTGATGTGGCTCATAAATGTGTGTGTGTGTGTTTTCAAATGGATTTTCGTGGTTTCTTCGCGACAGATTTCGTTCTTCTCTGTATTTTCTTCTTTCTTTTAGTTCGTCCGAATCGAAATAATTATTCTGAAATATGAAGTCCTTGCTCTTTCAAAAATCTTGCCTGTGACATGATGTACTTCGTCATTCTTTTTTTGCTGACGAGCTCTATTTGTATTGGGCGTTTTAGCCCATTTCTACCTATGCGGTGTAATTCTTCAATATAACCAGTTAAGTCAATGTTCAGCTTGTCTTGGAATGCGTACATTATTCTGTCCTCAAGATCTCCTTCAGTTTCCCGATAGTACTCATTTAGAAATGAGTAAGCAGAATGCCAAAAATAAAATCGATCAGACCTGTGGAAGACGCTCACATCCATTCATTAACTAGTTAGGAGCTGATAATCTTCAAACGGCAGAACCGATTTTTAAAGGGTAAAAACGGGACCGAAAAGACTATAAGACTTCGCTGTCCGTCCGTCCGTCTGTCACCAGGCTGTATCTCATGAACCGTGATAGTTAGATAGTTGAAATTTTCACTGATGATGTATTTCTGTTGCCGCTATAACAACAAATACTAAAAACAGAATAAAATAAATATTTAAGGGGGCTCCCATACAACAGACATGATTTTTTTGCCGTTTTTATAGATAATGGTACGGAACCATTCGTGCGCGAGTCTGACTCGCACTTGGCCGGTTTTTATAAAACATGTCTAAGAACCATTGCAAGAAAACCTGCTTTCAAATAAAGAAAACCGCATTCAAATTGGTTCACCTGTTTAAGAGCTACGGTGCCACAGACACACACGCACATAGCAGTCGAACTTTTAACACTAGGGGTGTTAAAAGTAGTGTTTGCGTCGGGGGTTAAAAATAACGAAACCTATGTACATTTTTATTAAAAGTTTAAGGTCCTATTAAGTCCTACTTATCTCTAAAAATGAATATATTTATTTAACAGGAAAAGATTTTTGCCGAAATGAAGGAAATCTTCGGTGATTCGAAGCGTTCAGTCACTATGGACGACTTACCCAAGATGAAATACTTGGAACGATGCATTAAGGAGTCACTGCGGCTGTACCCTCCGGTGCACTTCATCGGTCGAGCCTTAAACGAAGAGATGACACTGAGTAAGTAGAGTATTGTGTGAAGCCCCTACCTGACATTACATGGTGTTTGACTTTTTTTTTTGGGCGGGAAATTATCGAACAACTTCTCCCACTCTGGGCGGAGCGGGAGGGCGTGTCAGACTCTTACTGACTAAAACCCACCCGTGTTCCTTCAGTTGCCTGTACGTTGTCAGGGGCCACGGTATCCCTTTCGGACTTTCCCGCGACCCCAGCAGGCATCGACAAATATGCTGACATCTCGCTGGGAATCGGCCTGAGATTTCCGACGCCCAGGGCGTCTCCTGCGGCGTGCGAGCGTGAGGGCGCGAAATTTGCCTCTCCCTCACGCGTTCCACCTCCTCCTTCACGAGCATTACTGCTTCGCAGAAGGAGCTGATGGCCTCCCATGCCCTCTTGCTCCGTACGATGGCCTGGACCAGGGCCGGACGCGATAGATCATCGCCATCGATCGCCTCCACGAAGACACGGCGATGCTCTGCCCAAACCGGGCAGACCTCCACCGCATGCTCCACCGTGTCCTCCAATATTTTTATCCGATCCCTTTGGTTTCCCCTGAAGAACACAAGCCTCCATTTCGTCTTTCCATTTTTCTGTCTCTTTTGCAATTATTACCTGCTTTATATTCTAGGTAATTATACAATCCCGGCTGGAACGTTTTGCCACATCCAAATCTACGACCTGCATCGCCGCCCTGAGCTGTTCAAGAACCCCGAGGAGTTCGACCCCGATAGGTTCCTGCCTGAGAACAGCGCGGGAAGACATCCTTATGCGTACATACCCTTCAGTGCTGGGCCTAGAAACTGCATAGGTAAATGATAAGTTTTGACATCGATAACTGTATTGAAAGCAAACCCATATAACTATCCTTTCCCAATTAAGACTGAAATACCATATTCTCATGTTATACAGAGGACCCTGTCAAAATCCCTTGAACAACAAAAATACTCTACACAAAATTGCATTGTACAGGTCAAAAATTCGCCATGATGGAGATGAAGGTAGCCGTGGCGGAGGTGTTTAGGGAGTTCAAACTGGAGCCAGTCACTCATCCCGAAGACATTCAGATAATCACCGACCTCGTGCTAAGAAACGACGGGCCTGTCGAAGTTACCTTTGTCAAAAGACAATAATCTAATCCTAGATATATTATGTAGAATTTATTAAAGATTTTTGGAAATGTTACAATTCATGTTTAAATTGATGTAGTTCAAAATAATTAATACTTTAAATAGATTCAATAGAAAGCCATAATAATTATAAATTGCGCAAAAATCTGCAGAATGTGATAGCTCCCACCAGGGCCGCGTCGCCCATTTGTCATAAGTGTGCGGCGCACACAGGCGCCAGGGCATTATTATTTTATTTTTTTACCCTATCATATTTATCAGTCATCAATCATTATAGTCGAGTATCGATAAGTAAGTACAAATCACCAAGACAATATTTACGTCTGTAATTCAAGTTTACATCATTTGAACTGACCCAATGTCTCGGGTTTTAGTTTACATGAATATAATTATGAGCTCTACATTAAGCGTCTGCAACACGACCGCCAACCGCGTCCCACAGAGTACAGAGGTGACCTTGGTGGTTAAGTCAAAGTCCAATAATTTATTTCAATTAGGCACAAAAAAGGCACATTTGAACTTTGAACACAATTATACTGCAGACCGAATAGTATAACCTGCCTCTCTGCTTAGCGTTTGTGGACTACGAGAAAGCTTTACATTCGATCGAAACATGGGCTGTACTGCAGTCTCTTCAACAGTGCCATAGCGACTATCGGTACATCGAGGTGTTAAAGTGTCTATACGAAAACGCCGCTATGTCAATCCGACTCCATGACCAGACCTCGAAACCAATCCTTCTGCAGCGAGGTATGAGACAGGGAGACGTTTTCTCTCCGAAACTGTTCGTTCCGCGGCACTGGAGGATGTCTTCGAGGTTCTGGACTGGAAAGGGCTAGGCATCAACTTCAATGGCGAGTATATCACTAACCTTTGGTTTGCCGACGACATGGCTGAGACCATGGAAGACCTCAGTACAATGCTCGATGACCTCAGTAGAGCCTCCGAAAAAGTGGGTCTAAAAATTAACATGGACAAGACAAAGGTCTTGTCAATGCCCAAGTAACTCCCGCTCTTATGAAGATCGGAGAAGCTACGCTCGAATAGGACAAACTGTCCGGCTAGGTAGGTCCAACTTTGAGAAAGAGGTCAATCGTCGAATCCAACTCGGCTGGGCAGCGTTCGGGAAGCTACGCAATATCTTCTCGTCCATACCGCAGTATCTCAAGACGAAAGTCTTTGACCAGTGCGTGTTGCCAGTGATGACCTATGGCACTGAAACATGGTCACTCACAATGGGCCTTATCAGAAGGCTAAAAGTCACCCAAAGGGCAATGGAGAGGGCTATTATGCTTGGAGTTTCCCTATCAGAAATGAATCCGCAGGAGAACCAAGGTAACCGACATAGCCCGAAGAATTGCCAAACTTAAGTGGCAATGGGCAGGGCACATTGCTCGCAGAACAGATGGCCGATGGGGCTGAAAGATTGTGGACTGGCGACCGCGTACCGGAAGACGTAGCGTTGGAAGGCTTTCGGTTGAAATGATGATGATGACGAGGCGATGATGGTTAACGACCAAATTTCGTTTGAACTAACAACGACCTCGGTTTAAAGAGCTTCGCTAGCGACCAAGGGTGAAGGTTGAGTCGGCGGCTGACTGCCGTCTAGACGCGCCGCCATCTCGGATTTTCATTCGGACTAAATTCACGCTTTCTCTCTCTCTCTCTCTATCGAATTAGAAGAAGACAGTCACAAGTATGAACGCTTTTTCGCGTGACCACTTCTGCTAGTTTAAAGACAGCCATTTTTTAAATATTATCTTGAATAATTTCCAATATTCATCTATTTACAAATAAATAACTAGAGAAGATTAGGCAAAACCGTAAAAATTAAAAAAAAAAAATTGCGACGAAATAAGACAGCAAAAAAAAGAGGAGCTTCATTGGTTTCGTAAAGGCGCTGCCTAGGGTCGGCGCGTCCGTGACTCCCACATTTGATATCTAACGTGTGTAGGAGCGCGTAATCCCATGTGCTTCGCCGCCGTTCGTAGCAAAGTATACCCCCAGTTTTTTAAATCCTTCTGTTGTCACAACCCGTGTCAGTATAATTTATTTTTCAGTTAACTGAATACCTCCCACTCCCAATCCCAATGAGCGCTGCGCCCACGCACCACTGGTTTCCATAACTAATGTGACTAGTGTTACTAATTAAAGGGACTAATTACTTGATCTAGCCTTTATACTAATTCCTGTTTTATTATTATTTACTATATACTTAGATATGCAATGCAACGGATATACTAAACGGTACTAGACGGTATATAATAAATATATATAATAATAGAATATTCGGCGCAAATTATTACAATGCAGTGAACTGTGTCGATTAAATTGTGATAGATAATGATAAAGCGATACCTCGTTTACCTAGCTAGCATACAGACTGAAAGATAACTGAACCAATATTCTGTTACTGATTTTTCTAGGGCTTCACCCACGAACCATGGCCAATCTTTGCATGTTTGGTAAATATTTATCAAGTTATCTCAAAAGACGGTCACATCAAATACACAAGATGTTTCCCGCTGTGCATTAATTCCGTAGTAAGGACCTTGCGAGTAAACAAGATCGTTCTGTGACGTACGTTCTAAAATTAAGAAAAATTATAGCGAATAATTCTTTATCTACTAATTGTCGAAGGCGGGCACTGCAATTAAATAATTAGATAAATAAAAGATAAAGTCGCGTCTTTAGTAAATATTGTTCCAGTGAAGTGCGTAGACGTTCGCAAAATGTTCTGGTATTTGTTTATTATCGCGGGATTTTTATGTTTCTTACACATTTTCTGCAACTATAATGAAAGAGCCAGGAAAATTAGAAAAATCCCCGGGCCGGAGGACACCTTTGTTTTTGGGAATGCCCCGGCTTTAATGCGCTCGTCAGGTAAATTTAATATTTTTCGCTTGTTTTTAACCAATAACAAAATATATGATATCACCAATCTAGATGGTCCTCAAATTATCTAACCAAGCTTATTTCTGGATTTTTATTTACACATTGACATTGATGAATTTTAAATATTGACAAGAATATTTACATTGTAAATAATTATATTATTTTAATTATTGTGATTGTTGAGTTTGAGTAATTTATGTAATTGAGTAAAAAATGTTTAAGGAGATGTGTTCTTTTTATTTATTAATGTGAAATGATATATATTTATGAAGATAAAACAAATACTTATTAAAATAATGGTTCTATTTTGTAATTAAAACGACTTTAGTAAAAAAAAAAAAAAAACGAACTAGATTCTAACTAGAATTGACATATTATTATTGAGTTTGAGTAATTTATGCGGCCTACCTAAATTTCCTTTCTTTAGTATTGTTAGTCGAATCGTTGAGCACCTTAAGTTCTGAGTTAAGTTTATTGTTGAACTGTCAAAATGAAATAGATTAGTCGTAATCGTTTACGAAAATGTCTGTAATTAGATAGCTGACCAAGATTATGTCTGGACTTTAAAATAAAAGAGATTGTGACCTCTGAGTTTGTTTCGGCCTTTCTTCTCAGAGTAGTCAGATACGAAACGCACCGACCTAGTTTTTAAAATATGATTCACGTGTAAAAGTATTGTATAAACCTACTTACAGTAAAATAATTTATCATTAATTTTATGTGTTTGAATTTTTTTCAGTTGAATTAATGAAATTGGCAAGAAGCTTAGCTAAAGAAAATTCTGGTATCTATAGATTTTGGATTTACCCCTTAGCCGCCGTGAATATTTACAACCCTGAAGATGTCGAGGTATACAGATTCAGAGTGATTTAAAATATATATATATATATATATAGAAAGTGAAGTATGTGTAATTTAAAAAAAATCCTTGTTATTGCAGACAATTGTCTCAAACATGAAATACAACGAGAAAAGTCAAGTCTATGATATTTTAAAGCCTTGGCTTAGAGATGGACTTCTTGTAAGCAAAGGTTAGTGTTGCATGGTTGTTACAGCTGTAATTTCCATACCAAAGGTTATTATGATAATATTAATTTATATTCATAATTGTTTTAAGGTTCAAAATGGCAAGAAAGAAGAAAAATTCTGACGCCCACTTTCCATTTCAACATTTTGCGTCAATTTTGTCAAGTTCTTGAAAATAATAGTCAGCGCTTTGTAGAGACCCTCAAACAGGTGTCCGGTCGGCCTGTAGACGTAGTACCTATTATCTCAGAATTTACTCTCAACTCTATAAGCGGTAAGTACCTACCTACCTTCACTATAATATATGTATATATTATCTAAATAAGGGCTTGGTGTCTACGTTCGCATAGCTATTTTGGAGGTTAGGTACCTATATTAAATGTTTTGATAATTATACATAAACCTAACACTTTTTTATCCATGTTTAATAAACCATAATGTACGAGTATTTGTTCGTTTAACTGAGATTTATAGAGCGGACTTTAACCTAGACTCAAGTTAAGTAGGTGCGTTTAACGCGTTTCATTCCTTACATTTATTTCCGGAAGCATATGTATAATAAATGAATATTTAACTTTTTTATATACTTGTACATATAATTATTTTAAGTCTGTTAGTTTTTAAATCATGGAAATACGTGTGAGTAAATAAAATATTTAACTTGGATAAGTATGTAAGTCGTGCAAAGAAATCCGGATATTTCGACATACTTATCACCATTACACCCGTGCGAAGCTAGGGCTAGTCGTTCAATAAAAAAATATGCATTCATAACAACTGTAGAAAAAAGCACCTAAAAATGTTATGTCTAACGGTGCTAAAGAATTGTCGTCAGCAGAAATTGTTTGTCTCATTTTCATTCTTACTGTGACTTATCATTTCAGAGACCGCAATGGGCACCAAGTTGAGTGATTATAATAAATCAGAAATAAGTGCTTACAAAGATGCAATATACAATTTAGGATATGTGTTTTTCCAAAGATTTTCCATAATGTATTATTTTTTTGATTTCTTATTTTATCTAACATCACTGAGCAGAAGACAGTATGGTTATCTAAAAATAGTTCATGGTTTCACAAAGAATGTAATTGCGGAAAGAACTGAGTACATAGACAAATATGGAATAAACATACCTGAGCCGACTGCAGCTGATGATGATACTTACGTATACAAGAAGAAGAAGACCGCCATGTTGGATTTATTAATAACAGCCAAGAAGGAAGGACTGATCGACGACATTGGCATTCAAGAAGAAGTGGATACGTTCATGTTCGAAGTGCGTAAACTCGTCAACCGATAATATAATATTGTTTACTAAACATTACAGATAAATAGTAAACATCTTTATGTTTTGTTTGCAGGGTCATGACACCACAGCTTCTGGATTGACGTTTTGCTTTATGCTTCTTGCTCATCATAAGGACGTACAGGTTGGTCAAATTTTAAAATCGCCGTTACTATTTCTGACTAGACAGTTCCAAATATCCGCGACATCGATGCGCATACGGTTCCAAAGAACCAGTCCCTGTAGAAGTCCATAACCAATCTTTCGCACTGCGAACTGTTCTATTCACATCGTTATATGTGAATAGGACAGCTAGCAGGACAGGACACTACTTACTAACGCGAAAATAATTTAGACAATTTGAAGACGGATAGACAACCTAACAAACATAAACAAGAATTACATAAAATAAAAAAGTACTTGTATTTGTTAGACATCTCTTCGATTAACTTTACATTAAATATACCTTTAATATAACTTTAGGTTATGACATATGTACTTGTTCAACCGCTTCAACTTGTTTCAACTTGCGTTACTTCAACCTTATCACCAATATACCTCCTAGCACTTTTCTAAACAGGAAAAAATCTTTGCTGAAATGAAAGACATCTTGGGTGATTCGAAGCGTTCCGTCACTATGGAAGACTTGCCAAAGATGAAATACTTAGAACGATGCATTAAAGAGTCACTGCGGCTGTACCCTCCGGTGCACTTCATCAGTCGAAGCTTGAACGAAGAGGTTACACTGAGTAAGTAGTAGAGTATTGTGTGAAGCTTCCATCAGACATTACATAGTGTTTGCCGCCAAATCTAACCTGATAAAAGTCGAACGCGCCCAAAGAGCGGACCTTAAAGTTTGTTGTTTCAAACCCCGCTTATTTCCCACAGTTGAACTGTACGAATACTGCCAAGTACTGACTGTAAGGCAATTATTTATTCTGGCCACAGTCATCAAACAACACTCCCTGTCACGTTACACACCGGGACCAGTGCGTCGAAACCACCTTGTTGCCACATTTTTACCAACCAAAACATCATTCAGCCGTCGCTTCTTTGTTTTCCTAGGACCATACCTCTATAATAAAATTCACAAAATTCTATCTGTGCATCAACTAAACCTATACGACCTTAAAATAACTGTTCAAGATTGGCTACTTCAGCAGTCATATACTGCAACAGAGGGTCTGTTGCAGGTTTTGGCTTAATTAACCTACAACTTATAGGCACATCATTAACATACACACTCATTGCACAAACACACTTACACACACTCATGCACAAACACACACGCGCGAGCACACTTTCACTTTCACATACACATAAAAACCCCACATAAGTAATTATTCTAAATTGTTTTGTTCTTATCACTTTATACTTTTATTACTCTATTTTTAATTTGTTAATCAACCTTTAACATTGGTACAACAATGATACTGTAAAATTCTTTCTGAGTGGAAACCTGGTGACCTGTAATTCAGGTGTTTCACTACCTACCACAGGCATCAGTGATTCACAACCATGTAAATGTCTTGTTTATGCCAATAAATTATTATTACTATTACTTACTATGTTTGTCTTTAGTACTCCATTTATACGTTTTGGATTAGTAGACTTGGATGTTCTCTGTGAATTATAGCCACATACATGTTTGTTGTCAGCGATTAAATAGTAGGTTTATAAATCTTATCGGTTACGTTCGGTTACCTTTAGTAGCTCCACACTTCATTAGTTTTGCAAGCCTCTTGTGTCCCTCTGAAGGACACAAGCCTCCTTTTCGTCTTTCTATTTTTCTCTCTCTTTTGCAATTATTACCTGCTTTATATTCCAGGTAATTATACAATCCCGGCTGGAACGTTTTGCCATATCCATATCTACGACCTGCATCGCCGCCCTGAGCTGTTCAAGAACCCCGAGGAGTTCGACCCCGACAGGTTCCTGCCTGAGAACAGCGCGGGAAGACATCCTTATGCGTACATACCCTTCAGTGCTGGGCCTAGAAACTGCATAGGTAAATGATAAGTTTTGACATCGATAACTGTGTTGAAAGCAAACCCACATATCTGTCCTTTCTTAATCACTCGCGAAGCTCCTGTGGGGGTATTAATTGTACCTGTAAACACATTATTGAAGGCAAAAATTGAATTTAAACGAACTCTACATTTCAACAAAATTGCATTATACAGGTCAAAAATTCGCCATGATGGAGATGAAGGTAGCCGTGGCGGAGGTGTTGAGGGAGTTCAAGCTGGAGCCAGTCACTCATCCTGAAGACATTCGACTCATCACCGATATCGTGCTGAGACATGACGGGCCTGTCGAAGTTACCTTTGTCAAAAGAGAATAATCTAATTCTAATTTGTAGAATTTATAATAAAGATTTTTTTAAATGTTACAATTAAGTAATGTTTTAATTGATGCTGCGCTGAGCGCTGCGCCCACGTTCCACTGGGTAGGTAATAATTTGCGCCGAATTTTCGGTCGAAAGTCGAAAAGTTCGATATCACTATTCTTTGCATTGCATCTATTTAGAATCGAATTAGATCGATCAAGTAACTATTCCTATATTTAGTAACATTAGTCACATTAGTTATGGAAAATTTGCAGTGAACTGTGTCGATTAAATTTTGATAAATAATGATATAGCGATACCTCGTTTATCTAGCTAGCTGTATAGAGACTGAAAGATAACCGAACCTACTGCAGTGCAAATTCCAACTGGCCTACAAATAAATTATCCTTTATTATTATAAATACGAAAGTGGGTTTGTTTGTTTTTAATGCTTTTACGCTAAAACGGGTGAACGGCACAAGGGTAGACCATGACCTGGAGAAGGACAAAGGATACCTTTTATCCTGAGATTCGCACGGGATCGAGACATATGCGAGTATAAATGCGTGGAATCGGGAATTTGGGGAGAATTTTTCTGGTTTTATGAATTTGACAAATTGCACATTGTCATGTTTTTTTGATAGGAAAACATAGCTCAGTCGCCGTCAAATCATTGTAGAGGGTTGGTAAAATAAAAATATTTTCAGATCCAAAAGCCAAAATTAAAAGTTAAAGTTATCATTTATGGTTTGTTCCTGATACTGGAAGATGAATTAGATGTTGAGTTTTCACCAAACGGTACATATAGTACAATAACTTATTTTTCCTCTTAACTGAAACCTCACCTATCTCTTCCTCTCAATTTAAATCGAGACTCGGGTCCTTCGCTAGGGTTGTACCTTATGTTTATTTGTCATAGGTGTTTGAGGAACAGGGTGTAAGTTCACTCATCCACCATAGAAAAGGGAGGATCCTCCGACCAGACGGATGTTGTGTCTGGCGGGCCGACTGCCCGACTGTTTTTGTCGGATAGTCTTATGTATGTATACGTAGTTCGTATGTGGCGGTGTAACCGCTACAGGTGCAATGTGTTAGTCCCGAACCCTGGAGGACTTTGGATCGTACGAGTTCTATTATGTTTATTGAAACCAGCGTCACAGCGTCCGGCGTGACGACTACAGCCCGCCGGCTGCACTCAATCTTCGCAGCGTCAGCAACTCAGCCGCAGCGTGATACCCCATCTAGGAGTGGGCTCTCAGGATTATACCCCGATATCGTACCCGACAACGATGCCGTATTTCGATTTAAATTTGATTGGACTTTGTTGTTCCCTACTAGCACAAATTCTACTATTCTATGTAATATTTCCTACCCTAATGTGCTTAGCTTATTTTATACTGTAGTGTTAGCTTACCAAGTAAAATAGTTGGTTGTGCAATCAAGTCCCGGTTTCGTTACCCAAATACGCGATTAATTAACCCTTAAGTTGGCCTCGTGATCTCGTTCCCACCGCTCAACTTAAGAATTCAGCGTCTCTTACCTGACTTTTACTTTTTACCTGCCCTGTGTTTTGATACTATGAATTTCATTTTTTTTCCATTTAGGTACTGATGTTCATTTTTAATCGAAATCAATATACGTGTAATATTAGCGACGATGGACTTTCATTTCGCTATACAACATTGCATCACTGAATTTTCTAGGACTTCACCCACGGATCATGGTGAGTGTCAGGTAACTCAGGTTTGTAGGTCTATTTTTCAGAAATGGTCGAAATATACAGGGTGGAAAGGACATCGACGCGAAAACTGATACCATGGATTCAGTACATGATTCTGAACCCCCCACCATTGAAATTTTTACGGAAAAATTTCGGAAAAATACGGAAAAATTTCAACGGAGGGCGGTTTAGCATCATGTATTGAATCCATGGTATCAGTTTTCGCGTCGATGTCCCTTCCACCCTCTATTAAAAACAATAGGGATGATGACTAAAAAAATGTTTTTTTTGTCCGTAATGTAGATTATGAAAAAATAACGTACACGTATTTTTTTCTTTTTTTACGTTATCAAAAGATTACGGCGATACATTGAGTTATAATGTGCCATGACGTCACTTGTATTTGTATGTAGATTTTATAGGTACATACTTGTGACGTATCAACCCCCATTCCCCAACTTTAATGCGTTGTATCTGAGTCATTTTTTATTAATATGAGAGAGCAAAAAATACGTGTCTAATATTTTTTTATTATCTGACTGACGGACTAAATAGAATCTCTGTTTTTTGACCCAGGCATCATCCCTATTACAGTACCTAATTAGTACCAAATAGTTGTTCCACTTGTTAAATAAGTAGTAGGTACCTCGTGAGATAGCAAATTATTGCAATAGTTTCATACACCCGCTATTCTGACGTCAGCTTTTGTGTAGCCAAGATTACTAGAGATTATTAGAGAAGTTAGATACAAAACATGCGTGGATATTTAGTACCTAATTGGTACCTCTCTAAACATACCTTAGTTAGTAGTGTTGCCCAAATGCAAGACCAAGACGAGACTTAGACCAGTCTTGGTCTTGCGTCAATGCACCTGGTCTTGGACTTGGTCTTGGTATTGCGCTCTCAGTCTTGGCCTTGGTCTTGCAGCAAGAATCTTGCAACTCTTGCAATTATCTATAGCCTATTGCTATTTATTATACACGTTAGTTAAGATCTTAGAACAACGTAACAGAGTAGGTACATTTTGAGCTTAAATTGACATAAGCATAGTGAACCACCAAATTAATTAAATTAACTTGACAGTAATGAGCGGCGGCGACAAAAAGTCTAGGAGCGGACTAAATTTTTACCTATTTTGGTAGGCTTGGCATTAGCACAGAAGGATAAAATTAAATAATCACAACGTTTATCAACTTTTTAATACGTAACTAGGTATGATAGATAGATAGATAGATAGAATACTCTTTATTGTACACCATAAAAGTCACAGACATAAATTTAGAAATTTTACATAGGGTGACACAATGGGCGGTCTTATCGCTTAAAGCGATCTTTTACAGACAACCTTTGGATGGATTAAAGGTAAAATAGAATATTTTTTCTACTAATTTCATATTATATACTATATCTTTTTTATAATTTTTGTTTTTCAATCATTTTTTGTGTGTAATTGAATGGCAAACTCTAAATCTAACTTAGAGCATTTTTTAAATAAACTTAAGGAAAACACTGACATGGCATATAAAATTTACAACCTTGCTGCACACATTTTAGTAGGTATATCACTGACTATCTACCATTTACCGATATTAACCATGATTATTTTGAAGTCAAAATATTCGCATTTCAACAAATGCGATAAGTACCTACTTAGTAATCTTGTTTTATCATCAACAAGTTTTATAAAAGATAATATATATAATTATCATCTCGCCGGACAGCTTTAAACGCTGTAGTATTCGAGTTCGAGCCAATGTGAGAAACCAAATACCTACTAATAACGCCCAAATCTCAGTTTGACTTAACTGCGAGACGCAAGAGTCTTGCAGGCTTAGACTTGTTCTTGCTCAAATCTTGCAGGGGTCAGTTTTGGTCTTGGTCTTGCTATAATAAGTCGGTCTTGGTCTTGCGAAAATGCAAGGCCAAGACCAAGACTGCAATAACAAGACCAAGACTGCAAGACCAAGACCGATTTTGGGCAACACTATTAGTTAGTGAAATCTCATCGGAATTCGATAGAAATTTAAAAATTCAAGAGTCAGTCCTTTAAAAAGGGTGTTACAATATGTTGTTTGTTTGACACAAGGATACTTGAATATACTACTTGGGATACTTAGCATCAGGTGGAATGACAGCTCACTTCACCTACGTTTTCACGGTGAGTGTTTACAGAATAGACTGCGGCAGGTCTCGTTTATTTCACCGCCCGGCTGGCATGTCGTTTAGCAGCCTGAAAACACATGACATGAAAATTGATTTAAAAATGGTGTAGGTATATTCGCAGAGGTATTTTCTTTAAAAAAAAAACGAGCCAGCCTTACTGTAGTCGCATATGACGTGTAAAATCTGACATCTTGGCTGACATACCTATATCCTAACTAATATTATAAATGCGAATGTGAGTTTGTTTATTTATTTATTCGTTTGTTATGCTTTCACGCTAAAACGGTTGAACGGATTTAAATGAAATTTTTCACATGACCTGGGGACATAGGATACTTTTTATCCCGTTATTCCCAAAGGGATCGACACTTATGCGGGTGAAAGTGCGGGGAGCAGCTAGAATGATATAAATAAACAATATTCATCACCATCACCATCACCGTCACCGTCATCATCATCATCATCATCCTGTTTACAACCTCAACCATCTGACTGCCAACTCAAGCACCGCGCGAGCTCATTGGTCAAATCACATAGCTCGCGCTTCCCTGCTTCCTGTTACACAATTCCGTCGCTTTTCACGAAATCACTTCCACAGATTTGATTATTTAGATTTTGATTGCTGAAAAGCGAGAGGAAAGATATTACTCATCAAAATATATTCTGCCACTAGATCACGGTACAAACTACGGATATCTATGGTACAAACTAATCATGTATAGCAATCATAGGTCTTAAGTTAGAAGTTATCTTAAATATTTACATTTACCATGATCGAATAAACTGATCGAAGTGCGGCAACAGAAATACATAATCTGTCTCGGTATGGTGGGCTACTACAAATTAGAAATTAGGCGTGAAGTGGCACTATCAACGTATATTTTCAACATTTTAAGAGGTAGACATAAGAGATATACAAAACTCAGGTATACTATCAGAAATAGGGTTTAATAATCAATGACGATGCAATGACGATTCAAATGACAAAAGATTACACGTTATCAACTGACAGCACTAGACAATGACGGCGCTACATTAACCCGAAGTTAACAAAACCCACAGATTATTATTTTGTTTTCTTTTTTATTGCTCATTTGTATTGTGTCAATTAAAACACCGGACTTACTGACATAATTATAGAATCGCGACCCTCCCGAGTAAATAATACTCCCCCCGACCCTGGCTTGACGACGCGCCAGCCAGCGTCGATGCTGACACTAATAATAATGAACTATCTTTGATCCAGCCTGTCCCACCTTGCTGTCCTCCCCCCAGCGACGCCCTAAACCTAGGTCCGTACCCCACAGGGGGTGCCCTTAGCGAGCGCTCGCCTCGTTTATAATTAGAATAGTTTTTGCCCCTGGCTGGAGCCTTTGAGTGTAGAAGCTTAAGGCAGCCACAGGAAAGTCCGGTGAAGCAGCTACGACCCTCTTCTGAGATCAACAGTAACTGCGAAATGACCTAGTAAAAAAAAAAAGAGTGCTGGTCTTTTTGTTGCTCAGTCGTCGAACGGTAAGGGTGTTGGTACCTACGCTACTTTGCAGTAAGTTCGTTCCATATTATTTTTATCGTGGTTTTTCGTTTTATTTTGGTGTTTCTTGTTTTGAATGTTAACGGTTGTTTGTGATTGCGCGAATTTTGATGATTAATTGAATTGATTAACCCTACGAACTGTAGTTAACTGAATCGTTTTTTTTTTTCATATATAATTGTTCCTTACCGTCGGCCGCGCCACCAACGCAAGGCTACAATTTCTAAAGTAATAAATAAAGCTAGGCTAGAATCTCTTTATATTAATAATAATAATAATAAATCGTTTATTTATAAAAAGGGGCACATTTACAATAAGTATCTTAATAATTAAAATAGGGCACATTTACAATAAGTATCTTAATAATTAAAATAGAGCACATTTGCTTAATTGCCTGAACTAGGTTGAACCTGTGCTTCAGGCTAGGAAGTGCATAAATACTTTATGTAATAAATTAACAAGGAGTTTAAAGTACCTATATAAACTAAAATAATATTAGGTCAATCAAAGTAAAATGGCATGTTAGCGATTCTATTTGCAGACAACAAGTAGATCTTCTGTCTGTTCATAATCTATGGTTAGTAAATATTCAAGTACAATTTTTTTACAGCTAAAGTAATTTAAATTATAAATACAAAGTTTTCTATTTAATCTATTGTACAGAAATGGGCCTAAGAATGTAAAAAATCTTTCTACAAAGACATGTTTTGAGGTTGCATTTGATGTGCATACTATATCATTCCGTCTCTTGTTAGTATTCTCAGCGGTGTAAGTAAGCATGGTGTGCAGTTTTAATACTAAGTGCATAATGAAAAGTTGGCGAACAGTCAGCACGTTGCAGGATTTATATAGCAGATCTGTGGGAAAGAAAAAGGGATGGAAGTTTGCTACCTTTAAAATTGATCTCTGAGCTCTTTCAAGAGGAAGTAGATTGGTTTTTGGTGCGCCACCCCATGAAGTGATGCAGTATTGAATTATAGATTGACATAGGGCCAAATAAACGTGTGTGATTAATTTTGAATCTGCAAATGTTCGCAATTTTTTTAAAACATATATTAATTTGCGCACTCTTTTAACTAGACTTTCAATATGTTTTCTGAAAGACAGTGTTTCATACATTATTACCCCGAGGTATTTTATGCTGCTCGTTTTGAGGATAAAAGGGCAATTACACATGACTTAACGATTTCCACATTGATGGGCATATAGATGAGGGTTAGTAATGTAAAGTTGAGGCTTGCGCATGGAGAAGTGAATGTATTTTGTCTTGTCAGCATTTAACGTTAGTAAATTGCTTTGTAGCCAATTAGTCACAGTATTAAAACCTAGTTGAGCAATTTGGAACAGTTCGCTACTGGTTTTAGCGGTAAATAATAACGCCGTGTCGTCGGTATAGAATATTATTTTGCCTTCTTTAATATTCAGATTACACAAGTCATTAATATAAATCAGGAATAGCGTAGGGCCCAGAATACTTCCCTGGGGAACACCAAAACCAGTACTTTTCTGCTCATCGCTCGTAATATTGTCTATTCTAACACATTGGTATCGGTCAACTAAGTAGTCCGTAAATAGTTTCAACGGCGTTCCCCTTATTCCTATGGCCTCTAATTTGTTTAGAAGAACGGAAACAGACAACGTGTCGAAGGCCTTGGCTAAATCAAGGAAGACTCCCAGGGTCTGGTTACCTTTGCCGAGTTCTTCTGAAATATAATCGGTCAGGGTATGCACCGCATCGGCTGTGGATAATTTGGCTCTAAAACCAAATTGTGCAGGGGATAAGAAATTATTTTTTTCTAGATAGTTAACTAGTCTACTGTTTATAATTTTCTCTAATATTTTTGATATTGAGGGGAGTAACGATATTGGCCTATAATTATTTACTAAGTCTTTACTACCAGATTTAAAGACAGGGATTACAATTGCCTTATTAAGACAGCTAGGGAAAATTCCTTTGGATATACAGATTCGAAATATATGCGTTAAGGGAGGTACTAAAATATGCTTATAAAGTTTAAGGATCTTATTACTTATATTATCCCATCCAATTGCACAGTCATCTTTTAGTCCAGAAATAATTCTGGTTATTTCGTCTTCGTCAGTGTCCAGCATAGCAAAAGATTTCAGGTTACAGGTATTGCTTGATTTTTGGAAAGGTGGTTGGTGTTTCGGAATCTGTTCAGCAAGAGTTTTCCCAACTTTGACAAAGAAGTTATTAACGTTGTTAGCTGACAAGAGTGGTGAAGGATTAGTAAGCAGTAAACTCGAATTTGATTCACGCTGTTTAGACATATTGGTGACGTTTTTAATATGTTTCCAAAGTTGCTTACTATTGTTACCTGCTCTATTTAATTCATTTTTATCGTAATTATTTTTTAAATTCTTTAGGAGATTGTTGCAGAAGTTCCTGTATCTTTTATAAGTGGTTTGAATTATTAGATTATCAGGGTATCTCTTAGTTCTCTGAAATCGAACGGAATAGAACAATTTCGGCACAAAACAACGGCCAGGGAGTAGGTATACTCCCCAGCCAGGCCACCAATTCATTATATTTCATTATTCGTTGAGGATTTTTTTTTCAATTACATGTACCTTAAAGTACCTACATAAATGGTATTTTTTTTGTAGAAATTTATTTATTAATTTTTTCACTGTGGCGCGGCCAGGCAGTATCACACAGTCACACAATCTTTGCATGTTTAGTAAATATTTGTTAAAAGTTATCCCAAAAGACGGTCATAACTAATACATTGTCAAAGCCGGACACTGCAATTTAATAATTATATAAATAAAAAGTTAAAGTCGCGTCTTTAGTACTTACATAGTTTTCCAGCTAAGTGCGTAGACGTTCGCAAAATGTTCTGGTATTTATTTCTTACCGTGAGTTTTCTGTTTCTTATACATTTTCTGCAACTTAAAAGAGCAAGGAAAATAAGAAAAATCCCCTGGCCGGGGGACACCTTTATTTTAGGAAATGTTCCAGCTGGAGGTAAAGCTCTCCTCAGGTAACTTTAAAAAAAAATCGCTTGTTTTTAACCAATAACAAAATATATCACCAATCTACATAATCCTCAAATGATCTAACCAAATGTATTTCTCGATTTTTACATACACATTGAACTTGATGAATTTTATATATTGACATGAAAAATTTACTTTATTTACTTTGTAAAGTATTATATTATTTTAATTATTGTGAATGTGAAGACTATGTGCGTAATTTTTTTGTTTTTTTTTTCTCAGTATGTTGTGATCATGATCTGGCAGTTTGAATAATGTATGCGGCCTACCCAAATTTCCTTTCTTTGGTATTGTTCGTCGAATCTTTGAGCTCCTTAAGTATTGAGTTGAGCTGCACGATTACTGACAAATGCGACCACTGACTGGACAAGTCCACTCAATCTGTGTGGTTCTTTCCTCAAAAGACCACCAATCTTCATGGTCTTCACGACATGATCTGACCAAGATTATGTAAATAAAAGAGGCTGTGACCTTTGAGTTTGTTTCGGCATTTCTTCTCAGAGTATTAGTCTGATACGAAACGCCGATCTCATCTAGTTTTTAAAATATGATTGACGTGTTTGTTCAAACCTACTTACAGAAATTAAATCTTTTATCATTTAAGTGTTTTCATTTTTTTCAGTTGAATGAATGAAATCGGTAAGAAGCTTAGCTAAAGAAAATTCTGTAATCTATAGGTTTTGGACTTACCCCGTAGCGGCCGTGGATATTTACAACCCTGAAGATGTCGAGGTATGTATATACAAAAAAAAAAAAAAAAGTTTTCACACTCAATAAAAGTACAAAGGCGGACTTAATGCCTTAGCTACCAGTCAATATTCTCTACCAGTCAACCAAGGGTGGTGAAGAGACTAGATGGCAGGTGCTCTGTTTGAGAGGAACAAAGAAAAAACATTTTTTATTAAAATATATCATTAGAAATAATTATAATACACATACATACATATTTAATAAAGTATATACCTATATTATATATATACAAATTCAAGGGAGAGAGGTGTTTAGATGACTCTACTCTATTTAATTTGACAAAAACCTGCGATTTCCGCTTAAATGCATACCGACTGGTGGCCGTCCTGATATCAAGAGGAAGCGCATTCCATAGAAGAATGGACTGAATATGAAAGGAAGAATGGACTGAATATGAAAGGAAGAATGAACAAAGTCAGAAGTATGAGAAGGACAAAGTAGGAGAAGATTGTTAGAAGAACGCAGATTCTTAGTGTGTGAAGTGAAGAACATAGATATTGGAAGTAAGACATTAGATAAGAAGGAGGAGTGGGAGAGTTGAGAAGACTTGGAGAAAAGCGTGGTCAAAGCGCGCAAACTTCTTTTTTGGCGAATGGAAATCCATTTTAGCTCAGACCAGATATATTATTAGCGTCAAACCGTTCATTTTCAAACTACCGTGCGGGCGGTGCCTATAAAAGCAAAGCGCTGCCAGTACTCGCCCCCCTGGCTGGAGGCTTTGAGTTTAGTAGCTTAAGGCAGCCACAGGAAAGCTCGGTTAAGTAGTCATGACCTCAGAGGCCAGCAACGAGATGCCCTACAAAAAAAAAAGGACTCGCCCTCGAGTTACTCCGTCTCGAGCAGCCGTTGTGTGTCGTGTGTGTGGTTTTTGAGAACATTGAGAAAATTAATATTCGAGTTGATCAAAGCAATTTTTATTATTTTTTATTAACCATGTATGTGTCAATTATTGTATAAAATTCAATGTATTATAAGTTTATCTTGCTGGTTTTAAAATTTGGAAAACAAATAATAAAATACATGTCAAATGACACCCTTTGATTCAATAGCTTGTAAATATAGGTAACTATTTGATTCAATAATTTTGTAAAATGTCACCTTTTGAAACTCACTGTCTAAAAAATTTTACCTTATGAAACATTCAGTATGAAAATAAAGATAAAAATAGATTCACACGAAACATTTTTATTTCTTATACATGTAATTCTCCACAATCAGGTTCCAAACAACCACAACGAGTTTTCTCTTCAAACGTATTTCCTAAGAATATGTCACTTTTTGAATTCAAGTCTAATAATCACTGTGATTGAATACAAATTTAACTTTTTGTTATTATAATAAAATTGATACTAACCGCCATTAATATAGAAAGTGATTTATGTGCATTTTTAATATTTCCTTGTTATTGCAGACAATTGTCTCAAACATAAAATACAAAGAGAAAAGTCAAATCTACAATATTGACTTCTTGTAAGCAAAGGTTAGTGCTGCATGGTTGTTACAGCTGTTATTTACATACCTAAGGTTATTATGATAATAATAGTTTATAATAATTGTTTTAAGGTTCAAAATGGCAAGAAAAAAGAAAAATTCTGACGCCCATTTTCCATTTCAACATTTTGCGTCAATTTTGTCAAGTTCTTGAAAATAATAGTCAGCGCTTGGTGGAGAACCTCAAACAGGTGTCCGGTCGGCCTGTGGACGCAGTACCTATTATCTCAGAATTTACTCTCAACTCTAGGTATATGCGGTAAGTACCTACCTACCTGCATTATAACATAACTTATCAAAAAAAAATCTTGGTGCCTTGCGATACGTTCGCATTGCCATTTTAGAGGTTAGGTACCTATCTATATCAGTGTGGAAGTCCATAACCAATCATTTGCACTGCGATGGCCGCTGGTCCTATTCACATGGTTATATAACTACATTAACTACGTGCTTACGCGAAAAACACTGCATTCGCAATTTATTTGCCAAACATGGAAACAAACACGAGTTTTAGGAAAAAATACTGTAAAGCCTACACATAAGGTTCAGTTTGCGCTAAAACTTCAAGATAAGATGAGATTTATTTGCTCAAACATGTGTACACTTACAAGAATAAAAAATTACTGCAGGATAACCAAAAAAAAAAAATATAGGCTCAGACATGTTTCCCACATACTATGGCGTGCAAATGTTAGTGTTTGGTACTAATTAATTTTAACAAAATGTCGTTAATTTAACGTCTGTTCAGCAATTAATAATAAATTAGGTAAGTGTAATAATTAGGTAAAACAGCAAAAATATCAAAAAATAAATAAGAAATAGGTAATAATAATAATGCATGAAATCTATGTCAAACTAAAAGATTCTGTCAGAAATTCATTAATAGTGTAATAAGCTTTGTTAGTTAGAAATGACTAGCTGTTTTTTCAATTGTACATAATTAAGCTGCCTCCAACTTTTTGGTAACTTATTATAAATAGTGGGAGCCATGCAGAAAACACTTTTGCGCATAAGTGCAGTCCTACTCCTATGCAGACAGAGTTGACTTTGATCACGGCTGTTTCTGGGATATTTATCTGCCATTCGCGAAAATAAGTTTTTATTTTTTCTAACAAACATTACGGTTTCTCGAATATAAAGGGATGCCAATGTCAATATTTTATACTGTATGAAGAAGAGGTTACAATTATCGGTGGTTTTTAATTTAAACATCGATCTGAGGCATCTCTTTTGTGCTTTAAATGCAGCTTCTTTATTCGTTGAGTTACCCCAAAAGATATCTCCGTATCTGAGAACCGATTCAGTTAGCCCGTAGTAAGCCTTTAGTTACGCATCTATGTTAACCGTTCACACGTTTACAAGGCGTACGCACTACTGCTTATCCTTTAAGCCGAAATCTCAACTGGAACTCAAAATCATCCAACGTAGATAAATAGTTGACTCTTTGTTTGTAAACTGTAATACGGCGATTATTTTCTTCTAAATCAGAGTCGCTGGAATCCGATAATAAATGTAACATTTCTAAATCACTCACTTCACTTTCTGAACTCGACATTTTAAAATAATATTAACTTTACGCTTGAAAAATACCACAAACCGTCAGAAAACGGCCGGTACGCAAACTAACTACGAACAGTAATTTTGACAGTTTGGCTGACGTTTGAAATTTTTATAGGAACACCACAGATCATCACTTCCATACTTTACAGTCACGGATCGTTATTGGTAATCCTCCCATCCGTTGGTTAGAAACAGTTGGTAAGTTGAGATACGAGTCGTATGTTATAGGAACGGTTTAGCTTTACGCCTGGTAGATAATTTTACTGTCCGTAAGGAAAACGAATCGTTTTATCGATAAAGGAACCGGGCGTTAGTCAGTGCCTCTACATGCGCCTTCCAATTTAAACTTCGATCTATTGTAAGTCCTAGAAACTTGGTTGTATTAACTGTGTCAATTTTAATATCATTGTATGTTATGTCAAGATTGGAAAGAGTCAATGCGCGCTGGCTAAAATGCATAATTAGTCTTATTTAAATTAATTTTTAAATTTTTGTCTAACCATTCTATAGTTTCTTTTAATGTATTATTGATGTCCTCCTTATAAAAATCTCTTTGATTACAAGGTATCGTTATTGTACTGTCATCTGCGAATAGTGTCATAGGATATTTGATTGCCATTGGAAAGTCATTGATGTAAATTGTACAAAGCGGCGGTCCTAGTATACTTCCTTGTGGAACTCCGTATGTAACGTTACGTTCATCCGATAGAAAGATTTCTTCTCTTTTGGTGCTTATATTAATCCTGTTTATTTCCGTTATTTGTTTTCTGCCGTGTAGGTATGACTTTAAGAGCTCAAGAACATTTCCTCTTACCCCATAAGCATCAAGCTTTTTTAGTAAAATATTATGTTGCACATAATCAAATGCCTGGGTCATGTCACAAAATATCGCACACACTGGAGTATTTTTATCCATATTTGTCATAACAGTATGCAAAAAGTCATAAATAGCCATGTTAATTGTCTTGTTCTTCCGAAATGCTTTTTGTTCTTTGCAAAGAATATTATTCGCCTCTAAATATAAATTGAGTTCTTTATAAATATACTTTTCAATTATTTTTGAGAACAAAGGTATCAATGAAATCGGTCTGTAGTATTCCATTAACTCCCTATCTTGTTTTCTGAACAGTGGCAAAATTACCGATTTTTTCAGAGCATCTGGGAAAATATCTTCCCTTAAACACAAGTTTATAATATAACTTAAAGGCCAACTAATCTCCTCGGCAACTGCTTTGAGTATTTTTGTACAAATGCCATCGTAACCAACACTATTTGTATTTTTAAGGGCTAAAATAATTTTTAATACGTCGTTTGGCAAACTTGGAGTCATGAACATAGAATCCTTCCTGTTTAAAATATGTTTTGTGACTCTATTTCCCGAATTAATGATGGGCTGGATTTTATCAATAAAATAATTGTTAAATACATTAGATATACATTTTGGATAAATTCATTTTTATTAATTCTAAGCTTAAGCATATAATTAATAAAAATGAATTTATATTATTACTTGGCAAATTTTACTTTGTTTGATTTATAATTTGCCACGGGATTTATTTTTAGATGTATTTATTTTATGGTTATTTTAAACTCGCTGAGTTAAATTAATAATCTTCTTAAATCGTTTCGTGTAATTTTTAAAACGCATTCTATTCTGCTGAGTCGGTTTCAATCGGACCCGCCACAGTAATTGCCGTTTTTTCTCACTGCAGTTTCTTCATACCACGTGATATCCATTTTTGTTTTTTATGGGCATTTACCAAAACGATAGTTTCGGGGAAGCACTGTAAAGTAATAAAAAAATCTCCAAAAACGCGTTAAATGCTACATTTGGGTCATTTGTTTCATATACTTCTGAAAACGTCAGACTCTGCAGATAGTCCTTAAAATTAATAATATTAACGTTATGATAGTCACGTCTCCTCCTACTCCACCGATTAAAAGTACATACTGTGTGAATTGGGCATTTTAGTAACTGTGCTGTGTGATCTGACAACGCTAACTCCAATACTGAAGCTTTACAGGACTTATTAAAGTTATGCACAAAATTGTCAATGCATATTTTGCTCTGAAAACGAGTCGGTTGATAAAGCGTCAGTTTCAAGTTAAAGCTTAATAGCATATTTTCGAATTCTATTGATTGATTATTTCTTTTTAGTACATCTATATTAAAATCTCCCGCCAAAATCATATTTTTACAATTCTTTTTCATTAAAATATGTAATTTCCGTTCTAATTTACTAATAAATTCATTGATATTATTGGCATTTGGTACTCTATAAATGCAAACACATACGATTTTGTGGGTAATTAATTCAATGGCGCAACATTCAAAGACACCACTTGTAGACATTTTTGCAATTTTTGGCAGCTCTCTCCACTGATGCCCGGACTTCACTAATATGCATGCCCCACCTCTTTTGGTTTATTTTCGACTGAAACAGGTCGTTAAGCAGTAATTACTTAAATTCAGGTGTTTTTCATAAGTTTCCATCATAAAGTGCTCCGTAATGCATAAGACATCCACGCAGATGTTTCTATCAATAAACTCATTGAGACAGACTGCCAGAGTATTACATTTAGCTAGCAAGCCTGCAATGTTTTGGTGCATCATATACCTATAAATTTTTATTCAACAAAAAAATGGTCTTTCTTATTATCAATGTCATTCACATTGTGATGTATGTCAACGTTTTGCATAATGTCAAACTCAAACTCAAACTCAAAGCATTTATTTCAATTAAACCATTTACAGGCACTTTTGAATTGTCAAGGGGTCGGTCAGTCAAAAATATGAAGCTAGTTGCCCATTCCAAAGCGTAGTAGGTACCTATGGAGGAGAACGGGCCAGAAACTCCACGGACACTCTTTTAAATAAAATATAAATTGATACAAAATATTGGTTACATCATTCATTTTGAAATTATGCATGTGAGAACAATGTAATAAGACGTGCACGTTCGTAAAAGCGTCCGTAATAAAAAGAAAAAAAGAATCATTCAAAAACTTAAAATAAATTAAAATAAGCCATGGCAGCTAAGAGATGACCAGTCCCAACTGACGGCGCCCGTTCCCGAACATGACGCATGGATCAGCACCATTCAGCTCAACCATTTTGAAGGGAGCTAAATGATCCAACACACACGCCACCATCAGCGAGACATTTGAGTGAGCATGACATACAGCCGCCAGGGCACATTCAAGTCAATGAAATACTACATATTACCCGGTAAATGGTAGCTCTTTAGTACATAGTACTCACACTTGTGCTATGCAATTATATAATACAAAGGAAATTGAGTTTATACAATACAAAAATGGTCTTACAATCTTCAGCAGCTCCATCAGTATTTTCAAAATGTTAATCAGTGTGTATGTCAATTAGTTGTGGAGCAGGACCAGCACTGAGCCAAGCATTTTTATCAGTGATGTAATCCCCCAACTTATACTATGCCTGCCTACATAGTGTGCGTTTTATACAAGATTTGAATTTCGTCTCATTAAGTTGAAGTATGTGGGGAGGAATTTTATTATAACATTTTAAACAGTACCCCATGAAAGATGAGTCTACCTTAGCCAGTCTGAAACCTGGTTGTACCTACTAATAGGTCCCTATTTCTTGTACTATAATTATGTCTATCACCTCTTTTACTAAAAAGATGTAAATTTTTTCTTACGTACTTGATGTTTTCATAGATATATTGACAAGGTACCGTCATGATGTTAATATCCTTAAACAGTTCCCTAAGAGAGTCGCGCCTGCGGAGATAATAAATGGCTCTGATCGCTCTTTTCTGCAGAATAAAAATAGACTCGATGTCTGCAGCCCGTCCCCAAAGTTAAATACCGTAAGACATGATACTATGAAAATAACTGAAATAGACTAGCCTCGCGGTATCTACATCAGTAAATTGACGGATTTTTCTGACAGCATATGCTGCTGAACTTAGCCGTCCTGCAAGAGATGTTAAATGAGGACCCCATTGTAGCCTTGAGTCGAGCGTGATCCCCAGGAAAACAGTTTTATCGACAAATTCTAGTTTCTCTTGATTCAATACTATCTCACAATTACTACTTTTGACATTTGGTAAAGAAAATTTTATGCACTTAGTTTTTTTTCCAGTTGTCAGTAACTAAGTCCGGTAAAATATAGCATGTAGTCCAAGTTTAGTTATTCTGCCAGAGTATTTGTCAAACATGCTGCAGTCATATTCTAGATTCAGATTACTGTCCAAAAGGAATGCGTGTCCATGCGTCAATACCTATATCTAAGTATAAAAGGTTATTAAATGTCTCCACCCGACAGTTGAACAAACTAGTGTCAAATGGATACTTATATGTTGGCAGACAAATAATTATGTTAATGTGTTGCACTGCTTGAAGTACCTCTCGTATATGGAAAATCGTGTCATAATA
The DNA here is from genome assembly GCA_963853775.1 of Xanthia togata. Taxonomy (NCBI): domain Eukaryota; kingdom Metazoa; phylum Arthropoda; class Insecta; order Lepidoptera; family Noctuidae; genus Xanthia; species Xanthia togata. The sequence continues at coordinate 11,393,860 of OY970792.1, read as the reverse complement.
ATCATTAGTCCTCTTGAAGTCTTCTTCCCCAAGTAAAATAATACAGAAGTCGTTCATGGTGTAATCTATTAATTTTGTCTTCAGTCCGTTTAGAAGTTGTGTTGTATTTCCGTGTGGTTTTAAATAATGACAAAGATTGCAGTTGTTTTGGAACTTGCTTTCAGCTATTGACAAAATGTCGTTTTTATTATTACTACTGAGTAAACATATCTTACCTTTAGGTATAGATTGGCTTTCGTTTTTGGTGGTCACAGTTTAAGACAGGGTCTCTTTGTTTTACCATTTCTTGCGATGTTGAATATTCCGCTGGATGTCCACTGTTCACAGGCAGTTTTATTGGTGGTGTATTGCGTGACTTCGGAGTCCTTGAAACACATTTATTTTTAGCAGATTTTGGTTTTGGTGTACGAATAGTTTTTTCGGTTCTAAAGACTTTTTTATAGTTATCTATTACTTGTTTACATTTTTCTAATTCTCGCTCTATGGTAGTGTTTTCTTAGTTTAGGTTAGTTTCTTCTTGGTTCGCAATTAGTAATTCTTCTTGTAATTCATTAATTTTATCATTAAGCTCTTTATAGTTTTGGATTCGTTGATTGAAGTATTAGGTAAACTTAACATTGTTGCTTCAAAGAGCGATTGGTTTGATGACAAGTAACAAAGCGAACTTGAACGTTGTGGTTTTCTGAATGTGATAATATTACATTTATCACCTTGCTCGCTCTCCATTATTATTAATTAACAGTTAACAGTTCGTATTTTAAGGAGAACAGCGGTGGCCCAGTGGTGGCGGCCCCGACTTACGAACAGTAAGTCGTGGGTTCGAACCCAGGCGCATTACTTTGTGTAATTTATTTCATCACCACTGCTCTCAAAAACGGTGAAGGAAAACATCGTGAGGAAACCGGCATGTCCTAGAACCAAAAATTCGAAGACATGTGACATCTACCAATCCGCACTGGGCACGCGTGGTGGATTATAGCCCACTCCCTCTCATTGAGAGGAGGCCGTGTCCCTGCAGTGGGAACGTTATAGGCTGATGAGGTGAGGAGTTCGTATTTTTTATGTCTTCTTCACCAATCCTAGTCAGTCTAAAATCAACTTTATTTACACCTACATAAAGTTGATGTTTGTTTTAGTGGAAATAATATCAATTGGAAATAAAAAATGAAAAAAAATCAAAAGGATTTGAGGAGACCTTAGCCAATTTGGATACGGATAGACAAGCCAACAAACATAAACAAGACTACATAAAATAAAATAAAAAAACTTGTAGTTGTAGAACTTCTCTTCGCTTAACTTTACATAAATACGAAAATTTGTACTCATAATTATGATAATGTCTTAACTGTATCTATTTTTCTGTGTGTACATAAATAATAAAATAAATAAATAAAATTTACGAATTATGGTACAAGTATGTCACTCCTGCCTCCTTAAGCTTCAACCGTATCAACAATATACCTACTAGCACTTTCATAAAGAGGATAAAATCACTGCTGAACTGAAAGAAATCTTGGGTGATTCAAAGAGTTCTGTCACTATGGAAGACTTGCCAAAGATGAAATACTTAGAACGCTGCATTAAGGAGTCACTGCGGCTGTACCCTCCGGTGCACTTCATCAGTCGAAGCCTGAACGAAGAGGTTACACTGAGTAAGTAGTAGCATGGGGTCTCAACTCGAACAAATTATAATAGTCTTCAAAAACATCATAAGTGGCAGCATAGGTAACAATTATGAAAAAACAGCCATTAAAAAGCGATAAACGGCAGATTTTGCCTGTAGTAAGATTAGTAAAAATCAAAACTTAGTAAAAATCCTTGTTTAGTGCTGATTGATCTATTTATACTCATATCACATTTATATTCAACCAAAAAGATAAATTAAACCTTTTCTTTTTTGGTTGAGTAATTATCAAATAACTTATCCTGCTCTGGGCGGAGCGGGAGGGTGTGTCAGACTCTTACTGACTAAAACCCACCCGTGTTCCTTCAGCTGCCTGTACGTTGCCACGGTATCCCTTTCAGACTTTCCCGCGACCCCGCCAGTTGTGCTGACATCTCTTTGAGGTGCACGTAGAACACAACGCGCCGTCGACCCGAGCCTGGTCCTTATCCGACGGCGAGCTACCCACTGCCCACCGTCTGCAAGCCCACGCCTTCAGTGATCGGGAATCGGCCTGCGATTCCCGACGCCCAGGGCGACTCCTGCGGTGGCTAGGGGCGTGAGGGCGCGAAATTTGCCTCACCCTCACACGTTCCGCCTCCCCCTTCGCGAGCATTACTGCTTCGCAGAAGGAAGTGACGGACTCCTATGCCCTCTCGCGCCATACCATGGCCTGGACCAGGGCCGGACGCGAGAGATCACCGCCACCGATCGCCTCCACGAAGACACGGCGATGCTCTGCCCAAGCCGGGCAGACCTCCACCGTATGCTCCACCGTGTCCTCCGGGCGATCCACGCAATGATGACAACCGGGCGTCTCCTCCCGCCTTATCCCCAAACAACCGTATCCGGTGAGGAACTGCGTCAGGCGGAAGGTGAGGACGCCGCAGCGCCTCTCTAGCCACTCCTCAAAGAGGGGACTTATTGCCGCAATTGTGGCGTGCCCAGCACTGGGTTACGACAATCACACTCTTCATGACGCCATGAGATCCCGCCGGGGCTTTGTCAAGTGTGCCGTGATTTCTCGCGGCAGCGGAGTTACGCCCCGGCGTTTCGCCTCATCGCGCCACTCCCAAATGTGTAAAATGGAAATCCGGCAAGAAGGCTCGCCGCCTCATCGGAGACCGTGCGGTATCCCCGGACCAGATGGATGACCATGACCCTCCGCCGCCGCCTCAAGGAACGCACCCACACCGGTGCCCCATAAAATGCCATGGACCGCACGACATAAATGAAACCTTTTACTTCAATTTGATCCCACAGAATGTTGTCAAAAAGTAGTAAAAGTATTCAATAAACGTAGTATAATATTCAAAAAGAACTACATAGTTTATTCTTCGTAAACAGGGACTAAAATAGGTTTTTAAACCCAAGGGACTAAAAGTAATTTGAATTTGTAATGTGGATATTGTTAGTAAAAGTTCCAATCACCAAAGTGATCAATCACGAACATTGCATGAACTAGTAACAGGCTGAAAAAGACACCTCCCTATGACTAGGCTGTCGTCTTCTACTTAAGCTACGGTTTCCTAGAAGAGCGGTGGCCGTACTTAACGGCCGTAGTGACTGATCTTTGAAAGATTTAAATCGTTAAATTTATACCCCATCAAAAGATAGTCGTGCCTGTTTCGTTTTGACACCTCTGACACACAATGACGCAATGACTACACTTGTTTGTCATGGAAACGCTATTTAATAATGTGTGAGCTCACTCTTCTCAGTATGGACACTTTTTCTTGTGACTAAGTACGACGAGGGCAAATCTAGCGATTTAAATATCTGCGGGGCGGGGATTGCTTTACGGTGTCAACAACGCTCTCTAGGAAAACACACCAACTTACTTTCATAATCAACATTTCAGTGACGTCATTCGCCGGTAAATTGCGGAGGCTACGTACGTGACCGGTCCCCGCTCGTCTAGAAAACCGTAGCTTTATGTTGCTTTTTAGGGTTCCGTATTAAACAAGGAACCCTTATAGTTTCGCCATGTCCGTCTGTTTGTCTGTCAGCGGCTTAGCCCAGAGACTGTTAATACTCGTCCATCCCATGGTGTGGTGTGTCGTTGGAAAGGTTGTTCAAAAATATTGTGAGTTTATGAAAAGCATATTTGGATTCAAGGATCCTTTTGCGAAATATTAAGATTTAAAGTGTTAATTTTTGTTAGAGGGAAATTCACGGCAGTAGTATATTATAACGAAATTAAAAGGAAAACTATCACAGCTAAGGCTCTAAGATAACGAATAATAATCGTCCAACATAAATTTGCAGTTGCAAAAGCATGTTCTCCCAATACATTCCGTATGGTAGAAAATATTTTTCAACTACTCGTACAATGTTAATTTTTTTTTTGGGATAAATTCATCCCAACTACGGAACCCTTCATTATGCATGGTCCGACATACACTTGGCCGGTTTTTATTTGATATTTTAAAAAACATTTACTGTCTAAATGAGTTCGTTCATTCATTTTCAGTTTTACGGTTTTAGCAATACTTAGTATATTTGGTAACGAGGAGAAGAAAATTTAGATTGAAGCATTCAAATACTAAAAACATGTAAACAGGCATTCGCAGCAGCATTAAAATTGCAACTGACACTCGCACTCGCACGATGTAGAGAATCTATCATATTAAAACAATGCCATAAGTATCTAGGCTGACTTCTAGATGGCGTTGTATGACTACAGTCTCTGGCTATTAGTGAGTCGCTGATGCTGCCATCTGTTAAAAAGATGGAGGAAGAAAAATAGCCAGCTCAATATTCCTATGGGACTGAGTTTGGTACGTATAGCCGTAGTATTATATTATCTGTTGTAGTAGAGTATTGTGTGAAGCTTCCATGAGACATTACATGGTGTTTGTCTTGAGTACTCCATTTATAAGTTTTGGATTAGTAGACGTGGATGTTCTCTGTGAATTATCTAGCCACATACATGTTTGTTGTCAGCGATTAAATAGCAGGTATATATATCTTATCGGCTACGTTCGGTTACCTTCAGCAGCTCAACTCTTTTTTTTTTTTGCGAATCCGTTGTGTCCCTCTGATGGACACAAGGCTCCTTTTCGTCTTTCCGTTTTTCTCTCTCTTTTGCAATTATTACCTGCTTTATATTCCAGGTAATTATACAATCCCGGCTGGAACGTTTTGCCACATCCATCTCTACGACCTGCATCGCTGCTCTGAGCTGTTCAAGAACCCCGAGGAGTTCGACCCCGATAGGTTCCTGCCTGAAAACAGCGCGGGAAGACATCCTTATGCGTACATACCCTTTAGTGCTGGGCATAGGCAAATGATAAGTTTTAACATCGATAACTGTATTGAAAGCAAACCCATATAACTGTCCTTTCCCAATCAATGAAGACTGATCTGACTTGAATCTTGAATACCATGTTACCATGTTATACAAAGGATGCTGTGAAGCTCCCGTGGGGGTATTAATTGTAGCTGTAAACACGGTATTGAAGAAAAAAAAAGCATTTAAACGAACTCTACATAATAAACAAAATTGCATTGTTCAGGTCAAAAATGAAATCAGGTCATGATGGAGATGAAGGTAGCCGTGGCGAAGGTGTTGAGAGAGTTTAAGCTGGAGCCAGTCACTCATCCCGAAGACATTCGAATCATCACCAATATCGTGCTGAGACATGACGGGCCTGTCGAAGTTACCTTTGTCAAAAGAAAATAATCTAATCCTAATATGTAGAATTTATATTAAATGTTTTTAGAAATTTTAAAATTTATGTTTTAATTGATGTAGTTAAATGATAATTTGCTGTAAAGTATACTGTTAAACTTATCTTGATAGTGCTAATATCACCTGACATTGTTATCTCAACCGAACTTTCAAAGAGAACATTGTTACAATGATTTAAAGTTTTAAACTATACACAGTGTCTAAATCAAAGTGTATACGCTGATAAAGTGACCTAAACAATAAGCAAAACCAAATAAGTAACATATTTCCCACTCAATTTAATGAACAGTTAAAATACAACAGTAAAACTAAACTATAAGTGAAAAAAAAAACATTAAGTGAAGAAATATTCGACCCACCCGTCAATAAATATCTACAGTGTTTTAATAAGTGAACATTATTCCACCTCAAACTATATTTTATGCTAATAAAGTGATAATAAAACAAGTTAAAATATGAATATTAACTGTCATGAACAATCTCATTACAATAGAACTGGGTCAATATTTGAAAATTATCAACCAGGGAATAAAAAATTCAAACAGCGCGTCGATTTTTAAAAATTAAATCTCAATAACTGTCATTCTAACGAACTTTTCTAAAACATTACAAAACTGACCCTTAATTTCAATTAACGTTAAAAATGTGCATTTGTCTTAGTACATTCCTGCACTGATTTCCATTACGGAGTGCACGAGTTCGTATCTCACAAAATGTTTCTGGTTTTGTATGTTCTTACGAAATAATTTCTATTACTAATTTTTCTAATCTGAACTGATAACGTGATAATTATTATTACAATCTTTCTAAAAACGTCTGTGATACATTTACGAAATACAAAGTGGGCGTGACTTACAATTACTTTTTTTGGAACTGTACAACTGGTGTAGCAAGATCAAAGACTGTTAAGAGTGGTAAAATCCTTAAAGAAAACGAAGCTTGCGTATTGTCTGAGGTTCCGGAAGGCAAACATTACAGACAACAATTCAACATACTTCGATTCGTTTTAACCTGTTCCGGTTACTACAGATTGCAGGACCTGTCCTAAGGAAACGGTTTCTGCAGTCTGCCACGAGAACGCTTCTTCTGGTTTTTTTTTTTTTAATTTTTATAATGTGGTGCAATATTATGTTAGGAATATTTTTATGTAAGAAAGTTTTTTTTTTCTTTTCTTGTCCAATTGTTAAACTAATACTAATATAAATTTTTTATAATTGTCAATTTGAGCTTTGTGTGATATAGCTGGTAGCTAGTTTTAATTTATTGTATTTGTCTACAATGTTGTCCTGTCCTCACTGCCTTGGGTCTTCACGTGCTTTTAGCTCGCATGGGCTCAAGATCCATATAGGCCGTATGCACAGAAATGCGCGTCAGCCGGTTACAACTCCTGAGACGACGTATACTGTGACCGATTCCCGGCTAGTGAGACAGGTGCCGCTGGTTTCGCGACCCTGCCCTTTGGAGAGGCTCTCTGCCTTGAAGGTAAGTACGCCAGTTCTTAGGCACGTACCTAAGGGTGCGCGAAACCAGGCGGCAGGCAAGATGTGCGACATTATTGATAAATGCGTTAGCTGTAACGGTGTGGAGGACTGGGGCGCGCTTCTCACTTTTGCGTTCGGTGGGTTGAGAGTTCCTTCGAGGGTCGCACCTGGAAACATGACTGCAAAGGTGAAGGCAAACGTCGAGTCAGTCGGTGCTGACCAGTTTTGGGATGAGTCGGGTTGTGTGGCAGGTTTTTCTAAGTGGTGCGCGATTCGAAAAGCCATCGAGTCTAAGGTGTTCGACGGAGACCTCCGGGGGGCGGTTCGGTTGCTGGTTTCAGACGACTCATTCGCGCAACACGACCCTGGCACGCTAAGCGCCCTTACGGTCAAGCACCCAAGCCCATCGCGTCCGCTTAATTTTCATTCGGTGCCGGACTAGTCATTTCCAGGGGTAGCTGCATCAGTAGAGGACGTCGCGTTGGCTTTGAGCTCTTTTAATAGTGGCTCTGCGGCAGGCTTGGATGGAATTCGTCCGGGGCATTTGAAAGAGCTAACATCTGGTTCTGAAAATGGGCGGCGTTTACTGGAGTGTTTGACAAAGCTCGCAAACTTTCTAATGAGTGGTCAGCTCAATCCGGTAGTTTGTCCTTATTTGTATGGTGCTTCTCTTTGCGCACTCAAGAAAAAAGACGGAGGCCTGAGACCAATAGCCATCGTTAGCGTGTTCAGAAGGTTGACAGCTAAGCTGGCGTGCCGGTCCGTAAGGGTAGCTATGTCTGAATACTTGCAGCCGCATCAACTAGGGTTTGGGACGCGTCGGGGGTGCGAGGCCGCTATCCATGCGACGCGTGCGTTCGTCAAAGATCCTGAGAACTCGGACTGCGTGGTGCTGAAACTTGATATACGCAATCCTTTTAACACCCTAGAAAGAGACTATGGTGGATCACTGGAAGAAGTTTGCCAGGACCTGGAGGTTATTGTTCCTCAACTTAAGAAGCTGGGTCTGGAGGTGAATTCCTCCAAGTGCAATTATTTTCCCTGTGGCGTTGGTGCACGTACACACGTCTCACGCTTTGGGTCTCATTTACCTGGTCTCAAGGAACTTTCTCCTCTCTCTTTCTTCCTTTTGGGATCTCCCATTTTTCTTGACGGAGTGCCAGAAGCCATTTCCTCCCGTAAACAGCTTCTCCTCAATGCTCGGGAACGTTTCAAGGATCTCTCCGCGCACGTTGTGATTTTGTTGTTGCGCATGTGTTTTGCCTTACCCAAGATTACATATCTCTTGCGGACCGCTCCCACCTGGCTTTGCCCTGAGGAGGTATGTTCTTTTGACTTTGTTTTAAAATCTTCGGTTGAGTCGATCCTGAATGTGTCTTTTAATGATGCGCAGTGGAGGCAGGCAGCTCTTCCTATCCGGCTCGGGGGTCTTGGGGTGCGGTGTGTGCATGATGTGGGCCTGTCGGCTTTCCTGGCGTCAACACATGGGGTGGCTGACCTCGTGTCTGTTTTTATATTATTTATATTAATATTATTTTACAATCCAATGGTGATGGGGCAAACATACCATTTATGCTGGATGCCGGGTCAGCTTGGTCTGTCCTCAACATGGGTGCAGCAAGCCCCGACGCAACGCATGTTCAGCGCGCTTGGGATGACGGTTCCTCGGGGGCTGATCTAGCCAGACTCAGGGCTGTATCGCAGCCAGAATCGGGAGCATGGTTGCACGCGCTTCCTTCGCCTCACCTGGGCACGTTGCTTGATGATGACTCTTTGCGTGTGGCGGTGGCCCTCCGCCTGGGCTGGAAGGTGTATGAAACCCACAGATGCACCTGCGGTTCTATGGTGGAGGCCGATGGCCATCACGCTTTGAGTTGCCGTCGTTGCTCGGGGAGGTTCCCGCGTCACCATGCGCTCAATGATATTGAGAGGAGGGCATTCGTGTCGGCAGATGTCCCCTGCGTACTGGAGCCGCCGGGTCTGTGCAGGACTGACGGCAAGTGCGTAATATGGGACGCAACTTGCGTCAGCACTGTTGCCGCCAGCCACCTTGGTCGCACGGTCCTCTCGCCGTCGGCTGCAGCTGAAGACGCTGCTGTAAGGAAGAGGGTGAAGTACGCTCCGTTGGCGGACCGTTACCTTTTTTGTGCCCGTTGCCGTTGAGTCCATGGGGTGTTGGGGTACTGAGGCCAAGAAGCTCATTAATGATATAGGGCACAGGCTCCGTGATAAAACGGGTGACTCCCGCTCGTTCTTGGTGCAAAGGTTAGCCATTGCCATCCAACGTGGTAATGCTGCAAGCGTTATGGGCACCTTTGCGCCGGGAACAGTTAGGGGCGGGTTATTTGACTAATTTTTTGACGTGCTGTTGCTTATGATTATTTTTTCTAAGGAAAATATTATTTAATTTTTGATCTTTTGTGAATTTATTTATAGCATTTAGCAATTTAGTATGTATTTATTTGTAATCTTTATTGTTCAAAAGGTATGGTATTCATTATTTTAAATTATTTATACTATTTAACAAGACTAAATAGAAGGCTATAATAATAATTACAAATCGCACAAAAAGCTATAGAACGTAGCAGCTCCCTCATTTGATAGCTAATACCATCTGCGTTAGAGCGCATAATACCATCTGCTACGCCGCACGCCGTTCGTAGCAAAGTTTACCCCCAGTTTTTGAAAGCCTTCATAACTGTTGTCATATCCCGTGTCAGTATAATTTATTTTTCAGTCAACCGAATACCTCCCACTCCCAATCCCAATGAGCGCTGCGCCCACGCACCACTGCACTGGGTAGAAAATAATTTGCGCCGAATATTCGGCCGGAAGGATACTCGTACTTAGAGATGCAATCTAACGGATATATCACTATCTATTACATTGCATCTCTAAGTATATAGTAAATAATAATAACACAGGAATTAGTTTGAAGTCTAGATCAAGTAATTTGACGACACGGTTGGCGCAGTGGTTAAAGCAATTGACTGCTGCACTGCGTGTTGCGGGTTCGATTCCCGCACGGAACAAATATTTGTATGACCTACAAGTAGTTGTTCCGGGTCTGGCTGTTTGTGTATGTGAATTTAAATGTTTTTAAACGCACCCACGATACAGGAGAAATTCCTAGTGTGGGGCAACGTTTTTTTTTTTTTTAAAGAAAAAAGAATGAAAGAGGAATTAGTCCTAATTAGTACCTTATCTAACATTAGTTATAGAAACCTTGCAGTGAGCTATGTCGATTAAATTGTGATAGATAATGATATAGCGATACCTTGTTTGTCTAGCTAGCATAAAGACTGAAAGATAACCGAACCTACATTCTATTACTCATTTTTCTAGGGCTTCACCCACGAACCATGGCCAATCTTTGCATGTTTGGTAAATATTTATCAAGTTATCTCATAAGACAGTTCGCGTCGCGAAACCGTAGCGTACGGTTGAGTTTACAGATCCGCTGCTGTGTTTATTAGTTTCGCGAACAGTGTTACTATATAATCAATCTTATAAAATCTAAAATAGAGTGGGGAAGACGAAGATGGAAGTGATATGGAAATTTTACTTAATTGTGAAAAAGACTGACACATCTTTAGAAACTAAAATTGTGCGAGTTGAAATACATAAAGAAAGTGAAAAGAAATTACCTGAAAAGAGGAAAGAGAGAGAAGATGATTTTAATGATGATGAGGAATTTATTACTGTGAGTAGGAGAAAACCTAAAAGATTAATTAGAAGTACAGAGAGTAGAGTCACAAAATCAAATGAAGGTAGATTTGGAAAAAAAAGACGCCACTAAATTAATGGAATGCGAAAAATTCAAAGATATGGGTTAGAGATGCCAATTAATAAATGAGAGGTCCCTATCCTACGGTATGGTGAAAGGGGTTGATCTAGATTTAAAAGAAAAGGATATAATGGATATTTTGGAATGCGCTACAGAGATAGTATCCGCCAAGCGGCTGAGACGCGACAAATGGGTTGACTGTGAATCTATAAGAGTATGTTTTAAAAGTAATAACATCCCATCCCATTTATATGCGTATGATTGCCGTTTAAAAGTTGAGCCCTATGTATTCCCCGTGACACAGTGTTCTGGATGTTGGCAGTTTGGACATGTATTAAAATACTGTCTAACAAAGAAGAAAATATGTCCCAAATGTGGTGGGGACCATGAAAACTGTGATATAACTAATATTTCATTCTTAAATTGTAGAGGAAATCACTTTCTACTAGACAAAAAATGACCCCTATTTTTAAAAGAAAAAGATATAGAAATATCATAAGCACAGAGCAGGTACCCTATAGACAAGCACTTCGGATGTTCCTTGGAAAACAACGAGAAGACACTAGTTCTCAAAATATGGTGCAAAAATCGTCGATAACTACGAGTTCACTAAATGAGTCTCAAACATTTAGTAGCGTGCTTATCAATTCTTTACAAAATCGTGGTTCGAAGACATTTACAGACATTGTTCAGGAGAAGGAAGGAAATAACCTACAATGGAAACAAAACACAACAAAAAATTCACCTTAGGAAAAGAAAACCAAAAGTAAGCAAGGAAATAAAAGCCAAGTGGTGGCAGATAGATCGACTGAAAATGATAATTGTGAGAGTTTTCCATCACAAACTGAAGAAAAAGACAACCAAAAAGATGAACAATTACTAGATAGATTTTAATTTAAGAAATGTTTAGTTAAAGAGAATATTCACACCGGAAGGAAGATTTGAAGACAAGATTTTGATGTTGTTTAAAAATATTAGTATTAAGTTGTCTGCTAAAAGGAAAATGAATAGATAAATAATTATTAAGTTCATAAATGGATAATACAGAAAAAAATATCGGAATCAACATTATTCAATGGAACTAACAAAGTCTACGGCCCAAAATTATTTCATTTACATAATTGTTAAATTAAGAAAAAAAACATATAGCAATCGTGAAAGAAACATGATTAGATAATGAAGTGGACTTAAATATAAGTGGCTATAACATTTATCGAAAGGACAGATATGATTCCTACGGTGGGGTTGCGATTTTCGTTCATAAATCCATCCGGTCACATTTTAATTCTTTTCAGGTCATAAATCCAGGTATAGAAGTAGTGATATATAGTATTTGCTACGTCTGATATCGCAATCAAATTTGATTGGAAAGTAATCAATGAAAACCTTGGTAGTGATCACCTAATAATTAAAATGACAATCACAATAACTGATGAATTCACTATAAATAGAAAAAGGAATTACAAAAAGGCAGATTGGAAAGAATATAGAGATTCTCTATCTAAAAGCTTTACTGTGTGGTGCGGTGACACAAATGTTCATTAAATGTTGTTCTAAGCCCACAAAAGAATTTAAACCAACAAATTATTGGACGCCTGAATTTTCCCACATTGTTGCACAACGAAGGTTGTCTCTAGCCAAGTTTTGCCGTAATCAAACCCTTTTTTTTTTTTTTTTTTTGGGTGGGAAATCATCAAATGACTCCTCCCGCTCTGGGTGGAGCGGGAGGGCGTGTCAGACTCTTACTGACTAAAACCCACCCGTGTTCCTTCTGTTGCCTGTGCAATGCCAGGGGGCCACGGTATCCCTTTCGGACTTTCCCGCAACCCCGGCAGGCAATGGTCTCATCGGACCCCTTCATTCGCTGACATCTATTTGAGGCGCGCGTGGAACACAACGCGCCGTCGACCCGGGCTTGGTCCTTACCGGACGGCGAGCTACCCATTGCTCACCGCCCGCAAGCCCGCGCCTACGGTGGCCGGGAATCAGCAATTGATTCCCGACGCCCAGGGCGTCTCCTCCTGCGGCGGCTAGGGGCGTGAGGGTGCGAAATTTGCCACTCCCTCACGCGCTCCGCCTCCTCCTTCGCGAGCATTACTGCTTCGCAGAAGGAGGTGACGGCCTCCCATGCCCTCTCGCTCCGTACCATGGCCTGGACCAGGGCCGGACGCGAGAGATCTCCGCCACCGATCGCCTCCACGAGGACACGGCGGTGCTCTGTCCGCTGTGCCGCGATTTCTCGCGGCATCGGAGTCAAGCCCCGGCGCTTCGCCTCCTCGCACCACTCCCAAATATGCGCGAGGACTTTTGCCTCCAGATCCCATGGCGGCAATCTGGCAGGGAGGCTCGCCGCCTCACCGGAGACCGTGCGGTATCCCCGGACCAGCCAGGTGGCCATATGACCCTCTGGGACGCGTTCAACCGGCGGACAGGCCGCCGCCGCAATGAACGCGCCCACACCGGTGCCCCGTACAGGGCCATGGACCGCACGATCTCCGCGTATAACCTCCGGCAGGAGGCGTTTGGACCCCCTAGATTGGGCAGGAGCCGCTTCAAGGCAGCTCCGGCCCGGTCCAGTCTGAGAGCCAAACGTCGGAAATGCTCCACGAAGTTCCACCGACTGTCGAGGACGAGTCCCAGGTACTTCATCGTTGACTCGACGCCGATGTGAACCCCTCCTACCGTTATTTGGGAACCCGACGGTGGCGCGTTCCGAGGACCATGAACACACATGGCCTCGGACTTGTGCAAGGCCACCTCGAGTCCCAACTGCCGGATTCTGGCCACGATTGTCGCAACCCCGTGTGTCGCTAGTTCGACCGCCGCCTGGTGCGACCTCCCCTGCGCCAGGACCAACGTATCGTCAGCGTAACAAATGACGCTGACGCCATTGGGGAGGTCGGCGCGCAGCTCCCAGTCGTATCCGATGTCCCACAGATGCGGCCCCAGGACCGATCCCTGTGGGACACCGCACGACATCTCTCGCCGGTTCCACTCTCCCTGGTGACCGGGGTAGATGATGGCCCTGTCCGCCAGATAGGCCTCGACCACACGACAGAGGTAGGTCGGCATCCGGTGATACCGGAGTGCCTCCCTGATGCAACTCCAGGGCAGGGTATTGAAGGCGTTGGCGATGTCTAGAGACACCGCCAAGACGACCCCACCCCGAGCCACCGCATCCCCCGTCGTGAGGGCTCGCACGCGCATGATGGCGTCCACCGTGGAGCGCCCCCTGCGGAAACCAAACTGGCTCTCCGCCAAATCCGGCCCCACCCGCACCAGCCGCTCGACGAGGCGGTCTGCAATGACTATTTCAAAGAGCTTGCCCACCTCGTCAAGCAGAACTATGGGCCGGTAAGCAGACGGAGAGTCCGCAGGGCGCCCCGGCTTCTTGATAAGGACCAGTTTCCCCGTCTTCCAACGAAGTGGGAACTGGCCCCTCTCCATACATGCGCTTAAGAGCCCTCTTAGTCGAGGCCCGAGAGCCTCTGAGGCCAGGACCCAGGCTTTCCCAGGTAAGCCGTCGGGTCCTGGGGCGGTATTTCTGGCATCCAGCCTACGTACCGCCACCCTCATCTCTACCTCGGTCACCTCCGGAGCATCGTCGTCGTCGTCGGCGGTGTGGTCTGCATTGGGCACCGCAGTAGGCGGAGCCATGGGTGGGGAGGCATGTTCCCCTCTCGAAGGGAACAGAGCGCTCACCACATCCTCCACAAGCTGTGGCCGGAGACTCTGCGTCAGCGGGGGAGCCCATGGGCGGAGTTTCTCCCGCGCCATCTTGTATGGGCGTCCCCACGGGTCTCTGTTCAGAGTCTCCAGCGACTCCTCGTGGGACAGTGCCCTGGCCCGCAGGATCTCCGCTTGGAGGGCGGTCTTCGCCGCTCTGTACCCCTCGTACAGCTCCGCCTGAATGGCTTCCGTATCCGGAGGTCGAATACGAAGCCTGCGGTGCCTGGTGTACCGGTGTCGCGCAGCAACGCACGCATTGCGCAGTGTCGTCAGCTGTCGCGACCACCAGTACACCTGGCGCGAAGCACGTCCGGGCTGGACCCGGGGCATTGCCACGTCGCATATCTCGGACATGGCCTCCCGGAACCACTCCGCCTCGTCGTTGATGTCGGCAGGCCTGTCCGGTGATGACACCCAGGCCTGCACGATCGAGGCTTCCAGGAGGAGCTCCCGGTCCAGCTGCTTCAGCGCCCACCGCGGACCACTCGGGGCCTGTCGGACCGGCGCGCTCGAGGTCTGGGCGGAGACGTCAAACCGGATGTACCGGTGATCGGAATACGTCTCCACCCCCTCCATGACGCGCCAGTCAATGACACGTGGCGTCAGAGCGGGGCTGGCGAACGAGATGTCCACCACTGATTCACCCCGCATCCGCACACACGTGGGGACAGAACCCCGGTTTAGGACGACCAGGCCTGTTTCCAGCGCCCAGTCCTCCACCATCCTGCCCCGTGTGTCCGTATACCGGGAACCCCAAGCCACATTCTTGGCATTGAAGTCCCCGAGGACGAGCACGGGGAGGGAACAGAACCCGACGACAACGACTCTCAACTCCACAAGGGAGATGTGGAACTCGGCGAGAGTTCGGTTCGGGGAGAAGTATGCCCCTACCACAACCATCTCCCCGAACCGTGCTGCAACGCAACCCCGTCTTCTCTTGACAGCCTCGACGGACGGGGTACCGGCGGGTAATCCAACCCCTGATAACGTGTCCAAATTAGAAGAAAAAATTAAAGAATTACACGTAGCAAGTCAAAAATCAATATCATTGGGTTGGCAGAGATTTTGTGATTCCATTGACCATGTAGTATTAGTTTATGACATGTGGCGACGTATGCGTTACAAACAGAAAAAAAAAATGTTAATGAAGCACAAAGTGATCTTAATAGACTAGCTTTCTGGTTCCAATCCAATCTGCTTACTATAAATGCTAGTAAAACCAAATACATGATATTTAGTGCCAAAAATAAAAAAACTTCATACACATTGTGAATTGAATATAAATGGTCAACCATTAATAAAAACAAATTCTGAGAAATATTTAGATCTTACTCTTGATGATAAACTTACAATGAAACCTCACATTGAGAAAGTAGGTAAGAAAAAAGATATCATCACTGACTGGTGCACTCAAGGGAATTGTTCGATGTCTCTCATTACAGGTCAGATATATTATTTATTCGAAGTATGGGGAAGTGCTGCCAAAGCTCACCTTAAAAAACTACAATAACAAAATTATTAAAGTCTTATTTAATTATGATTATTTAACATCTACTCAAAAAGTTTTAAATGAAACAAAATTAATGAATATTGATCAAATTTATAAATATAACACTTGCATACTTGTACGCAAATAATTAATAGAGACATACATACACAAATAACATTTACAAAAAAAATGCAAATTCAAAAGCGCATGACATAGGCTAGCCATTTAATTTTAAGAGCACCTAGACAAACTACGGTAGAAAGACTATAGTATATGAGGGAGCTGAACTCTATAACTCTATACCTAAAATAATTAAGGAATCAAAATCACTTCCAACTTTTAAAAGACTATTAGAGCACTACCTGAATAATGTTTAAATTGTAAGTTTCTACCGTTATGTTTTTATGTTTTTCCTCATAGAAGTGAATAATTGTATTCTTTTTGAGCGAAATAAATTTCTTAAAACAAAAACAAACCAAACAGCCTACCAGCTATCCTCCTATAGATAAACAAAATGAGTTATTACGTTCACTGACTCCTGACTATGTAAGAAACAAAACAACTATATTTGTATCTAAAAATGAAACTTTGGAGTGTGATTTTAGTATCCAGGAATCAGACAATTGTAAAAAAAAAGGATTCTGCACCTGGGGAGGACGGTATTTCATATTCGATGATTTATAAGACAAATAGTCACATATATAAATTAAATATGTTAATTTATAATAGGACTTGTCGTCACAGTGACGCTATTTTATATTTTGATTGTAATCAATTTATTACTGATCATAAACTGACAAATTATACAATGTATTTGCCACCTAGTTGTAGAAGACAAATTGCTAATCTTTTAGCATATAATATACACAGTGACACTGGTACCTGTACTGTACCATCGATTACTGTTAGTAGTGGTACTAACACTACTTTTGATACGCCTTGTAGTTTAAACTATTAGGAGCGACAACGGGTGAGCCGCATATTATATTGAATGTTGTTCATCAAAATATGCAGGGTCTGTCCGGCAAAGAGCTAGAATTAAGTTTATTTATGGAGAACTATGATGTTCAGGTGTTATGTTTGACTGAACACTGGTTGAAAGAACATGAAGTAGTGTTTATCAATGATGATAATTTTACTGTACAAAGTGCGTTTGTAAGAAAAAGCGCCATTCGCGGTGGATCTTTAGTTCTTGTTTCAAACAAGTTGAAATGTAAACAACGTTTAGATTTAGTTAATCTTTCCATCGAGCGCACTATTGAGTTGTCTTGTGTTGAACTCGAGCGATACATTATAATTTGCGTGTATCGACCCCCCTCTGGTGATTTTATTAGTTTTGAATCGGTGATGGAGGATTCACTCAATAGGTTAAAATCAAGTAATAAAAGTATAATTTTATGTGGAGATTTTAATATTAATATTTTAGATGTTACTCCATTAAGTATTAGACTTCTTAATCTGTTTAGGTCTTATAATTTAATTAACTTGTTTTTTGAACCTACTAGGATCACGGCATCTTCGTCAACTTGTCTTGATAATATATTTAGTGATTGTGATGCCAAAAATAAATTAGTGTTAAGTGACTTAACGTCTGACCACTGTGGTTTATTAGCTAGTTTCCCCATGCCATTACATAAAAAGCCGCACAAAATAGAATGTAGGCCTTATACAGCTAGTCGTTGCAATAAATTTAAATGATAAGAATAGTTGGTCGCTGTGATTAACTCAAGACAATGTTTAAATGTTCTTTCTCCAGAATTAGTTTACCTACTGACAGGTTTTATGAGTTTATATAAAAGTCTATAATTTTACTTTTTATGTACATTTATTTTATTTTTATTTATTGTTGACATAATCTACTCATTACAATGTTTTTTTTAATGAGTTGTATTACAATATGTGGTTAGCTAGCGACCTCGACAATTATTTATTTTTCCTCGATGGTCCTAGTTTATCAATATTATTATAACTTCTAGTTACAGCTCTATGTAAGCGGGTACGCCCTTTATGCCTGGAGGCTTTATTTTCTTTTTTTTTAGATATTGTTTACGTTTAGTTATTTTTATTTCTGCTTGAGTATAGTTCTCGATGTTTTTGGTTGGTATATTGGCGTGTGCTAGCTGTCATATGGCTATTAATTTATAATTTAAATTTTATTTTGCGTAATGTAAATTATCTTATAAATTATTGTATAGAATCATTTTTTTTTTCCTAACTGAACAGACAGCTGTGCTGCTGGGGAGTTTGTTGCGCCACTTGTTCTTCCCTGCAAAAGCACTAGGAAGTGGTGAAGGGTGGGCGTTTTGGGGGACTGTCTTATGTAATTTTGACGTTCGAAAAGTGCTGATTCTCAGCCTAATTTGAATAAATGACTTTTGATTTGATTTTTTTTGATTTTTATAATCTACCCAGTTCAGCAAGAACCTATTTACTATATACCTAGTCTTGCCATAAATATTGTCACGAAGTTTTATTTTTATTGCAAATAATATTTATTACTTTTACAGTGTGTTAGTTTAATACATAAATATAAAACAATTTAAAATATAAAAAGCTTATTTGAAGTGGTCTCCATTGGCTGCAATACAGTCCTTTAAACGTTGAGGCCAGTTATCAATAGAAGCACGCACTCGTTACATAGGAAAATTCTTCACTGCCAATCGTATGGATTGTTTTAGGGACTCCAAATTATCATGGCGTTTAGAGCAAGCCGTACTCTCTAAAACTGACCATAAATCATAATCCAGCGGATTATGATCGGGACTAGACGACGGCCAGTCTTCAGCTCTGATGAAGTCCGAAACGTTCACTTCCAACCAAGACTGCGTGGACCGAGCTTTATGACCCGGCGCCGAGTCTTGTTGGAAGGACCATACTTGGTTATTGAGTATGGTGTTGTTAAAGGGCTTAACTACCTTCTCAAGAATGGTATCTTGATACACATAAGCTGATGTTTTGATACCTTTTTCACAAAAATATGGCTATGTCACTCCTTCATAGCTAACACTCCACCAAACCATCACTGAAGTCGGATAATGCCCACATTGCACTCTGTTGACTAATTAGGAAGCTTCCTTAGAGCTTTGAGCATAAATACGGTCATTTTGTTTGTTAAAATGTTGCTCAATTGTAAAGATTTTCTCATCCGTAAACAAAAAATTTCTGTGATACTTTGCGTACCGCTTCAGTAGTTGTTTCGATTTTACCACCCTATTCTTTTTTAATTGATCACTTAAAAAAATACCAGTGCGTCTCATATAGGTTGCAAGTCCTAAGTCATCTTTTAAAATACGCGACATGGTTCTGGGTGCTATCTTCATCTCCCGAGATAAAATCTTTTGCTTTCGGACAGGATTTCTTCGAATTCTTTCCCTTACTGCTTTGACCACCTTTTTCGTACGAACACTACGTGGACGGCCAGGTCTTTTTCTGTCACAAACAGAGGAGGTCTCATTATACCTATTAATAGCCCGGTATACAAACATTCGACTAATACCAAGCGTATCAAGAGTTTTAAAAATTGCATTTGGCTCCATACCAACTTTGTGTAATGCAATCACAGTGATTTGGTTCTCTTTATCACCCCACTCCATTTTAATATCGCAAAATAGTGCACAATGTATTTGCGCCAAAATTACAAAACTCAATGAACAATCGTAGAAAAATGACAGATTCCAAATTCAAATGTAATATCTTTCTTATTTTTAATTGTAACAGTGTTTATGGCTAGACTAAGTATATATATATATATATTATAAAATCTTTAATTCAGGTATTGTACCTATTCAGTGGCGTAATATCCAGATAATACCAATTCCTAAAGCTAATACACAACATAATACATCTACTGATCCTAAATTATATATAATATTATTGTATTTCTTGTTTCTCTGTTTTATATTGTAGCTGTTTGTTGTTCCTCTTGAAAAAAATTAAATAAATTAAGGCCTATATCTTTAGTTTTTGTGTTTATGCAAAATCTTTCATTTAATGCTAATAAAACGTCTAGAATGGTACACAGAGAAGAAAAATATTATCGTCACTCAATATTGGATTTAGAAAATCTTTGTCCTATTTAGATTCATTGAGTCGCCTAGTTACTTACATACAAAGTGGTTTTTTCTAAAACTATACCTACGGTAGCATGTTTCCTGGATATTCAAAATGCATATAATAATGTGTCTGTTGATGTAGCAGTTAATGTTTTAGATCAACTTCAAATTGTATCAAAATTTTGTACTTACTGGTCATTTTTGAATGAGAGACACCGATACTATTTTATTTAATTACATATTAAATATGTCAACAACATCTTAATACAGTAGTAGTGTCACAATATGCAGATGATTTTGTTCTATATGTTAAAGATAAAGACATAAAGACATTAAGAAATGTGAAATGTATGATCAAAATGCGTTAGATCATACTGTTATGTCTTTAGCCGAAGTTGGTCTCGAATTATCTTCCAATAAGCCTACTTATTGTGTATATAGTAGGGGTAGACGCAGAATACTAGCTTCTCTTAAAATAAATGAACAGTCGTTAACATTTTCACCATGTACTAAATATTTAGTTATGTGGTTAGACCAAAGTTTACGTTGGAGTAAACATATAAATGAAACAATCGCGAAAAGTTCAAAGTTTTTGAATATATTAAAGTTATTAACGGGGAGCTCTTGGGGTATACATACTAAACACATACGTAAACTATACATCTCCTAATTAGAAGTCGATTGGATTATGGTTCGTTTCTATATGACTGTAGTGCTAGAACAAATTTATCGAAACTAGACAAGCTGCAAAATCAGGCCCTACGAATAATGGGGGATACATAAAAATAATGATTCACGTAATGGAATCAGATTTATGTATCTCACCTTTATATTTAAGAAGAAAATATTTAGCATACAAATATTGTCTAAAAGCTCGATCGTGGTCAAATAATATCACAATTAATCTTTTATCCGAGTTGAGCGACTTTTGTCGTACGTCTTATTGACAAAAAAAAAAAATACTAGTGAAAGTATGGCACTTAGAAATGACATCATCAGAATATCTTAAAATGTTTAGAATAGAAATGTGGACATCCGTTATTCAAAAAAATATCGTTAAAACTGAACTCAAACGTGTAAACACCGCTAAACGTAATTACAACCCAAATGTGTTACTGAGTGATATTGTAGCAGAACTGAACATAATATATTATATTTCGAATGGCATAAAATTTACACTGATGCATCGAAAAGTACTCAGGGACAAGGAGCAGGGTTATTTGACCAGAGTTTAGGGAACAGACTTTGATATAAAATTAATTGTGATATATCAATTATGTCACTGGCACTCATAGCAATTTACAAAGCAGTAAATTATTTATTGAATCAAAAGTAGCAATATTTTCAGATAGCAAAAGCGCACTCCAGCATATCGCTCGATGCGCCTCTGGCTATGGCAGAGGTACATCGATAGCATATGATATTTTAAAACTTATAATTATACTTAAAAACAATAATATATAATGTAAATTGCAATGGGTTCCAGGACATATAGGACTAAGTGGTAACGAGGAGGCTGACCGTATATCCAAATCAGCGGTAACGGACGGCTGTTTAGGTAATTATCTAATTATATACCAGATTATTGAGAATACACAACTAAATTTAAATTTGCATGCTTTAACTCCTGGAAACAATTTTTTTTCAAAATATCTCTGGTTAGAGGCATTTGGTACAAATCATTCAAGGACAGCCATCTCGTGTTCTCTGGTTCGAAGATACTAAATTAGATAGAAATTATGTTAAATTGATATTTAAGACCCCGTTCTGGGCACTATCCATCGGCAAAGTTTGCATTTCTTATGAAAAAGGCTGATTCTCCTAATTGCACAGTTTGCAATCAAATCAAGGACGTGCACTCCGTTCCGAGCACACTCCATCAGCAAATGTGCTGATGGAGTGTGCTCGGAACGGAGTGGAACGTGAGTTGTACGTGAAGGATTTTAAAATAAATAAATTGGATGTAGGTATAATCCAATCCATCTTATCTGTACCATCGTCGGAGATTATTAAAAAGTTGTGCCATTAAATTATGGTCCTCCACGAATAACTAATTCATATATTATAAACTTATACTTTTTAAGTAAGCTAAGCCATGTAAAAGGGTACGATAGGGCTGACATGTCTTTGATAAAAGCCCCTACACAAAATTAGAATAAAAAATATATTTAAAAAAACTCAAAAGACGATCACACGAAGCACAAAGTATGTCCTGCTGTGCATTAATTCCGTAGTAAGGACCTTGCCCGTAAAGAAGAACTTGAAGTACGTTCTAAAATTATGAAAAATTATAATTAATTCTTTATCTAGTGTCTGTCAAGGCGAACGCTGCAATTCAATAATTACATAAATAAAAGATAAAGTCCCGACTTTATCTAACACTGGACACTATGTAGGTAGGTACTAAAGACCCGTCTTTAGTACATAGTGTTCCAGTGAAGTGCGTAGACGTTCGCAAAATGTTCTGGTATTTGTTTCTTATCGCGGGATTTTTATGTTTCTTACACATTTTCTGCAACTATAATGAAAGAGCCAGGAAAATTAGAAAAATCCCCGGGCCGGAGGACACCTTTATTTTAGGGAACGCCCCGGCTGTAATGCGCTCGTCAGGTAATTAGGACATTTAACATTTTTCGCTTGTTTTCAACCAATAACAAAATATATTATATCATCAATCTACATGGTCCTCAAATAATCTAACTAAGATTATTTCTGGATTTTCACATACTGAGCTAAGACTGTGACCTCTGTGTTTGTTTCGGCCTTTCTTCTCAGAGTAGTCTGATAAGAAACGCTAACCTCATCTAGTTTTTAAAAATATGATTGAGTTGTAAAAGTGCTTGTACAAACCTACCTATAGAAATATAATCATTTATCGTTTTCGTGTTTCATATTTATTTCAGTTGATGTAATGAAATTGGGAAGAAGATTAGCTAAAGAAAATTCTGGAATCTATAGACTTTGGATGTACCCGTTAGCGGCCGTGAATATTTACAACCCTGAAGACATCGAGGTATACAGATACCATACAGTATGATTTGAAAAATATACATAGAAAGTGATTTGCATTTGTGCATTTTTAATATTTCCTTGTTATTGCAGACAATCGTCTCAAACATGAAATTCAACGAGAAAAGTCAAGTCTACAATGCCTTGAAGCCTTGGCTTAGAGATGGACTTCTTGTAAGCAAAGGTTAGTGCTGCATGTAGATATTTTTTTGAATATTTACATACTTAAAGGTTATTGTGATAATAATAATTTATATTCATAATTGTTTTAAGGTGCAAAATGGCAAGAAAGAAGAAAAATTCTGACACCCACTTTCCATTTCAACATTTTACGTCAATTTTGCCAAGTTCTTGAAGATAATAGTCAGCGCTTTGTGGAAAGCCTCAAACAGGTGTCCGGTCGGCCTGTAGACGTAGTACCTATTATCTCAGAATTTACTCTCAACTCTATAAGCGGTAAGTACATACATACCTTCATTATAACATACTCGTAACTTATCTAAAGAAATTCTTGGTGCCTTGCGATACGTTCGCATTGCCATTTTAGAGATTAGGTACATAAAATAAATGTTTTGATAATTTATAGGTACATAAAACAGGAATAATCTTAACAATTTGATAATCATGTTTAATAAACCATAATGTCTTTATTTTTTTAACTGAGATTTATAGAGCGAACTTTAACTTGACTCAATCTAAATACTTACATATGTTTAACGCGTTACATACCTTACATTTATTTCCGGAAGCATATGTATAGTAAATTAATATTTCTATATTACTTCATGAAATGATCAATTCTAAGATCTGGCCACGACATTAGTATAGCAAAGAAATCCGGATATTTCGCCATGTCGCCAAATTACACTCATGCGAAGCTAGGGCTAGTCGCTCAATAAAAATATGCATTCATAAACAACTGTAGAAAAAAGTAAAGCCTACCTAAAATGTTATGTCTAACGATGCCAAAGAATTGTCTTCAGCAGAAATTGTTTGCCTCATTTTCATTCTCATTGTGACTTAACATTTCAGAGACCGCAATGGGTACCAAGTTAAGTGATTATAATAAATCAGAAATAAGTGCTTACAAAGATGCAATATACAATTTAGGATATGTATTTTTCCAAAGATTTGTCAAAATATATTATTTTTTTGATTTCTTATTTTATCTAACACCGCTGAGCAGAAGACAAGATGGTTATCTAAAAATAATGCATAGTTTCACAAAGAATGTAATTGCGGAAAGAACTGAGTACATAGAAAAATATGGAATAAATATATCTGAGCCGACTGCAGCGGATGATGATACTTACGTATACAAGAAGAAGAAGACCGCCATGTTGGATTTATTAATAACAGCCAAGAAGGAAGGACTGATCGACGACATTGGCATTCAAGAAGAAGTGGATACGTTCATGTTCGAAGTGCGTAAAGTCGTCAACCGATAATATAATACTGTTTACTAAACATTACAGTTACATAGTAAACATGTTTACGTTTTTTATTTTTAGGGGCATGACACCACAGCTTCTGGATTGGCGTTTTGCTTTATGCTTCTTGCTCATCATAAGGACGTACAGGTGGGTCAAATTTTTAAATAGCTGTCATCTTTTTGTAACTAGAAAGTTCCAAATAGCGGCGACCTCCATAACTACGCATATGGTTCCATAGGAGGACCAAGTACCGATCAGTGTGTAAGTCCAGACCAAGCATTTGCACTGCGATGAGCGTAGGTAATGTAGTTATATTCACGTGGTTATATAATTACATTACCTACGTACTAACGCGAAAAACAATCTAATCTGCGTTCGCAATTTATTTGCCAAACACAAACATGTAAACAAACACGAGTTTTAAGAAAAATAACTGTAAAGTCTACACATAAGGTTCAGTTTCAGCTACAACTTCATATTTTTATGACTTTTTCACAAGTAGGTACTAGTCAGTCTAAAATCAACTTTATTTACAGCATAAAATTGAAGTTTGTTTAAGTGGAAATAACATCAGTTGGAAATAAGGATTTGAATAGACCTTAGACAACGTGGAGGTGGAAAGACAATCTAACAAACATAAACAAGAACTACATAAAATAAAATAAAAATACTTGTATTTTGTAAAACTTCTCTTCGATTAACTTTAAATTAAATTTACGAACTGTGGTACAAGTAAGTCACGCCTGCCGTAACCTTTGGGATCAACCGTATCAACAATATACCTACTAGCACTTTTCTAAACAGGAAAAAATCTTTGCTGAAATGAAAGACATATTGGGTGATTCGAAGCGTTCCGTCACTATGGAAGACTTGCCAAAGATGAAATACTTAGAACGATGCATTAAGGAGTCACTGCGGCTGTACCCTCCGGTGCACTTCATCAGTCGAAGCTTGAACGAAGAGGTTACACTGAGTAAGTAGTAGAGTATTGTGTGAAGCTTCCACCAGACATTACATAGTGTTTGTGTTGAGTACTCCATTTATACGTTTTGGATTAGTAGACGAATCATAAATGTAGATAAATGAGATGTTCTCTCTGAGTAGGGACTGGGAAAAAAAAAACTATTTAGTCCGTCAGTCAGATAATAAAAAAATATAAGACACGTATTTTTTGCTTTATCATATTATTAAAAAATGGTTTAGATAAAACGCATTAAAGTTGGGGAGTGTGGGGGGCTCGCTACGTCACAAGTCAGTATAAAATCTACCGGGAGTGACGTCATGCCACATTTTAACTCAATGTAGGTATTTCCGTAACCTTTTTACGTAAAAAAAGAAAAAATACGTGTCCAATATTTTTTAATAATCTACCTGACTGACAAAAATTTTAATCAATGTCCGGGCTATTGTTGCATTATGCTTGTTGTCAGCGATTAGTAGGTATATATATCTTATCGCCTACCACGTTTAGTTATCGTGTACGATTCACGATTAATTAACAAAATAATCTCTTCATGTTTTTATTCGTGTTATATTTTCGGCACAATTACTTTATATTCCAGGTAATTATACAATCCCGGCTGGAACGTTTTGTCACATCCATATCTACGACCTGCATCGCCGCCCTGAGCTGTTCAAGAACCCCGAGGAGTTCGACCCCGACAGGTTCCTGCCTGAAAACAGCGCGGGAAGACATCCTTATGCGTACATACCCTTCAGTGCTGGGCCTAGAAATTGCATAGGTAAATGATAAGTTTTGACATCGATTACTGTGTTGAAAGCAAACCCACATAGCTGTCCTTTCCTAATAACGACTGAAATACCATGTAATCATGTAATACAAAGGATGCTGTCAAGCTCGCATGGGGGTAATTGTAGCTGTAAACAAGGTATCGACGACAAAAATTTCATTTAAACGAACAACAAAAATTCGCTTCAAACAAAATTGCATTGTACAGGTCAAAAATTCGCCATGATGGAGATGAAGGTAGCCGTAGCGGAGGTGTTGAGAGAGTTCAAGCTGGAGCCAGTCACTCATCCCGAAGACATTCAGATAATCACCGATCTCGTGTTAAGAAACGACGGGCCCATCGAAGTCACCTTTGTAAAAAGGCAATAATGTGTAGAATATTTTTGGAAATTAAACAATAAATGTTTCAATGTATATATTTCTAAAGGTTTATACTATTAATATATCATATAAGTTTATACATATCTTTCTTTTGCTGTGCCCGACAGGGTCTATGATTGTTTCTTTTGGCAAATATTTACCACCTAAGCCTACATTATACTATTTTATTTTTACTATTTTAAAAGACTTGATACAAGGCTATACTTAATATAAATCGCGCAAAAAGCTTCAGAACGTCCCAAGTACCACATTTGAAGGCTACGCACGTAGCAGCGCGTAGTACCACTGCTACGCAGCTCGTAGCACATTTTGCACCCTCGGCCCCGGATTTTAAAGCCTTTTTAATTTAATTCTGTTCTCAAATCCCGTAACAGTATAATTGCTTTTTCGGCAACCGGGTCACATATTACATACTATTATATTATATTATATAAGGTAAAATATGCTTGAAATAGGAGTGAGTTCACGACAAAAGTTTGAGGTTTGGATCTACACCATATCGCTCACCTAGAAGCACCATACATTGGGAATTTAATACTCAATATCTCTATCTTCTACCATTGTTATGGCAAATAACAATGGTAACAACATTATACTTAGTTTGTCGAAACATCGTTTCAATCAATCTGCCTAGCCTTTTCCCAACTATGTTGGGGTCGGCTTCCAGTCTAACCGGATGCAGCTGAATACCAGTATTTTACATGGAGCGACTTCCCCAACCCGGTTACTGGGTTACACGATACTATTTGGTAAGACTGGTTGTCAGATTTTCGGGTTTCTGACGACCCGTAACGACTGTCAAAGATCCAAGAATAACCGCAGCACCAACGGCTTAACGTGCTTTCCGAGGCACGGAGGGGTCGCGGTAAGATGGTCACCCATCCATGGACTAACCGCGGCAAGAGTAGCTTAATCTGATCGATCGACCCATGTGGTTGTTATTACTTAGCCATGAGCCCTGTCGAAACATCGTTTGTTAGTAGATTATTACCTACGTGAAACTTTAAATTTCTCCCAAAGAAGAATATCATGACAATGAGAAATATGTGTGAGTCGTAAGACATCGATATTGTATGAAAATATGTAGAATGCTACGTAAGATGTATTCGTAGCATTCTAGGCTTTTGATGAGGTGGCAGTATTAGGCAAAATATACACTTGTACACTAAAAACAGTGACATTCACAATGTTAACACAAGAAACAAGGAAAAACTACGAGCTCCCTTTCACCGGCTACATAAGGTTCATAACTCATTTGTTGGGCCTGGTATAACCTTTTACAACAAGCTACCCTCTTCTTTGCTAGATTTGCCTTTTAATGCGTTTAAAACTAAAGTAAAATCCAACCTTTGTTCAAAGGCATACTATTCTATCAACGACTACTTAAATGATAAGAATAGTTGGTCGCTGTGATTGGCTCAAGACAATGTTTATGTTCTTTCTCCAGAATTAGCCTACCTACTGACAGGTTATATAAGCTTAGGTAAATTGTTCATTTTATTTGACTTTATATGTCAATTTATTTTAATTTTATTAATTTTTTGTTGACATTAACTACTCATTAGAATGATTTTCATGAGTTGTATCGCAATATGTGGTTAGCTAGCGACCTCGACAAACTGATCATTTTTTTTAATTTTTTTCCTGAAAAACTGGCAGCAAGTTCGTCATGCTCCCTTAGATGTCACTGCTTGCGGTAGCGTCGGGGGTCGGGTTGCCTCCTTCCCTCAAATATGGCGAGGGGGGTAATGGCTGATCTTTGCGTTAAGCTCGTGAACGGGTGCTGCTTGTGGTGACTGGTCGTCTTGCTGATCATGGTTTTGTTATTGTTATTAGTAATTAACTGTTTATTTATTTTACCTCGATGGTCCTAGTTTATCAATTATAACTCTAGTTACAGCTATATGTAAGCGGGCACGCCCTTTATGCCTGGAGGGTTTATTTTCTTTTTAGATATTCTTTACGTTTAGTTATTTTTATTTCTGCTTGAGTATAGATCTCGATGTTTTTGGTTGGTATATTGGCGTGTGCTAGCTGTCATATGGCTGATAATTTATAATTTAATGTTTTGTGTTGTGTTATGTAAATTATTTTGCATAAGTATTATTGTATAGAATCATTTTATTTTTCCTAATTGAACAGACAGCTGTGCTGCTGGGGAGTTTGTTGCGCCACTTCTTCTTCCCAGCGAAAGCACTAGGAAGTGGTGAAGGGTGGGCGTTTTGTGGGACTGTCTTATGTAACTTTGACGTTCGAAAAGTGCTGATTCTCAGCCTAATTTGAATAAATGACTTTTGAATTTGAATTTGTGCACGATGCATTTATCATATTATTTGCTACTTTGAGAAGCTGCACATACATGAAAACATAAGACTTCTAAATCGGCGGCCTAATAGCAGGGCATAGATAAGCAATATCTGACATAAGTAGAGCATAATATAAAGGTTATGCCCAGTAAACCGACAAGAAAGATATTCAAATAAAAGCTGTATTTAAAAATAAAACGACTGACCTAATTATTTAAAGTCATAACTGTTATTGACTGTACTCGTACAATGCAGCAAAGCTATTTTAAACTTATAACCCTATACCTACGTATTCTGCCCTGCTAAGCAGAAAGGTGTTATCTCTGAGATACGGCCTTTTAGTTTTTTTTTATACCATTAAATAGCTATAACAATTTCGCATTTAATGGGTTATGCCAAATACCGCTATCTAAGTTAAAACATTTAAAAAAACCACTCAGAAGTTTTTTAAATCCTTATGTTCCCTTAGATTACAATTTACAAAAAATAAATTTTCTCAAAACTTACTCCGATTGATATAGCGCCTTTCGGCTTAGGAGGGCAGTATTGTTGTAGTTAATAAATATAGCTGCATTATTTATTACGTCTTTGACATTTCTCGGGCCCTAGGGTCCCGGACATTTGGAAGGCGTACGAGGGGCCGAAGCCAACTCACAGAGGCCCGTTAGACGTGTTTAATGAAACGAGGCAACAACCTACGATTATCCCTGTACACACTATGCTAGTGCACCCAAGGACAAGCCCCGGTTGGAGCAGGACTATTGCAAGATATGGAAACAAAGATATTGGATTATGGTTTGGGTGGCTAAGTGAACTGGTTATCTAGAACTATGGAAAGACTATGGCCTGCCTGACCAATATTTTATATAAAATACATAGGTAAAATGGCAGGGGGTGACTTGCACACTCAATAATGGGCCACCGAAAACGGTCGCTAGCACAAAGTGTCGTAGTGTCTAGGAGGCAACATGTCCTGCTGAGGTGCTTATAAGGAGCTGAGCGGTATTCCACGGCTATCAGAACAATCCCGAAAGTACGGTCAAGATCCCTACCAGCATTTTACTGGAATACTGCTTTCCTCCGAGCACATTTGCTCTTGCGAATCTCCACTCAAGCCGGCCAATGAAATGAAATGAAATGAATTTGTTTATTCTGTAAATAGGATATTGGAATCACTTTTACACAACATCTTAAAAAAAATGTTAAAAATTAGCTAGATGAGTTCGGCGTTTCTTATCTTACTAGGTACTCTGAGAAGAAAGGCCGAAACAAACTCAGAGGTCACAGTCTCTTTTAAAGTCCAGACATAATCTTGGTCAGGACATATGAGGACCATGTAGATTAGTCTGAAATGGTCTTTTGTGAAAAGAACCACACAGATTTGAGTGGACCTGTCCTGTCAGTGCAAGCATTTGTCAGTAATCGTAGAGCTCAACTCAGAACTAAAGGAGCTCAATCCGACGAACAATACCAAAGAAAGGACATTTGGGTAGGCCGCATAAACTACTCAAACTGCCAGACCATCATTAAAACTAATTGAGGAAGAGAAAAAAAAATATATCCCCATAGTCATAAAAAATAAAATAATATAATACTTTACAAAGTAATCGTAATTTTGTATAATATATTCAACAATGTCAATGTTTATATAATACTGGTATATTTTGATGATTTTACTGAATAATTAGGTATAATGTTAATATTAATGATTTTATCACAAGGCTTAGCAGAGCGAGCAGATCAATCCCAAGCTTTTTCATGTTCTAAAATCTAAATAATCTGAAATTTTATAGTACCCTTTTTTACAAAGTTTGGTTTTAATACAGCGTTTAAATCGTTTAGTGGGTATGTTTCGAATGTCGATGGGAAGGTTGTAAAAGCGTATACATTGACCCATGAACGAGTTGCCTACTCTGTGGAGACGAGTGCGATGTACAGCGAGGTTGTGTTTATTCCTGGTATTTAAACTATGAATATCGGAAATCTTCTTAAAATTTGATATATTTTTGTGTACATACAATAGGTTTTCAAAAATATATTGTGAGGCTACAGTCAGAATATCTATTTCTTTGATTTTTCTCGAAGGGAATCTCTCGGACCTAGGTTGTAAATGGCTCGAACAGCCCTTGTCTGTAGAACAAAGATAGTATTAATGTCCGAACAGGTTCCCCAGAGAAGAATTCCATATGACATAAGACTATGAAAATAACTAAAATAAACAATTCTAGCTGTATCTACGTCAGTTATCTGTCTATTTTTTTTAACAGCATAGGCAGCCGAACTTATCCTTCCTGACAATTTTTCTATGTGTGGGCCCCATTGCAATTTACCGTCAATAGTGATTCCAAGAAAAACTGTCGACTCGACAGGGTCCAGCTCTATTCCATTAACTTACATTAACATTGGTAGTTAGCTGCCTAACATTTGGCGTTGAAAATTTAATGAGTTTAGTCTTTTTTTCATTCAAGAGAAGATTATTTACATTAAACCATTGCATAACTTTAGAGAGCGCATCGTTCACTTGTTCAAAGTTGACTAACTGACGTTTGATTTAAAACATAAGGGAAGTGTCATCTGCAAATAATACGATTTTGTGATTATCCCTTAAGTGGTGAGGTAAGTCATTAATATAAATTAAAAACAAGAAAGGACCTAGAATTGAACCCTGCGGAACGTCCATGGTGACCGCAGAACCTGCAGATCTCTTGCCATTAACATCGACCCTCTGAATTCTGTTGTTCAGATAAGAAGTCAGAAGGTCGAGAGCCCTGTCCCTCATACCATAGTGGTACAGTTTCCTGATGAGTGTGTCATGATGTACGCAATCGAAGGCCTAGGACAAGTCGCAGAAAATGCCAAGAGTAGGTATCTTGCGACTCCTCCCAGGTCCCAAATATGCTCTTCAGTAATTCCACGCCCGCGTCTGTAGTTGAACGACCTTTTGTAAAACCAAACTGTTTCAGATGTAGTAGATGATGTGCATTGAAATGTCGTAATATTTGTTTCAAAATAAAATTAATTTTTCAAAGATTTTTCTCAATGTAGGTTATATCGAAATAGGCTGAAAACTCGTAGGATCAGTTGTGCTGCCAGACTTGAACAGTACAATCACTTTACTAAGTTTCATCAGATCAGGAAATACACCAGATGCAATACAAGAGTTAAAAACAATTGCTTAAAAGGGTGAAACAACATCAATTATTGAGATTATGCC
This sequence comes from Xanthia togata, assembly GCA_963853775.1. Taxonomy (NCBI): domain Eukaryota; kingdom Metazoa; phylum Arthropoda; class Insecta; order Lepidoptera; family Noctuidae; genus Xanthia; species Xanthia togata. Next base: position 11,361,872 of record OY970792.1, on the reverse strand, counting down.
ATGTACTGACAATCCCCAAAGGTCAGCAGTTTATTTACATCAAGATGTTTGAAAGATTATTTAATGTCTTTAGCAGTAGCAATTGTAAGTTCTAAAAGTTTGTCACATTCAGGTACACATTCTTTTAGTAATGAGTAAGCAGAAGTGGAGGATGACGATGACAGAGTTTTGGTTGTTAAAATGGGAATATTAGTGAAGAAATTTTCAAACTCAGTTGCCACCTCCACGTCTGCTTTAATATCTACATCATTGATTTTTAGATGGAAGTCACGATTTCGTACTGTTGTTCTTCCCGTTTCTGAATTAATAATTTTCCAAGTTGTTTTAATTTTATTTCTAGAAGATATTATTTAATTTTTAATGTGTATGCCTTTTGCTGAGGATCAGGCTCTTTTAAAAGTTTTAGAATATATACTTAACCAATTCTTTAAAAGTTTAATCATGGTTATGTTTTTCATGATAAAATTCAAATAACCTTTGCCTATTTTTGTGAATACCTGGTGTTGCCCAATCACTAAATATAACGCGGTCACAAACAGGCAATGTTTTTGAAGTGAAAACCTTCCTAAACTCACAATTGAAGAGGTTAAATAGTGAAATATAGCTCGATCCGGGTCGTTGTGATAAGGCAAACCCGGTAGTTTTTCCATTAAATTATTTTTAAATTGTCCTAAGCGACTTTTATTTACAGGAACTAAACTCACAAGTTTTCTTTGAGCTCTGACTATTTTCTGAGGGAAAGTGACAAACTGGCCACATTGATCAGATTCCAACTCATTTATAATTAAATGGCTAGTAGGTCTCAAGTTTTTAAAAATATTGTTAATACAGGTGGCACTAGTGGCAGTTATTCTAGTCGGCTCAAAGAATGTATTGTACAAATTATATGACTTTAATAAAGTTATAAATTTATTTACTATAGCAGATTTTTCCAGTATATTAATGTTGAAAGTCCCACAGACAATAACTGTTTTATTACTGTTACAAGACTCTTTAATAATACTTCTTCCATATATTTCTCAAAAATATCATATGAAGCACATGGAGGCCTATACACGCTCATTACAATGAACTGCTCAAGCTCAATGAAAGCTATTTCAATAACTCACTCAACAGAGAGGCTCACAATATCCTTACGTCCTTTAAATTTCATATTGTTACGAACAATTATTAGAGAGTCACCACGTATCATATTAACTCTGCTGAATGAGCTGACAACCTGGTGGTTGCTAAAGCTGAACATGAACTGGTGGAATTTTAACCAATGTTCAGTTACACGTAGGATATCAATATAACTACAGTTCATGAACAACTCCAATTCTAATTCCTTACCTATCATACCCTGAATATTTTGATGAACTATTTTTTGAATATTATTACATTTATTTAGGTTACTACAATTTGATGGGTATGATATTAAACCAGTATTAAAATTTTCTTCATTTATTATTCAAGAGGTTTCCTCTATTGTCCTAATTTCTAATTTAAATGATAATCAATGTCATTAGTTGCCAAATGATTGGCATAATTATTTAAAATTACTTTGCATTGCTCAAAAGGAGCAAGTTGTTTAGCTAAGTTTTTGGCTGAAATACAAAAAAAATATGATATTGACTCGGCTATCTGTCTTTTGAAGTAGTTGGAAAGAGAGTACATAAAAATATGTATATCTTTTGTCAAATACAAATTGTTACCAACATAATTGTTGGTGTCAACTAAATAAAGGCAAGAAAGAGGTGGGAGCTCTATTCCTCGTCAGTGTTCACTCCAGCCGGCCAATAAAGGCAAGCCGAGATGAGGAACATGATTTCTCCCGGGAGATAGGGTTCGTGGGGTCGCTACTGCCCAACAGCTCGCCACATGCTGCCCTGCGGGATTCTGTATCTCTCTTGGTCTGGTTCCTCATCCCAGGCCTGTTCCGGCAAAAAAAAGTCTACCGGCATAGAACTGGAATTCGAAGCACGCAAGCCCCACCACGACGTCAACGTAGAGATACGGCGGAGGGGTAGCTGCATTATTATTGTTATATTCGGCTAGACACGTAATCATACAAAGAATAAGCTTACCTACGACGAACTATATGTTTAGTTTCGCCGAGAAAATGTATTTCATATGTTTCATCTTCGTTTTTTAAATTCTTTGTTCTATCCGTTGACGCTGAGAAACACATTTATTTAAATAAATAACTAACGCATTTTTTTTTTGACAGAATCATATGCATTCATTTTAAATCCTACCGTACGCGAACTTGAGAGGAACGTAAAATGAATAGTTAACCTATTAAAAAAAAGTAATTTGCACGGGTTCTTGTAGAAATTTTGACAAGATGAATAAAAATATAAAAAATATGATCTAATAAGATGTTAGAAAAATAGCAATCCTTACTTTGTAATTCTTCCGATTTATAGTGTAAAAACTAAATATAATGCGCCTAGTTGCCTTCTATTACTAATTTAGTACTCCCAGTTGTAGTATATTTATAAACGGTAGACAGCAGGAGCATGGCTCAGTGTGTCGTGCGCGGAAGTGTCGGCCATTTCGCACGTTATTCGGCTCAGTTCGCGCGAGACCCTGCGCGTGCACATCCCTCACGATTGTCCCGCAACTCTGGTATGCGGTACTTGTATAACAGTGGCTTTCAAGAATTCGTGATGGAATGTGATAATGGTTTTGAGGTGATTACAATTATCTTTTACATTCCCATTTCCTCATTCTCATCAAATATCAGCGAATCGTTGTCTTTTCATTCATCACAAAGTATTTATGTGGCTAGTAGTGTAAGCACGGTTACATAAAATTAGATGAATATTGAAAAACTGCCAATCATTTATCATATCATTGAAATGCTACGTCCAGAACACATATCAAATCTACCTATAATAAAAGCAATGCCTCTGAAAGTGTGGCCCTGAAATGGCTTTGATAAAGCTTGGAGGTACCTAGATCCTATCCACAAAAGTATGTGGATGATCCCAAGAATAAATAATAATCAGAACATGAATGCATGAATACTGAAATACTATTTATTTTTATTAAAGTGCGCCAGAGAAATATTGGCCTTCATTGATGTTTGTCTACTAATAGATATACTGAAATAATGAAGTGGTATTGTATTTTGATATTATTATATTAGAAACATAACATTTTATACTTTTAAAATACTCTAGAAATGTTTAGTTTCTAGCTGATAATACTTATTATCTTAATCCCAACTATTAAATAAATACGAAAGTAATTTGTTAGTTTGACGCTTTCACGCTAAAACGGCTGAACGAATTTAGATGAAATTTGGCACATGGGTAGACCTGGACATTGGATATTTTTTATCCCAATAGATCGTTCCCGTGGGATAATTTCCGAACTCCACGCGGGCTAAGCCGCGAGCAAAAGCGTATTCATGAAAGCTTCTTTACGCATTATTGCTTCTGAAAATGTAGGTTGTCCATCTCCCACGAGAATAGAATAGAATTCAGTTATTTATAAGAATGTAGGGTATGATGTTTCTTGGGCACGCCACTATTGCGGCGATAATTGGCTAGCTTTGAGGCTATCTTTGAGGAGTGGCTAGGGAGGCGCCACGGCGTCCTCACCGACCTAGAATTCCTACTCGAACTAGAAACTACTAGTGGGCCGACGGTCCAAGTCTAACTATTGCAAATACATGAAAAACTCATTTTAATCATCATTATTCACTAGTAGGTATTTCATTTCCATTATCTACCCCTACATAGTTTGGAAAAGGCTAGGCAGATATACACACATCAAAAGTGTCTATAGGGATCAAGTAGGTACGTTTTAGAATAGGCGCAATTGAGGATTATTATTTTAACTTTTTTGGACCGTTATTGATTCTTTTTAGTGAATTTCACAATTTGAATAATAATATAATAAATAATAAATTTTGCCAGGAAGTTCATTAATATGGAGGGGGAATAATAATGGTTTGGGCCGGTATTTGGATCGGTGGAAGAACCTCATTTGAACATCAATGCACTGATTTATGCGGAGAGGATTGTCTCAGACGTGGTCATCCCTTTGCGAAGCCGGTTGGGTGATTCGTTTCGACTAATGCAGGTCCATACACGGCTAGAGTCGTAACACGCACTCTTGCCGATGCTCGCATCGACGTTCTGCCGTAGCCTGCTCAATAAACAGACCTCAACCCAATTGAACACGCATGGGATATGCTCGAAAGAAGAGCTCTGCCGAGTATGGATGCCGTGCATACCCCTTTACAACAACTTTTTGACTTGTTAGAAAGAACGTGGACGGCCATTCCTCAAAGTGATTTTGATGAATTGATTTTAAGCATGCCAAATCACAGTGATTTTATTATTCGTGTCAATGGTGGAAACACAGTATTTTTTTTTTCTTTCCATCAATTTTTTTTTAAATCCTCATTTTTGCCATTTGATTGGCGACATTAACTTAATAGGTTAATTTCGCACGATTTGCAAAAACTGCAAGTTTTCTTAATTTTTACAAAATATAGGGATAAGATGTTAAATAAGAAAGCCTGTTTCTGTAAGAAGCCAGTCTAGAAGACTAGATTTGGTAAATATTCATTGGATATTTTTTTTATTGTTAAAAATGTACTTGATCCCTAGACACTTTTGGTGTGTGTATTTCATTTCAAACCAACCACCATCCCATATTTTAAATGTTAATGTTACGAGAGTGCTACGAACTGCTACGGATTGTCCAGAATTTAACTTAACCACTAATCGGAGTCTAGACATCGTATTGATCGTTAGTCTCGTTGCTATGCAGTTGTAAGCCGATTACCTATTACGTACGTATGAATAAAATCGATTTCATTTCAAATTTCAGGAACGCGAGCATTTTATTTTAATTACGCCTACTTATACAAAAAGGCATAATTCAAAAAGATGTGTACTTTCTTATCAATTATCTTCACGATACTCGCGATAAAAGTATAATTATTATTCAATCAATGAATTTGTAAGTATTTTCACCAGCTGAAATCATAGCTGTTATAATTTGATAACTTTCGTAACCTTTACCAACTTTTAAGTATCTTTTATAATTATTTCAACGTGAGCCGTTTGTTCTGATGTTTTAACGTGATCTTTTATGGATCCTAAAAGACTTGGTTAGATGTACCTAACATAATTGTGGGCCTTCCCCAATACGTCGTTCTATGTACATAATTATTATGATATAACTTGCGTGACTCAGGTGCTAGGTACTATTGCCACGAATTATTCAATTTAACGTAAGGCGTCAGCGGCCATGTAAATATTGAATGTAAACAAGTAGATAAGCGAGAGGTGCACTGGGCGGGGAGCCGTCAGTTGGCGCCTGCGCCTCGGAAGCGGACATAAGCACGCCGCCGCGGCTCGCCCGCCACCAGCCGCCGCCGTAGGGAGTACGTCCGCGTTGGGAGTTCGCAAATCGTGTCACGCAGCCCGTCGCAATGAGCACCCGACAGCTGTGCCGGCTCGCGGCCGCACGCCCGCTCGCCAAACCCAAGCACTCGATATGCACCTGCTATCGCCACTATAGTCAAGTGAGACCAAACTATGTTATAGCAAATCGTGAAGTGAGTGTCCTTTCCTTGTGTTGTACTTCCGCGCTGACAGAGGGGAGCTTTGTGTCTGTCTGTTTGTGGAAATCTGGAATAAAGTAACCAAAAGTAACTGACTAATATTATTATTTTGTGTTTTCAGAAATGGCGCAATTCTGCACCGCACTTCTATTCAGTCCAGTCCCTGGACCTTAGGTATGCATAACTGTTTATTATGGATGCAGAAACAGTGTCAATACACACACGTTCATTGGAAATAAATTGCTGTTAATAACCCACATCGACTCCTATTGATCTATATTAAACAGACCGGCGGCGCCGGTACTTGTTCAATTCACCCCTGACATTTGAAACTGGGAAACACTTCTATATAGTACTTACAGTCAGTATGTATAGTACCTGCTACAAATTGATAATTAGCTTTTCCACAATCATGTGTTCAGTTATGCAACATTAGGTATGTCAGATGTAACGTAACTTGTGACCGTTGATAATGAAATATTACACGGAAAATCAATACACATGAAATACCTTTTTGATAAATCTGTAAAACGTCTAACTGATTTGTCATTTTGTGTCTATTGACGACACGAACATTACTTTTTCGGTCAAGTTCATTTAAGACTGATAAGGTATTCACATTTGTGTTTGTTCACGTTACATGGCAGCAGCAAAATCAGAGAATACTCGTTCGTGCATAACATCGACCCCATAGCGTGAGTACCTACAGCCAATCTGCCCAGCCCGCCAGTGTGTTGCATGGATCAGTATGATTTGTAGAAAATTCTACAAGTTCCCAAATTTTGATCTTTGCTATTTTTATCGCAGTTACCATGTAATATTTTGAAGCACCTCTGTTTGGTTTTATATTACGCTCAACACCGTTTTTTTGGATTTTTATTTTGGTTTTGCTTCTTAGTTTGATAAGGCTTGAAGGTAGTGGATACACAAGGAAATATAGAATCCATTTTGTGTCAACGAAATTCCTAATGAGATCAGCAAGATCTTGTTAGGATATTTTTCAACTATGCATAGATATTGTGTAGTGCATTACTTAACTGTTATCTAAGCGGACGCATACTGAAATGTGCCAAATTACCGAGTAAATTACAATCTTTTTGCATATAGACACACAGATAAACCTGTATCTAGAGAAATATTGTGGGTTTTTTCTCTACGTTGCGTTGTGTTGATTCTTCTTAATGTTTATTGCATTTGTTTTGGCTATCAAACTAGCATTGCTTTCGTCGTTGTAGTTACCAAATTTTTGCAACAGATGCTTGTTTTTTTTGGCATTCTCGTGTCTAAATATAGCACCATCAGGTGATGGTAAACAGCTTTGTCACGTACTGTCACGGAGTGTGGTGTGTTCGTTGGAGACACACCCGCCGACCTACGTAGTCACGCTTCTGATATTAATAGTTCGTGCCTCGTGACGTCACGCGGGGGCGTTGGTGTACGTTACCAGTAACACAATATTTATTCAATATATTATAACTGCTCTATTAGCAGTGGTGTGCTAATTACATACTCGTGAACAATCGCGTCTATTACAGTATCTACAACGCTACACACGATTCCCTGCATGATGATAAGCATTTCATTTATTTTACTAATTGCGACAATTGATCATTGATTATGTCATGATATCTACCATATTGAAGTTGTAGAAGTTTTTTTTTTTTTTTTCAATAATGAACCTGCTACAGGATTAGCTACCTGCCTGAGATTAGTCTTGACATTGCCTTATTTACACAAAATGGTATATAACGAACATGTTGTTTATCTACCTGCAGGGTTCGCGAAGGGCCGCACAAGAATTCCGACGATGTCCTGTTTGATATGTTCAAAAATGAAGACACAGGCCTCCTACCCGTTGGAAAGTTTTTGGCCGTAAGTTTTGTCATATATACTTATTTCTTTTTATAACTGACTTCTTTATGTACACAGGACTAACATTCTCTCTGTGTTTACTTTCAGGCCTTGAGGACCACTGGCATTAGGAAAAATGACTCTCGCGTAAAAGAAGTGATGCATAATTTGTACAAAGTTCACAAAGAGTCAAATTTCGAAGGCGGTTCACCAGAAACACTGAAACTAGACAGGAAGACTTTCAAAGAAGTGATTGCGCCCAATATCGTTCTGATAACGAGGGCGTTCCGCAGTCAATTTGTGATTCCAGACTTTCAAGACTTTATCAAAGACGTAGAAGAAATGTACTGGGCTGCTAAAAGTAACTCAGACGGTAAAGTGGCCAGCTACATACCACAGCTCGCTAAGGCAAGCTCAGAGAACTGGGGAGTGAGCATTTGCACAATTGATGGTCAGCGATTTTCTATCGGTGAGACCTAATTACGACTCCATAGTTATTTAATTGCTTGTGTGTGAATAAATATACCTAACCATGAACTCTTTTTTTAGGTGACGTGACGGTCCCATTCACTCTGCAGTCGTGCAGCAAACCACTGACATACGCGATGGCACTTGAAACTCTGGGGCCCGACGTGGTACACAAATATGTTGGCACGGAGCCCAGCGGGCGCAACTTCAATGAACTCGTTTTAGACTATAACAGTACGTATCAAAAACGCCTACACCTGTGATACTATTTGTTTTTCTGAGTCTATAGGTATAGGTAGCGTGACATACCGAACATGCATAAACAATTAGATCAACAATAACATTTGCCAACGTCGCTCTCAGCGCACTGTAAATAATATTTGCCTAAACTTATTATTACAGTGAAGCCGCATAACCCTATGATCAACGCAGGAGCAATCTTAGTATGCTCATTACTGAAGACCTTGGACAGGCCAGAGATGACACTGGCTGAAAAGTTCGATTATGTCATGTCATTCTTCAGCCGGCTCGCTGGCAACGAAGGACTGGGTTTCAATAATGCAGTATTTTTATCTGAACGCGAAGCTGCCGACAGAAACTATGCACTTGGCTTCTACATGAGAGAACATAAATGTTACCCAGAAAAAACAAATTTCCGTGAATGTATGGACTTCTATTTCCAGGTATTCTTTCCTTTAGTGTTTTTAAATGTACCTACCTATATTGGGAATAGTCTAATATATATCTAGTTATAATTTCCTTGATTACAGTGTTGCTCTATGGAAGCTAACTGCGATATTATGTCAATTATGGCTGCTACACTAGCAAACGGAGGCATATGTCCTATCACTGATGAAAAAGTACTTCGGCCAGACTCGGTGCGCAACGTGCTTTCTTTGATGCACAGCTGCGGCATGTACGACTACTCAGGACAGTTTGCGTTCAAAGTGGGACTTCCGGCGAAGTCAGGAGTTTCAGGCGCCATGCTCATAGTTGTACCTAATGTTATGGGTATCTGCACATGGTCCCCACCGTTGGACCCCCTAGGAAACAGCTGCCGAGGATTGCAATTTTGTGATGTAAGATCCATTCTATATATCTTTCTACGTATATACTAAGACAGATTTTATAATTTGTATTTATATTGTTTCAGGACATGATCAACAGGTTCAACTTCCACAAGTACGATAACATTCGGTATGCGAGTCACAAGAAAGATCCTCGCCGATACAAGTTCGAGTCTACGGGTCTCAACATCGTCAATCTCTTGTTCTCAGCTGCGAGTGGAGATCTCAGCGCACTGAGAAGGTACGGACAATCACTTTTTTTTTAATATTTTTACTTTTACTGGGTAATTTTTTATTACAAATATATTATTGTTTAACAGCCAAAGGTCTGACCCGAAACTTCTTCCCGTACCGGTGAACTCTATCAAATAGATTGCTTTCGACAAAATACTAAACTAGTACTTACCAGTGCCTGCTTATCTAGTGTACTCAGTACTCACGTATGCTTATTGTTGTGCTTAATGGGTCTATTAGTACCTACGTAACTCAAGTGCTGTTCCATGGGTAGGTAATGCTTAACGACTTAGCTCACAACACGGTGCTAGTGTAAATAAATTATCATCATTACATTAAGTACAGCCGAACGCAAAAGTACTTAGTCCTTCACAATGTGATTTTCTTTACACATTCAAACAGATTATTAAATCAGTATAATGTTTTCATTTCTCAGGCACCACCTCTCTGGTATGGACATGACTCTGTCGGACTACGACGGTCGTACCGCACTGCATCTGGCGGCTGCAGAGGGCCACCTTTCTTGCGTTGACTTCCTCCTCGCTCAGTGCGGAGTCCCGCACGACCCTCGCGACCGCTGGGGCAGCCGCCCGCTCAACGAAGCAGAGACTTTCGGACACACCGCCGTCGTACAGTACCTGAAGGAATGGGAGCTCACACATCCTGCTGATCAACCTGCAGACGCGATACCTTCTACTGTCGATGACATACTAGAAGTTAAACCAGACGCTAACGACGCTGTCAAAGATCCTAGCATACAGGAGATTGTCTCCAGAAACGGTAACAAAGTACAGTAGAATCTCAACGGCTGGGATGATGTAATGAGATGATCTCGTGACTACTCAGGTGTCACTAAATTACTTTTGAAGGTGACTCCACATCGTGTGGCGTTTTTATGCTCGGTAGAAACGGGGCAGACACGGTACCAAAAAAGATGCTAATGTGAACATGTGCATGTGATGCTGAGTTGTTCTTATAGAAGATAAAAAGTTGTGTACCTACTGGTTCCGGTGTGTTTTCTAGTTATATTGGTGCACACTATATGTAGGTACCAATCTATTATGTATGTAGAAAAAAACAATGCATTTCACGTTTGGACAGCTTTTCTCGTGAATATTTTGTAAACTGTAGATATTCACTATTGTTCACATAAATATCCTAATACCTGGCTATTAGTATTTTGTATCAATATTTACAGAAAAAGATACATTTTACTGAAGAGAATTTATATATATATATATATGTGTAGGTATATGAATGGGTCTTAGTATTGTTGAAGGTATTGATACTGCATTTAACTTTGACGCTGAGCTCAAAATTGTGGTGATATTCAATTACTTGCAATGCACAAGGAAACATCTTGGAAGAGAATCAATATGAGGGATGCTTAGAGAAATAAACGAAATTGAGAAGATTGTTTATTATGTTATTATTTACTACAATAGTATTAATTAATTTAAATATTAGCAAATAATCAAAGTACCTAATCTCTCCTCACAATTATGTTACATACACTTTTATTCTGAAGATTTTATTCAATGTTATTGATGACGTAGTAAGTGTGTAGCTACTGGTTTTAGATACATTTACCATTTATTTTATTAGACAAACATTAAAATACCTACTTAGGCTTAGGTATACATACCATATTAACTATAGTATCTCAGTGTTAATCTCTCTAACCAAAGTTAATCTTTAAGCGTCTGATTCTTGAAAACAATCCTCCCAAACATTGTATACAATGTGTACCTAACTGAATTAATGCACATTATGAAAGTAGTTTGTTCAGAATTGTTTACTGAATCGATTTCTGTTATTTTTATTTTTATTATAGGTCATATTTTATCCAAAAATAATTAAAACTACGTAAATTACAGTGACACTTCCGCTGTATAGTGTACAAAACAAATCAAAATAGAAGAAGTACCTACTTCGCTAGATGGAGAGCAGGTGCCCCCCTGTCCCCTTCATTTTGTATGCCTAAGTACCTACTGTTCTCGATAAAAGTTATTCTAGAGTCACGTTAAGACTTACTATGCAATTACAATATATATTACCTATGCATGCATACATTTTAGAAAAAACCGCGTTTTCGGCCGTTTTACATTTTATTAGCAATGCCTTATTCTACGGCTACAATAGGGATGATGACTAAAAAAATGTTTTTTGTCCGTCATGTAGATAATGAAAAAATAACGTACACGTATTTTTTCTTTTTTTACGTTATCAAAAGATTACGGCGATACATTGAGTTATAATATGCCATGACGTCATTTGTACGTAGATTTTATACATACTAGTGACGTATCAACCCCCACTCTCCAACTTTAATGCGTTGTATCTTAAGTCATTTTTTATTAATATGATAAAGCAAAAAATACGTGTCTAATCTTTTTTTATTATCTGTCTGACGGACTAAATAGAATTTTCATCCCACCATCTCGGAAAGAGTATTTTTAATCTTCAGTATCTGAGTGGAAAAGCCGTTTTTATTCTCTAGAGGATAAAGTAAATTGAATTTAGAACATCGTGTGCACTAAGTTTGTGAATTAAAAAAAACATTAAACCTATTTACTGCTACCTCTATGGTGCCGAATATATCATACAACTTTTTTTTAATTTGTTAAAAACTCAGACTCGGAACCTTCTTGGTGTTCTTTTTTCAATTTGCTTTGTACGCGGTTCTTTACGCGGCATTTTTTCACGTCATTGTTAAACCTTAGGTATATTAAAAACAAGAAACTTGAAAACAAGTGAAAAAACTAAAATGAGTGATTCTAGCGACGAGGAAGTTTGCTTGACGCCAACAGAATTGACTGAAACTGTTAATAATGCGCAAACGTTTTTTTTTTTGCATTTAGTCATTTCCTCGCTGAGGTGGAATGAAAAGTTACGTGTTGCACTCGAGTGCAAAGATTTTTCACCTCGTGCTCTTTTGATTCCCTCGCTAACGCTCAGGATTCTAATTTTGAATCACTCGCTGCGCTCGTGATTCAATTTTAGAATCCTTCGCTTGCTCGGTCATCAAAATTGAACACGCGGTTAAAAAGCAACTTTGCACTCTTGTATAACAAATAACTATTCTTTATTTTGACCCAGTCATCATCCCTATTGAATGGTAATTCGGCATGGCTGAGATCAACATTCAACAATGGTTAAATGGGCTTTGCTCTGTAAGTCTTTGCTAAGTGTTATGTTGTATCTTGATCAAAATATGATTCTCGATCATATCATATGTATTTACAGAAATGTAATAATTAGAATCATTAATACATCTTTCTAAGTAAGATTTGTTCCATTGAATTACTTTTTCATGAAATCATGACATTTCAGAACAAATCTAACTTAGAGAGATGTAATAATGATCCCAAAAGTTTATAATTCTGTAAATTATTATGGTGGCATAATGGTAGCGAATCATATTTTAATCAAGATACAATCTGAGACTGACTTGCAAACTACAAAAAACCGGCCATGTGCGAGTCGGAATCGCGCACCGAGAGGGTTCCGTACAAACCTGTTTAAAATTATTAAATCGCGCACCGAGAAGGTTCCGTACAAACCTGTTTAAAATTATTAAACATATTTTTATTATATGACGTAACTAAAAAAATTGGGTTTTCGCAATTTTTCTTTTATCTGTGCTATAAGACGTTGCTTCGTACCAAATTTCAAGATTCTGATTTCACGGGAAGTACCCTGTAGGTTTTGATTCCATTGCGAGTGTCGAAAATTTGCTGAAATTTGCAGCATAAACGGCTTTACCTTTTGATTGCGTTGGCTTAAAAGTTTGATTTTTTCACAGCTCCAAGGGACAGTAGATCTGAGTATTTGATATAAATTCCAGCTTGATACCTCCACGCGTTCCTGAGAATAAGGGTCTTGACAGACAGACAGACGGACGGACAAAAAGTGATCCTATAAGGGTTCCGTTTTTTCTTTTCGATGTACGGAACCCTAAAAACCTACGAAAATTTGAATTTCACGGGCGATCTTTGCGGATTCAAGTAAGAAATTTCTGATTTGCCCCTCCCCCTGGGCCAAAAACTGGGTACGCCCATGGCTAGACCCTTATACGTGTACATCTATCTGTGTGCGTGCGTAATTTGATATGGGCCTACAATTTTCTCCCACAATCAGTAGGTATAGCTAATTTAAACAATACGTAATGGTAAAAGTTCAGTATAGGTAAGTATTATGATTATAACATTATATTTCTAATTGGGGTGTTTGTTGGTGTGTGTTAATTCCGGGGCGTGTTGTATTTAACATTCCATTTATAATAATGACAAAGTAACCTACTGTTCTAGAACAAACCACAACTGTATTTATTCTATAAAAAATATATATTTAAAGTCAAAACTTTGACACGGGAATGTTAAACATGTTATAATTACTAATATTAAATATAAGTAATTACTTATAATTCTGACAATAAATAGATGCTATTCTATGCCATTATTGATGTTGTCCAATGTTTGTCAATTAAATAAATTGTTGACTAAATCATGTGTTGTTATTGGTGTGTTGGACAAAGTCCAGTTGAATGTCAAAATTACTAATACATAGGTATCATCATCTTCCTGCCCTTATCCCATGTTACGTGGGGTCGGCGCAACACGTTTTCTTCTTCCATTCTCCCCTGTCAACCTTCACGCAATCATCTACACCTTTTTCCTTCATATCACTCCTCACACAATCCATCCATCGTTTCTTTGGTCAAATTGCTAATACATAGATTAACTTAAATTCCACTTGTTTATCACTATCTAGTGGTGTCAAAGCAGATGTTCTATAGATGACCATTATTATCACAGCACTTGACTCAAGTACCAACACAATGCACGGTGGTACCGCCTTAGGTCATAAATGCATCAATTTCATCATCAATTACCCCCACTTTAACGGTTTATGATTTACCGATAAACAATAAGCTATCAAAAAATATAAATATGTCACCCATTTTACCTAATTATCAAAAAGTCCGGTTAAGCAGCTACGACCCTCCCTCCGAGGTCAACTGCGATCGGCACTAGTCAAAAAAAAAAACTAATCACTTATTTTTCGACCTCCGGGGAAAGACCATCATTACGTTGCGCTCGCCTTATCAGTAACTCATTAGCACATATTGCTTGTGTAACGGTGAATTCTCAGAATTGCATTGTTTTTGAGTGGTGTTAGTGACATGGATTTCCAAGATCAAGGTATGTTCTTACTATTTAGTTATATTTTTTTAAATTTTATTTGACTTATTAAGACGTGTTGTTACGTGCAACGCCACACAGGATTTCTATCAAATATTTAACTTATTGTTGACTTCACATAGACTTACAACTAATTTAAACCATAGTCGAATACTCTCACATATCTTAAATTAAAGATTGAACTGTCTATTTTGAAAATGTTAAAGGTTTATTTGCGTCCTTTTGCGACTTTAGGTTCTATATAGCCTCTACGACTGCGTAGGCTCAGGCGTAGCACGGTCTACGAAACATACGTAATATATATTTTTTCAGGTACTTTTATTAAATGTACTCTCTCGAGGATGCATTTCTTTGACATTTGGACTGCGGTAACTGGAAGTGTTCCTCAGAAACATCAACACGTGTTGGAAATTATTCTAGCTTCACTGGATGAGGTGGAGAATCTAGACATTAGGAATTTAAATAGTAAGATACTCAGTTTATGTAGTCTTGATAGATTTTGGAAAATTGTCTCTAATTTAAATCTTTTTTTTTGCATAAGTACTCAGATTGGTTAAATGAAATTGAATGTGTCCAATTAGTAAGAAGTAACGAGCAGCGCATTCAAGAAAACGCGAACCAGCCCGGGCCATCTTGCGAACGAGGACGCCCCAGGAAAGATTTTTCAGAAATGTCTAAGCGTTCGAAACGTAGAAGATTTGCAAAGTTATCTCAAGTAGATGACTCTGCTGTGAATGCACTACTCAATACTTCTGATACATCTAATACTAGCTTAAGACTGAATATAAATGCGGACGAGGTCTTATCCCTTTTTGTTGAGGCTAAGTTGACGAAGCATCAATATTTATTAATTAAGAATAACTGCATTGTGACATTTTACCATCTTACCAAAGTGTACTGACTGCTAAAAAGAAATGCTATCCCGAAAACTTATCCGTTTCAGAATCTAAAGCAGAAGTAGAATTGCAAAGTTTATTAGACCACACAACTTCTAGAATACTCGAGTCGCAAAAATAAATTTTAGATAGAGTGCCAACAGATTCCACGCATAATTTGATTTGATTGAAAAGTGGGGAATTGATGGTAGTAAAGCCAAAGTGAATACAAACAGTATTTTTCAGATCCATTTTGTACAGATGACAGTAGTTTATTTGTAACGTATTATGTCCCACTTAAGTTAGTAGTAAATTGCTCTTCAGATAGTATTACAGTTTGGAAAAATCCTCGACCCTCTTCCACTAGATACTGCGGACCTATTCGCTTTCAATTTTTGAAAGAAACCTCTGAAGTATCTTAGGAAGAGGAAACCTACTTCCGACAAAAGATTAGATATTTGACTGCAACAACTTTTAGTTTTAATAACCGCGATTTCAGAATTCAGCACTCTTTACAGTTAACTATGGTGGATGGTAAAGTGTCTACTGCTTTGAGTGAATCATCATCCTGTAAGTAATATATTTGTGGAGCAACTCCCAAAGAAATGAACAAAATAGACGTTTGCTTACAGAAACAACCTGATGAAAGTAGGTATGAGTTTGGCCTATCTCCTCTCCTTTACATTCTTGGATTCGCTTTTTCGAATATTTTGTTCATCTTGCTTACAGGATGGATGTTAAGAAGTGGCAGCTTAGGTCGGATGAGTTTAGACGTAGATTAGGTTTAACAGTAGACAAACCACGAAGTGGCTGAAGTGGGACATCGAACGATGGAAATACGGCACGAATTTTTTTCTCTAATTCTGCAGTTTCAGCTGAAATTACTGGCAAAAATAAAGATTTGATTGATCGTTGTTCCACAATTTTATAAGCCATGTCCTCGGGTATTAATAATGATTCGGATAAATTTAATGAATATGCTTTGGAAACCGCGCGACTTTTAATTCAATAATATCCGTTATATAATCTTCCAGCTTCCGTTCACAAAGTCCTCATCCATGGTACTGAAGTGGCACAGTATGCTCTATAATCTATCGGGGAATTATCCGAAGAGGCAGCAGAATCTAACAACATTAGGCCTTCGGGCGGGATCACACGAGAAAAATGTCGCGAGTACTTAGTTTAAATTGAAATTAGGTTGTTTTGTTGTGGTTATTTTAACTTAGTTGTGGATAAGATTACGTTTGTAAATAAATTGCAGTTTTAGTTTTCTTGCTTTTTGTTGTATATAATATGTATAATATATAAAAGAATACACATATATTTAATTATATCCCCGTCATGAATAGCGTTAATATCATATTCAGATGTATATAATATTGACTATTTCAATTTATATTTAGACAGTACATATTGTACAGTTTATTGTATATTATGTATTAAATTATGTAAATAAAGCATTAATGTACAGACGCCAGCACATCAACCTACTACAATCTGTCAAATTTCTTTAAAAGATTTTAACTTTATCTTTAAAGCATAAGGTTCAAAGTTGATTGGAAAAAAATTACAGTTTCGGGTAGGTTGACCTGGAATCTGTACATTTGAGAAGTATTTTTTATTATATACCCTTCAGAAAAATCTCATTGAATAAATTAAGGTTTATGAAAGATTTATTTATGACCACACTTGTAGGGCGCTTGGACCACCGTGCAATGTGTTAATGTCAGAGGATATAAATCACTAATTATAGCATTTATATATGCAACCAGCTATACTAGCGGACAATCCTCTTATTAAAAATATGTGTCCCGAATCTAGGGGCTCTTCATACGGGCTGAGGGCAGGAACCCTTGGCTAATTCTTCACGCTACCTAAGCTTGCCATCTGGTCTTACGAAGGTCATCCGGCCTATTGCTGAGCCTGTGCTGACCATGCCCCCCACGTCTGCCATGTGTTGCCAAGGACCGTACCCTACATAATTATTTACTTTTGATAGTGCTCGGAACAGAACAAGGACTCGGTGACCTTACCCACGACCTAGCCGTGTCTATTACACTACCTAAGTCAACCGTTACAGTGGCACACCACTATAACAGTTGACTACAAGGTCAGTTGTAGGTGCGTATTGCCACCAATGCCACCCATAGCCACACATATACTGGAAAATGTGTGGCTGTGGGTGGCAATAGACATTCTATACTGAAATGTATTCCTGAGTTATGTCAGAAAGTTGAGACCTTGCAGCTGACAAAGAAATAAAGTAAAAAAGTAATTTGAGAAAAGACAAAGATTGTTATCTCATTTGTAGGCTTAAAATGCAAAATACTGACTTTGAGGATGCTAAAAACAAACAACTGGTTTTAAACAACATTACTTTTTATTACTTTTAAATCTACTTACTAAAAATTAAATAGGTACTATATAACATTATTTATCACTTACGGCGGCAGCTCTAGTGGGAGTAGATATTATTCCAAGGAGCTTGCAGTCTGCTTCCAGCAGAGTTAGGTCTGTGTTGGAGCCAAGAAACCGGGAAGATAATTCCAAGTCTTTGATTTGTATCCTTACTCTGGCCCCCCTCACATATTCGTCGCCTCGGATAGTAGGTCTGGTGCAAACACAGTGGAACTTCCATCCAAAGTCAATATACAGGTCATCCTCAACTACATGGAATATTTTACCAATTACCACTTTGTTGGCAGGGTCGCCAAGCTGAAAATAACAAATAGTAAAGCTATACAGACACGTCATGAAAAGATTTCATCAACAATAATTGCTTGTAGAAATCATGATATATGCTCCCTTTGAACATAGCAGCTCCAGATGACATCTGGTAGGGATTCTCGTCAGCCTAATATTAATAGTAAAAAATCAACTCACATCCATCAATTTAGAATTCCGCAGTAATGAAACAAATGTAACGTTTTGTTCTTTGTCCTCAGTGTCTAACATCTGTGATTGTTTATCGAAGGCCTTAGCAAAACCGCTAACTTTAACAGCAGCCGCATCAGTAGAAACATTTCCTGGTTCCTCTTTAACTGTACCAGTAGGGCTACAAAATGTTCGTGAACTAATCACAAAACTTGTTCTCTTTATTTGTCTTGATAGTCTTGCTGTGTTAAACATAATGCCGCCAAGGTTTTGAACAGTTTTATTTAAATACAACATTGGTTGAAAGGTTTATTAGTGTTTTTCCTAATTAGTTTATTTCACAATTTGTTATTTTTTTTAATATAAGTAAACCGAGATCCCGAACACCAAAAATAACCTAAAATTGCGGCTGTCAATTTTGACAATAAATAATTTGACAGTAACGTTTTTTTTGTACCCAGTAGATGCGTCACTAGTCAGTCTAGAATCGTATATTCGACTAAACTTTTAGGGGTTTATTTATAAACGTTAGCATAATTCTCAAATGTCATGATTTCATGAAACAGTCATTCAGTAGGATTACATGAACTTAGAGAGTTATATTAATGATTTCTATAATTATAATTCTATAAATAAACATTTTGATACGGTCGCAAATCATATACAACCTGACCTGCAAATTGCAAAAAAACGTAAGAACATTTGAATTTCTCGGGCTACCCTGACGCTTTCGCCTTAAGGACCATTTAGACGGGGCCAATCAAAATAGCTTGAGGACAATTCACGGTCTCATATGTTAAATGTTCTAAGGTCTCTATTTACACGATGCTATTATTGGATTTATTGGAGTGGCTAAGTGGATTGTCTCGGGGATTGGCCCATGTAGTCCATGTAGCTTGCGAGGATTGAAATACTATGTACAGATGCCAAGCACATCAACCTACTACAATCTGTCAAATTTCTTTATAGATTTTCAACTTTACAAACAACAAAGTTCAAAGTTGATTGGGAAAATTTGACAGTTTCGGGTAGGTTGACGTGCTGGCGTCTGTACTAAGTGCGTAATTTATTTTCCTCAATTCAAGAAGCTTTTTATGGTCAATAAAGGTAAAGTTTTGACATCTGTCAACTAAACCACTCAGACTGAATGAAAATACTTCTGCCTGAAATTTGACACAAATTAAAAACATGAAACTGCGACCTGACAAGTAAATGTCAAAAAAATTACACACGACACACGGTTTTTTGATAATGTTGAGCGATTGCCTAAAAAGTTGAGGGATATAATCAATTAAATTGTATAATGACTGAAGATCAAGATGCGAAAGACTCACAGTCAGATTCAGGCAGTAAAACGTTTATTAATAAGAATAAGGACAAGAAAACAAAAACCCAACGGCCGCTGACCAAAGTGAATGTTTGCTTATATTGGAAATTGTTGTCTGTAAATAAATTATCGTTTACCACAACGGAAATCAAAAATGAGGTTATAATTGTTTCAGATAATTCTTCGGCGGTTACCGCCTAGTATGACTGAGGAAGCATTCTTGGAGCAGGTCTCACCAATACCTGACCATGACCATTTTTATTTTGCCAAACCAGATCCTTCGCTTGGCAATAACCTATATTCCAGAGCTTACATAAACTTCGTTAATGTTGACGATATTTACCTATTTAGAGATAAATTTGATGGATATGTATTTCTTGATGAAAAAGGTAAGGCGCATTATATTGGTGACAAAATATTGTGAAATGTAAAAAACTTCTACAACTAGTAAAGTAGTAACTCAGTTGTTGTTCATTGTTGGGTTGTTATTTTTTTCTATTCATATGTGTGAGTGAGTGCTTAGTCAGCTGCTTCGAAATATATACAATACTTACTTGAAATAAAGTCAAATAAAATAAAAATAAAGTTGACTGATTGTATGTAAACAAGTTTCTAAGCATTGTGCATGTTAAATTTCATTCTTTACTGAACACAAAATTATTTAAATTTATTCTCACTGTGATTTAATTTTGCCCACTTTCTCTTTTATAAAAACTGCTTTCCATGAGGAATTTGTTTATTATTGTGTGTGCCTGTGTATTAAAGGATACTCAGCCAAATCTGGCAAAACTACCTAAATATGCAGTGCCATTTGAATTTTTTACTAATCTGGAATAAAACCTCTTACTGTAGCTGAAAGTCAATCGCTTAGCCACTGCATTAATCATTCTACTCTAAACAAATAATATAAAAAAGCATGCTCAGCACTAGAATATGCATTCTGTGGCTTTCTTCTGGCTGACAATTTGTCAAGATTGAAATATCCAGTAGTATATAGGCCTCGCAAAACCTTAACTAAATTATAACATGCTGGCCATATAGGCAGAGTTGTTTAGATAATACAACTGTGCCCTTATGTTATAAGGACAATGAGAGTGAACCTAATGCCGATCACCAGGCATAAACCCAGCCTCTAGGCTGCTACTGAGATTATTACATACATACTTAAAGAAGCTCGTGGCTAAGTAATAACTACCGCATGGGTCGATCCATCAGATTAAGCTATGCTTGCCGGGGTTGGTCTGTGGATCGGTGACCATCTTTACATAATGAGACTCCTCTGTGCCTCGGAAAGCACGTTAAGCTGTTGGTCCCGGCTGTCATTCGTGGGTCTTTGACAGTCGTTACGGGTCGTCAGAAGCCCGAAAATCTGACAACCAGTCTTACCAAGGGGTATCGTATTACCCAGTTACTGGGTTGTGGAGGTCAGATAGGCAGTCGCTCTATGTAAAATACTGGTATTTAGCTGCATCCGGTTAGACTGGAAGCCGACCCCAATATAGTTGGGAAAAGGCTAGGCAGACATACTTAAAGTCACTCCTTTTCCCGATAGAAGTAGCCAGAAACTACAGAATGCCACCTGCTATGATTATAATCCAATTTTAAATCCAATACCACATTATGTTTGTCAGCAGTTTTATTTCATTTTACACCTATTTAGCCCAATAAGTGATTCACATTTTTATGTTGCAGGACTAGAATATGTAGGGATAGTGGAATATGCACCCTTCCAGAGGATTCCGAAAAAGAAAAAGAAGAAGGATCCAAAGTGTGGCACCATTGAGAGTGACCCAATCTTTCAGGATTTTGTTGAAGGTCTCAAAAAGGACCCAGAGACCGAAAATCAGCCGAAACTTGAGTATTCTTATCCTGTTAATGATTGTAAGTATTTTGTTCTAAGAATTATTCCATTTTTTTTTTTAAATATATTAATTTCATTAAATAATGACAACACTTATTTGTTTTTTTTTTCAGCAAATGACAAGAAGGTGCAATCAACTCCTTTGCTAGAGTACCTTGCTGCCCGCAAACAAGACAAGCGAGGCAGGGATGAGCGACGCAGGAGAGAGAATGACAAGAGGAAAATGAGAATAGAGAGGAAAACCAAAGAGAATCCCATAAAGGTAATAAAACTACACTTCAATGCCCATTTCTTAAGCTTTATGACCAGATCTCGCGTGTTCTTTCAAACCTTGTAACTTTCGACTTAGTTGAGGTATTTACTAACCAACTTGCAACAATGGCTGAACGGATTCGAATAGAATATAAATCAGTTCGAGCACATAAGTAGTCTATAACCTGGATTAACACACAGGATACCTTTTATCCAGGTACCATCGAAGAACTTCATATCTATACATCGTAAGGACTATTTCTGCTTGCTGCGCTCGGTGGCTATAGAACCGGGGCGGTAACAGATGCGGTCATCGTGTTCACGGGATTTTGTTTTCAAACTGCTTAGATATGAAGTTCTTCGACAGTACATGAAGCAGTTTATCTAGGACGCCAGTGAAACCGCTGATGAAAACTAGAGATTTAATAAGGTGCTCCTTTCCACTAAAGTAATTGCAAGTGAATAGGGATGGATTTCAATTACTAATAAGTATTTCTAATATAGAAATATGTCTTTCAATTACATTTCAGAACAATGATGAGTTTTAGTCATGCTAATTTTTCCCTACATTTTATTTTATTATTCATTATTCCTCTAGCGATCTGGTGATATATCGGAAGACGAAAACTTTAATGACAATACAGATTACTATGATTACAAATATAATAATCACAGTTTTTGGTATGGAGAACAAAGAATATATCATAAAAGTAAAGTAAAGTTTGGTGTTGCTAAATCGGAACTGAAAAATCACGGTTCTGACGAGTTTATAAGTACAGATTCAGACTGGGACAGTCACTTCCCAGCTCTGTCTACGAAAACCCACAATACATTCACATTAACTTCTGGTAAAGTCTGTGATAAAAAAGAAACACAAGAAGGAAGCCAGAAAAGCGGTGGTGACACTTGTTCTAAGGTTCCTAGTATTGAATTGAAATGAATTGTAGTTATTGTTGTTAACATCTCGATATTTTCACAGTATGTGTTAGATTTGTATTGTCATCATAAGTTTAGTTGTAAATTAATGAAGCAACTGCTATGCATACCGTCATTGATACAATCATCATAGTCATAGTTTTATACAAAGTTCCTTTGTCGAATGTGAATGACGGTAGGTACTATCATATTTGAGCAAGGGTGCTCAGTTTTCATTTCTCAGTCAGCATGGAGTCTGTATTTGTGCCTGGCAATAGGCTTGCCGACTGTTACAAATAACTGTCGTATTGTGGGTGTGCCTTACGCCTTGGCTTCGCCTACCAATCCGAGTATTAAGGGCTTAATGTTTTGTCCTCAGTTTTTATAATGATACCAATGGAGAAAGATAAATTGATATAATTAGTGTTTAACTTGTAGAAGAAACATAGTAATTAAAGGTTTTGTGAATTTCAGGAGGAAGAAACTGGAGATGGTGAAGTAAAAAAAATTAAATCCAGAGAATGGGAAAAAGAAAAAGCAATTGATGCAAGAGATGACCAGGTGAAATCAGATAGTAAAGATGGATCTGTTTTCGAATCCAAATCATATAGAGATCAGCGCAAGGCTGGAGTTAATGCTTTAAGCGACAAGAAGAAAAAAGTTGATACTGATAAAAGGGATTCAGCAAGAGATGACGATCAAGGTGATGATTCTGACAAGGGATATAAAAAAGATAAACGCGACAAGTTCAAAGAGTCGCCCCGTGAGCAGAAGAGTAAAAAATATAGTGACACTAGGAAGGAGAGAATCAAACAGAATGAATTTGGAAAATCAGATAAGCAATCGGCTATAAATAAAATCATGTCCTCAGACGGCAAAAAGTCGATGAACCACGACGATATCAAACCATTCACTCAACTGCCGCATGTAAAGACTGATGACTTGACTAAACTCATTGAGGGTATGGATAAGAAAGCTAAGCTAAATGATATTAGTAAAGATTCTATTGACGAAACTATCATTAAGTCTGTGGGGGTGTCGAAGATGAGGAGGAATAGTCTGGATTCTGGGGAACTGCCTGTCAAGGATGACTTGTTTTTGAAAAGGCAAAACTCTCTTGATGACAGAAGCAAATCAACAGACAGGGAAGGTTCAGAAGAGAAAGAGAAAAGTGAAAGTGGAGACCGTCGTACGGAAAGGAGAATTAGGAATAAGGTAAGAATGACACTTGAAATAAATTGCTTCTCTATGTCCTGATAATAGTTACACTTGTAATTAATGTAATTTTTTGATCAGGATCGTCCAAGCCTCGTAATCTACCAGCCAGGCATGGGCAAGTTTAGTAAACAGCGACTCGCGAAGGAGAAGGACACACCGCCAACCAAATCGATTAACGATAGTGAAAAGAAAGACACCTGAAATCAATGTCAAACTACCCTAAACTTGGACAACATTCAACGGAATTACCCTGAAGCTGGCATTCTAAACATGTCCTGGCAGACTCAGTAGATGAGGACATCTGAATGTGCCAACTGAAGGAACCACTGTTCGTGTTTACTCAGCTGTTGTTTTTATTGATTTGTTTAGTTTACATACATTTCGATTGAGTTGGAGATGTTTTAACATTACAAAAAAATCAACATAGTATTTAACACAACATATTTTTAGCTTGTGACGATTTAATTCAGTTTGTTAATTTCATTTAAATATAATTAATTTTTGAAATGGGGCTTTTGGATTTTTTCTTTTCTTTTCATGTGTGGTAAAGTAAACAGTGGTTATTAGTAACAATTTTATTACTTATCACAGTGAATTTTACCTAACAGTTTACATAAATACGAATTGTTTACAAAAATAGCAAATTATATATATTGCAATGTGTTATAAATAAGCAATTAATCGAATCTTTGGCAAAATTGTTAGCCCAGGGACAGGTTCTGTGGCCCAGGTTCGCACAGACGTATTTCTATCTCGGCGATTTTTTCGTATACTGGATTTTTAACTCTCAGTATTGAGCCAAGCATTGACAATCTAACAGAGCATCCAGCGCGTCAAGAAAACACCTTGTTGGATATTCAACTCTCGGCGCTAAGCAGAGCGTCGAAAATCCAATACTTACTACAAATAATCTAATACGCCCGTGCGAAACTGGGCTAAGGGGCGAGTCGCCTGTAAGAATATATAACCACATACGGAGATTCTTTATTACTCCATGAGTACCTACAGTATTCTAAATAAATATATTTTATTGGCAGCCTCTTTTTAACAGTGACAACGAACTTGTGGAAATTCCAAAGTGATTGTTACTGCCTGATTTTACTCGGTGCAAATAAGAACTCATTAATTTAAGTCCAACGTACAGACGCCAGCACATCAACCTACTACAATCTATCAAATTTCTTTAATAGATTTTCAACCTTATTACTGAAGTGCAAGGTTCAAAGTTGATTGGGAAAATTTCACAGTTTCGGGTAGTTTGATGTGCTGACGTCTGTACGTTGTGGGTCCAACTCTAAACACTTCTGAATAATTATTTATATCCAAATCCAATACCGCGTTTAAGTGTAAAATAGCTGATATTAATTTCGTAAATTCAGAGTTGGTCGAATAGTTAAACTATACTTTTTACCGAATGAGTACTGTCACAGCCTGAAAGGGTGTAAATGAATTCAGTGACCTTGTACAGCTTTTTTTTCTCCACTAGCTGAGTATTCGTGAGTTTTTGCACATAGTATTTGTACAGTAAAAAAATATTCAACTCACTTCTAACATTCACTAGTGAATGTTGAGTGTTTACATATTTTGACGTTGAATATGACCTGTAAATGTTAAAAGATACCATAACATTTAAGATCTTGGATGTGAAACATCCAACCTAACTTAAATATACCCTTAGAATACTTACTATTTTTAAACCTTATTTTTGCCAAAAATGTAATAATGGTATTTTATTTTCCTACTCAAAACAAAACACATTTTTTTATTTATAGTAGGATGGCGTGGACTCTGTTCACAAGTTCGCAGTTTGCACGGTTATGAACCTTAATGGCATTGCCTTAACAACCATCAATACAACCTATCACTAACATAATTCAAATATCCCCGTTCTAGAAGCCTATTTATTTTCAATAGAGCTATTTTTTTAGGCTTGGTGAAGCGTTCAGAAAGCTGGTAATGCAGTACATAATTATATGTTAATTAACGAAAGACGTTCACGGGAACGCCTTTCGTACCCGCAACAGAATAGATTCCATTAATGCAAAAAAAATATATATATAATTATCTAAGAATACAATGATAATTTTGTTTTAATAATAAAATATAACACATAACATAACATCACGCCTTGTTTCCGCGAAGGGTTGGGCAGAGGTGTACCTGTAGTACACCCACATTTCGCCAGTCATGTTTTATAAGTCCCATGTAATAGGCGGTGAGCCTATTGCCATCAACCGGGCACAATTCCAGACTCCAGGCTACTACTGAGAAATTCCTGTTGGAAAAACCCAATAATACTTTGCCGACCTGGGAATCGAACCCAGGACCTCAGCAGCAGCGCTTGCAACCACTAGACCAACGAGGCAGACATTAAAATATAAATGTTTTTTTTTAAATATTTAACAAATATTTTAAAAAATCATAATTAAGTATGTATGTTATGCTGTACTATTGCAGATTTGCAGGTTAACGGGAACGCCATTCGTTAATTAACATACTGTATGTAAGATTCTTTAATTTGTATGGAAGTTACTAGTAACTTCTATATAATTAAGAAGTTTTCCCACTTATTGTATTGTCGACCTCGTAATTGCCTTCCCACTTCTGATAACAATTCGCGGTAAATTACAACTACACTAAGGTTCAATCTATCTAACTGACACATAGAAAAATAGACCCTATCGATTTGTGATGTTCCGAGGACGAACATATAGTAATGTACTAAAAAAATCTCATACATAACCTACTATTTCATTCACTTAAACATACATGATTCGTTCACAATTGTTTGCAACTGAATAAACAAACGAATGGTTTCAACGGCAGAATTGAAGGAATTCACAAATGTTTCACATGTTTCAAATCAGTAAATATAGATTATGTACCTATCAATTTAATAGTAATCGACTGAAGACAAATCATTATTTGTTTATCTATAATATCTACTTATACTTAAGGGGTATCTAGGTAGTTGGTACTATGTCTTTCAAAACGACAATGTTCGATACCCATGCACACAAGCAATTAACAAATCGTTTATTATAGGTTAGGCTAAGCTGGGTGCGGAGTGTTACTGTGCGATTGCACTGGCGAAACATTCACAAAAAAACATATTAAAATCTTTAGTTTTTTTCCATACAATATTTGACAGGAACTAGAGATTTCAACATGTTTTGTTGTGATGTTTCACCAGTGCAAACGCACGGTTAAGACTACAAAATGTCCGTTACTCCTAGCACTTTATACGAATTTTATTCTTGTTTGTGTGTTGTCTTACATTCCGCAGTTAACTTACGCTAGGTGTTAATTTAAATATGTATTCCTATCATAAGTATTAATTTTAAAAGTGCCAAATTCTTTGGTATGATCAGTACTGAATATTCGCCGTCTATAAATTGAGCATTGTTATCGTCAATCTTAATCATGGCGGCGTATCTCGACATTTCACATTTCTTATCAAATAACTTCTGTGTCATTTAAATGTCTTGCGTAATAGAAATAAAAATGACTGGCAATAGAAATTATTGAAATTATGTGGCATGTTATAGGCAAGAATATAAATAGATGATGATGGAGTTTGTGTCTAAGCGACATCGCTGAGAAGGACTGCAGTGGCGTTTCTGTCGGAGTCTGGCGGAGTGGCCGGTTTGATCTTCTCGGCCGTGGTTTTGGTCTGCGCGACGTTGTGGCGGTGCATCACCCAGAGCAGCAGGATGAAGCCGACCAGGAAGCCCGCCAGTCCGCCGGCTATCGTCAGCCACGTGCGCCGCGACGTCTTTATGCTTTGAACCTGGAACATTTGAATTAATTTTCATAAGCAAGCGTTACATCTCATTGTGTTACAGAAGCCAAAGCCAGGAAGGTCATTTTAAAGAAGAAATGTTGCATAATCAATGTGGAACAGGAGCTAAGCCAGCAAGAAAAGTCACATAACACTTGAAAGAAATCTAAACCATACCTGTAAGTATTCTGCCTTACACCTGAGGAACGTGGCGTTGTGATTTGCTCTGTCATCTGGTACTGGACAGTTTTCGAACTCTGCAAAATTAAAAATACTTTTGAAGTATAATTATAATTATAGTGTCGCTAATTGTATTACACTTCGTTGTTTTTATATTGAATCTAAGATAATTAAATATCACGTTTTGGAAAAACCAATCCAATTTTCCATATTACAAAGTTCAAATTCCATTGCAACAAACATATCGGAGGTTTTTATAAATTACCACTCAAAAATCAACTTAGCAAACATAATAGGGGGTCGTTCGTAAATCACGTAAGGCTGGAAAGGGGGGAGGTGGTTTGGAAAAATCACGACATATCACAAGGGTAAGGGGGGGTGTAGTGAGATACCACGTGTAGTTATTTTTTCGTTTAACGCGTATTTCTAAACCGAAAAGCGGTTTTTCTATTTAAAGTAAAAATATTCTGTAATTTTTTAAGATACTGCACCAAAAAAATACACGTGACTTTGGGGTATGGGAGAGAGGTTAGTCTAAAACCTCACCAGGGGGGGGGGGTTAAAAGATGCTAAAAACATCACGTGATTAATGGACGACCCCTAGGAAGCTAGTAAAGAAAATAGTTGAATAAGTGGCAATGGAGTGTAAATTATCTGAAATTATGAATTCAAGTGTACATGAAAATAATGTTCGATACTAACCTCTTGTATTGAGCCTAGAGTAGTCGTCTAACTCGAAGAACACTCGCTTCTCTTGGAACCACAAAACTGTAGATCTGAGACTACAGAGTTTTATGTTGCTTATAGATTCCGTCAAATCCACTTTCACAAGGTTGCACATGACTGCGAAGTGGTCTGTACTGAGAGAAGTGAGCGGGTTGTGTGAAATGTTGTAGAACTGCAACTGAGGCAGGTAGCCCAAATTGGGCAGCTCTTTTATTTTACAGTCTGAGAGGTCCAAGAGTTCCAGAGGCGCTTTGATTGGTTTGACTAGATCGAGTGAGTTGATGGTCTTGTGGAGTATGGGATTTCCCCTCAAATACAATTTTCTTAGCGACGGTAGTTGGAAGATTGAGCTGGGTAGTTCTAGGATGACGTTATTGGCGAGGTCGAGGGTCTGCAGGTCTGTGAAGGCGGTCAGCGCGTCCTCGTCGATAAGGTAGATGTGGTTGTCTGCGAGGTACAGGAACTTGATGCTCGTGTAGCTAGACAGCGTGTCGGCGTTCAGCTCCTGTAGCTTGTTTTCGCTGAAGTCCAGGATCTGGAATTAATGGTGAACAGATTATTTAGTAGGTGCGATTAAATAACAAGAAAGACACTACAGTGTAGCGGTTACACCGCCACATACGAACTACGCATCAAAGACATGACGTCACACAAATCCTGCATCGCGCAATTAGAGTTTCCCGCGCGAACGACATAATAATATAAGACTATCCGACATTAACAACTGGGCAGTTGCCCGCCAGACACAACACCCATCTGGTCGGAGGATCCTCCCTTTTCTATGGTGGATGAGTGAACTTTACACCCTGTTCCTCATGCCCCTAAATTGGTGACCCCGAGTATGAACGTCAACGCTGTCTTCGGCCAACTACTTCAGCGTGACGTCATCATCATCACTGGATGAGTGAACTTTACACCCTGTTCCTCGTGCCACTAAAACAGCAACTTTTTTTTTTGCAGATTTAAGAATAATAAATAATAATACCAGCCTATTACTGTCTCACTTCAGGGCCCTTACCTACCCGGAACAACAATCGAGAGGAAGAACCGTGCGGGAGGAATGCTCGTGCCTTCTCTTTAAGAGAAGAGGCACGAGAGTTTATCAATAGGAAACGCTTGCTCAAATAGGTTTGGCGATTTCACTTATATTAACAGCTATAAGTCTAGATTTCCACGCGATGTTTCCTTCACTGATGTCAGTAAGGTCCATGATAAACAGAAAGTACATCAATCAATCTGCCTAGCCTTTTCCCAACTATGTTGGGGTCGGTTCCCAGTGTAACCGGATGCAGCTGAATACCAGTATTTTACATGGAGCGACTACCTCTCTGACCTCCACAACCCAGTAACTGGGTAAAACGATACCCCTTGATAAGACTGGTTGTCAGACTTTCGGGCTTCTAACGACCCGTAACGACTGTCAAAGATCCACGAATGACAGCCAGGACCAACGGCTTAACGTGCTTTCTGAGCCACGGAGGAGTCATGGTATGTAAAGATGGTCACCCATCCACGGACCAAGCCCGGTAAGCGTAAACTTAGAAAGTACTTACATATAAATTGAAAGTCACATTGGTACTTGCCCGAACCCACAACTTCGTGCATTAGAGGCGCGGCCTTAGCCACTGGGCTTCACGACATCAGTTTTTTATACAAGGTCATATTAAATTAGCTAGTGAAACCTCACAGACATGATAGGTCCGTCTGTTTGTCAGCGGGCTGTATCTCATGAATCGTAATAGATAGACAGTATTTTTTTTTTGCTAAATATTGTACGGTGGTACGGAACCCTTCGTGTGCAAGTCCGACTCACACTTGGGCAGCTTTTTTGGTTTTATCGTCAATAGAAATCGATATCATCTCGTCTGTGAAGTTTCGCCAGCTAATTGTTGTTTGCCAGCTAGTTTGATCCTGCATTATTAAAATACGGACACTAACCTCAATGCCGCTCCTCAGTTTGGGTATCTTGCTCAGGCGCCGACCTGCGCAGTGCGCGCCATACATGTCGTACGCGTATTCGTACGTGCAGTGTGTCGGCTGCGCTCCCAACGCTTCGATCTCTGTCATCTCCTTGCCCTGTGTGCTCCACATGCATAGCAGAGCCACCGCTAGTAATGTCTCGTACAATCTGGAACAAACAAACAAACATTTTTTATTACGGACGCTTTTACGAACGTGCACGTCTTTAAATTGTTAAATTTTAATATTTCGTATAATTTTTTTATTTATTTAAAAGAGTGTCCGTGGAGTTTCTTGCCCGTTCTTCTCCATAGGTACCTACTACGCTTTGGAATGGGCAACTAGCTTCATATTTTTGACTGACCGACCCCTTGACAATTCAAAAGTGCCTGTAAATGGTTTAATTGAAATAAATGCTTTGAGTTTGAGTTTGATTCACTTTTATTTTCTAAAAATGATTTTCTAGGCCCATTTTTTAATGGGCAAAAATTGATTTAACTCTAGCCTATTACCTGTTACATAATCGAACTTTTGTTTTGACTGGGCAGCTTTGCTTAGGTACGACAGATGACTAAAGGTCAGATAAGTCGGGGACTATTGTCAATACTTGTAGGCTTGTCCCTTTTTCCAATTGGCGATATGTTTTTATTATAGGTAGACACCTCTGCCTACCCCTGCTAGATACATACGTGATGTTATGTAGGTAAGTCAGAGCTCAGCATGAGTGATCATAGGTACATAAATTAGATTCTCACTAGAATTAATTACAAAACTCGTAAATCATAAGACAGCTCCAGTTAAAACAAAGACAGTCTCACAAGCACAAGTTATTGACATTAATATCTATCTTCTTGTTATCGGGTAGCAGTCTGAATCATCGACACAGAATAAATAATACTTAGTACCTACTATGTCATCGATAAGTTTATAGTCTTTAAATTGCAATAAACAGCTGCCAATTCTTCTTACTTACTGAGAAACTGATGTTAGCTGGACGCCTATTCCAGTTATCATGAAAACTGACATGTCGAAAAATGCAAAACGTTTTACAGATAACTTCATGCAGTACCTAGTGGAAATTTCTTAGTTATGAGTTTCTCTGTTCAGGATATAGCAGCTGCTTTTTCGTCATTATAGCCTAGAGCAGTCTACTGCTAGGTCCAATTGCACACTAACAAGCCGCTGGTTACGCCATGCTGAGCATACCGAAATGAGTAGGCAAGTTATTAATGGTTTTATCAAACGCTGATAAAACCACTTCTCGAATTTCAAGAAATAGAAACTGATTTTGTAATAACTCATTACCAAAACTGAAAAAAAATTTTTAGTGGACCATATCCCAGACACTGCAATGCCTACGGTTATATGTATTTTTTAAATATCATCTCAGGAGCACTGCATCGGCGCAGGCGCATCGAGTCGTGGTCTGAGGCACAGTTACGCCAGTTTGTACTCATCTTTGGGTCATCGGGTCAAACTGAAGGGACTAAAATATTAATATTTTCTCGGTATGGGTTATCAGTTGACCTTAGCTTGCTCTGCATAGTATCTAATATACTTTCATATTTAAATTAGGTGTGTGTATTGCCAGTTTTGAACAAACACACTCGTTACTGGGATTTCCCATCAGGGATGTAGGTATTAGTAGCAGTCCGGAGTCTGGAAATGTGTATGATTTATAGAAATTTCGCCCCAAATGACAAAGCATAATCAGCCTATAATGTACAGACGCCAGCACATCAACCTACCTGAAACTGTAAAATTTTCCCAATCAACTTTGAACCTTATACTTTGGCGATAAAGTTGAAAATCTATGAAAGAAATTTGACAGATTTTAGTAGGTTGATGTGCTAGCGTCTGTACATAAACCCTTTGCTGAGTCACAGGGCTCCTCACTTAGAGAGGAAGTGGGCTGTAATCTACCACGCGGGCCCAGCGCGGATTGATAGATGTCACGTCTTATATGTTTTGGTTCTAGGGCATGCTGGTTTCCTCACGATGTTTTCCTTCATCGTTTTGAAAGCAGTGGTGATGAAATTATTTACACAAATTTCGAACTCACGACCAGGGGCCCAAGTCTGCTATTTTTATAAATTCGTCATTCCAACACGATCCCATTGTCATTTTGCTAAAAGTTCATAATCTGCTAAATTCATAATGGTCGATCATTGGTTGATCATTGTATTCCACAAACACGATACTCGTAACGAATTAAAAGAAATGACTGCACAATGACGTTCTCTTGGTAGGTCACTGATCAAAGGAACTGTCAAAATTTTAGCAGATTACCGCATGAGTCAGTCATTCATTTTTCATTAGTACGAGATTACCAATAGATGCCATTTCTTTTAATGGAGTGTCACTGACTGACCACTGGGAAGTCATATTGACGCCAATATGTTAGTAGATTACCAAACTTGTCAAAA
The DNA here is from genome assembly GCA_963853775.1 of Xanthia togata. Taxonomy (NCBI): domain Eukaryota; kingdom Metazoa; phylum Arthropoda; class Insecta; order Lepidoptera; family Noctuidae; genus Xanthia; species Xanthia togata. The sequence continues at coordinate 11,329,085 of OY970792.1, read as the reverse complement.
TCAACAATTATGAAATCAATGATAGACCATTCTGACACTATTGTAATAGCAGACTTGAGGCCCAGTAAGTCGGGGCCAACGCACCTATCTACTTGAACTGACGAAAATATGGGTGATTGCGGTTTGATTTTCTTTAAGAAGTAAAGTACAATAGGTAGGTCGTCAGCATCTCATACAAATGTGAACTTTATTCGTAGCAAATTTTTAACCGACTTCAAAAAAGGATGTTCTATGTTCGTCTGTTTGTATGTTTATCGATTTTTACGTGAATAATGGACCGATTTAGCCCACGTTCGCATACGTAATAAATTCGCGGTGATTTTTTTTCGTGCACTGGATTTTCAACGCTTTGCTTAGCGCCGAGAGTTGAAAATCCAACAGTGTTTTTTCAACGCTCTGGGACGAGAGTGCGTCCCAACGCGTTGGATTCTTATCGCTCGGCTCAATACCGAGATTTCTTCGCGGCTAGCGTGATTATTTTTTAATTTGGTAGAAGAAGCTCACGAGGTGGTTACCTACATAAACATTTTATTAACTTTGCTGTGGAAGCTTCTGAGTACCTAAGCTTCTTAATTCCACCTTTTGTATGTCGATGATAATACAAACTTCCTTTCAATGTTGTTTACAATAGCACTGGTAGGTAAGTAGTGGTTTACGCATTTGTGTGTGGTAGCAACAATGAAAAGTGCAAAAAAAAAAAAAACAACCGTCTTTAAAAAAACTAAGTAGGTACCTACAAAGTGAAAAATAACTTAATTTTCAGAAGTCAGTGGCAACAAACTACAATTCAAAACCAAAGCCACCTTGTGGGACACATGTCAAAATAAAGATATAATTTCTTCAAAGCGGTTCCCATAAAATTTTATAAAACTAGGAGATAGTAGGTATTTATTTATTTATCAAATTCAGACAACAATATAGTCCATTTTGTTAGTAAAATATCTTATAACTAGTGTTAGTAGTACACAAACAAGGATAAAAAACAAACGAAAAAAATGATTTTTTTTTATTACCAACAGGTGTTTTTTTTTTAAAACCTGTTAATAATTTGGCTCAGGGAAGCGCCTTAATTATAAAAAAAAATAATTGGCGAGAAACATCATCAGGATATTATTATTGCCAGAATCAGAATTTACGATTGTAATTTTTGTAAAATATAAAATCATGTATTTGTAAATCAATTGAATAAAATTAAATGTAGGTAATTAAGTACCATAAAAATGTTCCGTTAAATCATAAAACAGTTTAAGAACAATATTTGTTTACAAAGTGATGTGACCGTGTTACAATTTTCCTCATACTTTTGTTACGAAAATTGTACCTACATACCTACTAATATATCTTATAATGTACCCTTATGCCCTTAGAAATAAGGTTGAAAAGTGGTTCACCGCCAGTGTCCGCGGTGGTACCTACATAGCGCGATAAAAACGGCATAGATAACTACACTGCTATCACAGTTATAAAGCATTAATTATAAGTGCTCTATGCATGTTAAGCGACAAACGTTATCTTACACAGGATAAAGAGAAGAGAAAGTATAGTTCCATAATTTCAGGAAATAGGGAGGTGTCTCGTGCGTTAGGACTCTCCCATGTATTCATCCTACATAAAAGTCACCCAGCCTATTTTAAATACCTACTGCGGTCACTGAGAAGAAATTTTGTGCAAAGCGCAAGACATTTTCTGAAAAATTGCCTTGGTATCGAACCTTCTGGACCAGTGCATGCGGCTCTTTCGCATATGAGACCCCGGGGACCCCAGTAACAGATGCCCCCATTTTGCGAAAATGGCCGACACAGATGATGGGGTATAGGTATGTAGAGTGCGGCTCTGTACAAATGTCGATAGTGCAAGCATAGATACGCGCGGGGGTCGGGGTTTCGGTCAATCGGTTTTCGCAATATATTAAATTTTATTCAAAATTCAAACTATCTTTCAAAGATTTAATTTCCGAAGTATTTTCACCAAAAATTAACTGGACATCGAAAATTAATCGATCCGAGTCAAATAGCTAACTCTTTTAATATTTTTTTCATTGATACTGCTAATATAAAACCTCAACCTGCAAGAAATACCAGCTGTTCATCTCAACCCTCCAGGAATGGTTCCAGTATATTTTTGAACCCATGTTCTGACCCTGAAGTGTTTCGTATAATAGTATCCCTAAATAATAAAAAATCGGTAGGGTATGATGAGATCTCTACGCACATACTCAAATTATGTGCAGAAATAATAACACCAATACTGTGCCACACAATCAACTTATCTCTATTTCAGGGAATCTTCCCGGAAAAATTAAAATTTTCAATAGTTAAGCCCCTTCATAAAAGCAAGAGTTACACTAGATAAACTAATTATAACCTATCACTCTTATTCCAATATTCTCAAAAATTTACGAGAAAATAATGCATAGTCGTTTAGTTCAATTTATAAATAAACATACAATTATTAATGAAGAACAAAATGGGTTTCAAAAAGGTAAGTCAACAACTTTGGCAGCATTCTCTCTAGTCAGGTCAATAACAGATAATATAGATAAAAAATGCTCTGTTTCAGTAATCTTCCTAGACATGAGCAAGGCTTTTGATCTCGTTAACCACTATACACTGCTAGATAAATGTGAGCGCCACGGCATCACGGGCCCAGCGTTAGAATGGCTAAAAAGTTATCTACGCAAAAGACAACAATGTGTAGAAATATCTCATATAAATGATAAACTCGTTGCGATGACATACAGTACAGTACAGTCAGTAGTTACATACTTATTTAAACACAATGGGCCTGGAGTACCCCAAGGAAACATCCTTGGGCCTCTTCTTTCCTTCTATATTCTAATGACTTACCAAATATAACAAGCCATAAATGCGTACTATTTGCAGATGACGTGTCAGTAATAATACCGGAAAATAATAAAACATTTCATCAACAAGAAGTAAATCAAACTATTAACGATATAATAAATTGGCTAAATGTAAACAACTCAAAAGTAAATTTATCTAAAACAAAATTCATCCAATTTGCAAACTATAAACAAAACCCCCCAAAAATTCATCTAAACCATAATAACGAAATAATTAACAAAGAAAATAGTATAAAATTTTTAGGTCTAACATTAGATGAAAATTGTAATTGGGGAACACATATTGAAAACCTATGTAAAAAAATAAACAGATTTGTATAAGTAGCTTGTTGGAACTCGTCGGTCGAATGAGGTGCGTATTTTTGCGGGAAAATAGTGCAGAGTCAGGGTAACATTGCCCAGTTATTTTCGTAAAGAAAACTTTTCATACTTTCGTTTACATTCCAAAAGTAAACGCCATCTTTACCAACATTCTTGTAATGGTTTTTTGTCATCTGCATAAAGGCCATATTTGCGTCAAAAAATCAATGTGGGCAAAGATGGCTAAAAGTCCGCATAACTTTGCCCGCCAACAAAATCCAACAAATATCGAATTTAATGTTGAATAATAGTAAATTTTGCGATAGGTACTAACATATGCACGTGATCTTAGGTCCGTATTACAGAACGTTCCTCAAGTCCAGTTTGATCTTCAATCAGTTGATCACTGTTTAAGTATAGAATCAGTACTTGAGCATCAGTCTTATTCCAGAACGGTAATCAATCTATACTCAGCTGAATCGAGACTCAAATCGAGTTTCAAGCAGAGATGTGTATTGTCTATGCATCAGCCTGTTTTCGTTTACAATTTATAATATTTACCAACTTTGTTCTGATTAAAATATACCATATGAGCCCAATTATTTAGGAAATCAGCATTATTATTTCGATCCCGAATAGTACAATCCCCCATTAATTTATTGAAGTAAAATTTAGTCATTTTGTAAGAAAAATAAGTCAAGCTTAAAAGACTTAGATAAGTAAGGCCATAAATAGGTATGTTATTTAAAAATGTCAATACGTAGATCAAAATTAAATAAGTGAAAACATCAGTTTGTTGAAGCTAGTATCCCTATGTAGTCTGTGGTTGAAGCCGTCGCCGTCGCATGAAAACGTAAACACACAAGAATTTGCAATTCTGGGGCTATGGGATGCCCTAGGTGTGATGATATATCATAGGTAGAATTAAATATTTCACCACATCTCGTGAAAAACTGTACCTTTTTTAGGAGCTTTCACAATTTTTTTGGGCCTATATAAAAAAATAAAATAAAGGCCTATATAAATATCTATAAGTTCAACCTTCTATTTGAATTATCGTCAAACAAATTGTTGTAATGATCTACCTCTTCAATTGCATCCATTTTGATAGTAATCATTCAAAAAAACAACAATATAGAAACTCGACAACGCATGAACACAACAAAAATGGACAATCAGACATGACAATCTATGCTCAAGCGCGGTCTCGACCACACTTGGGTGATTATAGATTAAATCACTGCTTGGGTTCGATTCGCGAACTGAGTAACGATCTAAAATAAAGCCAAACTCAGCTGAACTATGATCAATGAATCTATGCTTGAGGAACGTTCTAAAATTAAAATCAGACTTAAAACTAGTTTTAAACAGAGATCAATACTTGAGTTTCCTTCTGTAATACGGACCTTACAGTTGTAGCTGATGAAGGAAAATGCTTACGTCTCCATAGAACAATCGTATTAAAATTGAAATTATTCGAGAAAAGTGGGCAAAGTTGGCATGTTTCACGGTATCTATGGTTACACCACACATGATTCGCAAGTAACGCACTTCCACAGCATTTATTCTTCTTTCATGCCTCTTTTGCCACACCCAACATTATAATATTATCTTCATTGTGTCTGTCGACGCGAAAAGTCGGTTAGTTTGAAAAATAATCATAATCAAATAGGTACTTTCCATGTAGCCGTTTGATGTAAATCTAGATAACATAAAACAAATAACATCCTAAATTCCAGAAATCCAATTGGGTGAGACTGTCTAATACTAAGTAAATACCTTAAATTACTCATTTGATTACAGTCATACTTATTACAATGACTGTGACCGAATGATAAACACGGAAACAGTTTCCTGAAATAAATAGTTTTTACTGTGTTCTGTCGGTTCTGCCCTACACACACCTGTAATTTGTTGACGTCATATGGTGACATTGTAAAACAACTTGGCTATTCTTACTTAATGTCAGCGGAGATAATGAAAATAATGGGGGCTAAATAATATGAAATTAGATGGTTTAAAGTAATGCAATAATAGCTAGGTGCAGTGGGTAATGAATGGCATCCTCGTGATCTGTCAACCGGCGGGAGTCGCGCTCTTGACGCTTATGTCAGGCGGTCACAGGCGCTTTTGTTGCTGTTGTTGTACAAATTACTACTTACTTCCTACCTATTACGACGAATAAAAATATCACAGTGTCAGCGTCCGGCAGACGTAGAGCGATCAGCAGCGCATCATTGTTTCCTTGACCTGCTCTTGCGCACATGATCGAAATTATTAGGAACCTACTTGACTAGAATCACTTTAAAAGTCTGTCTGTATGTTTACTCACCCTAGTTTTTAACAATTCTAACTAAATGGAACATTAACGTTATAAATAATCGGCTCATTACTCATTTAAGTCATTAAACACTTTAAAAACAAACACCATTGCATTGATAGTGAAGAACAGTGCAAGTATGTATTACAGTAACACATGACCTGATTTTTAATCTAACATTGTCATGTAATTGACCATGTCCTAAATACACAATGGAGATTTTTCGTCATAATCCTATGGCAGGTGTAATTCGTGATAGCATTTTGTCTACAGAGATAGGAAGATAGAGTGTATTACTTATAATTTTGCGTGGTTCAAGATAAAAAAAAAAACCAAGGTGAAGAATATAAAAGATACATGAACGTGAACTATTATCTATTGATAGGTATAAGTACCTACCTTATTTACGCCTATAATAATAACACCACTGATTCATTAAATCACAATTAGTTAACAGCTACTTATTGCCTAATTACTTTATAACCAAATTCCTAATGACTCACCGACGACTGACATTTATTGGTAAAATTTGCGATGATACGATTCCTCCTCTCTACGCCAATATCAATAAATATAGTTTCTGTAACTAATGTCCCTATCATCCTATAGATAGTGCAATCCACGACGACGCGCCCCAGTCCACTCCGTACTAAAGTTCAGCTTACAGTACAGTAATCGCGGAGTGGGGCGCGTCGTCGTGCGTGGATTGCACTATCTGTGCATGGGGGATGCATTAAGGTAGTCCGCAAAATTCAAATTTTCTGTCGTTTTTTTGCAATTTGCAGGTCAGTGGCAGGTATGTTGATTAAAATATGATTCACGACCGTAACAAATATGGCTTTACAGAGTTATAATCATTAGAATCAGCAATACAACTCCTTAGTTAACATTATCTTTAAATGTCATGATTTCATGAAATAAAGTCATTCAATAGGATTAAGACATGAACTTAGAGGGTTGTATTGATGACTTTTATGATTATAATTCTATAAATAAACATTTTATACGGCCGCGAATCATATTTAGATCAACATACAACGTGATACTGGCCTGCAAATTGCAAAAAACGTAAGAAAATTTTAATTTCACGGGCTACCCTGACGCTTAAAGTCTATCTATACCATAAAATCCTAATCCTAACTTCCTTAGCTGAAATGATTTGGATGAAATTTGGCACATGTGTACCATGACCTGGAACAGGACATAGGATACCTTTTATCCCGATATTCCCACGGAATCGAGACTTAAGGCTCGTGCAGACTAACGCGACGCGACGGCGCGACGCGACTCGAACAATACAATTTCTAAGAAAACTTCACGGTATAACAATAGCCGGTGTCGCGTCGTGCTAGTCTGCACGAAGCTTTATTCGGGTGAACCGCGGCGCTTAGCTGTTAGTCAGCCTATAATGTAACCACTGCCGCCCGGGACACGGGCCTACTCTCTTTAGAGGGAATGGGCTGTAATCTACCACGCGGGCACAGTACGGGTTGGTAGTTGCCCCATGTCATCCATTTTTTGGTTCTAGGACTCGATGTTTTCCTTCATCGTTTTGAGAGCACTGGTGATGAGTAAAGCGTCTGCCTGGGTTCGCACTCGTAAGTCAGTGCCGTCTGGGCCACCACCTAAAAGCACCTAAAGTTAGATATCTAGTTTGAGGGCGAACATGAGATAGCAGTTCTACAAGGGTAGAAAAATGAAATCAACCCTAACATACTGACTAGCTTAGTAAGTTTTTATTTATGTAAGCCCACGTTCGCACGGAATAAAATCGTGGCGATTTTTTTTGTGCACTGGATTTTCAACGCTCTACTTAGCGCCGAGAGTTGTAAATCCAACCGTGTGTTTTTTCAACGCGCTGCGCTGGGACGATAATGCGTCCCAACGCGTTGGATTCTTAACGCTCAGCTCAACACCGAGAGTTAAACATCCAGTGCGCGATAAAATTTCCCCGCGATATTTTTACGCCCTTGCGAACGTGGGCTAACGGTTGGCGAAGTGTCTCGCAATACCCTAGGGTCTCTGTCAACTGTCTTAATTGTGCAGAGGTCAAATTAATTCCTTTTAATTGTTGACTGGACTCTCCCAGTCTCGGAACATAAGACGGAAGACTGCAGACAAATGATTCATTGCGATAAACAGAACAATAATAATATATTCCAAGAATATCGATAAATAGTGCTCTCTTAAGTAGGTACCTATGGATAAAAGTTCATAATTTCCAGACTATACATTTGTAGATTAATTAGGTAAAAATCTACGTAGATGAGGCATTTTCACTCTTTAGATCGTTTTTTCCAGTCTACAACGCAAACCCATTTTCATTAATTGTTTATTCTGAAAGTGGGCAACGTCGTAAGTAAATGTCAAATATTTCGCTGTTTTTATTAATTTGGCAATATTACCTGGATAGGCATAAGAAATGTGGCTAACTAACGTATTGCATTATAACATTTAGGTATTTGACGTTGTAACCGTTTTAGGTGTAAAAAAGCATTTGGAAAGTTTCCAAATACTTTATTTTACATCTAAAACTAAATATTCGGTGTTACCATATTAATTATAAAATTTCATAATCAATATTTTAGTTCACTAGTAAATTAGCCACATTTCATAGGTAGGTTCATTCAGTAATTTTGCCAAATTAATCAAAAGGTAAATACCTATTTGGCAGCAATTTGCGACGTTGCCAACTTTTAGTACCTATAAACGCTCTAGTAAGCCGGTTTAAGATAGATGAAAAATTATGTGAGACCTCAGAGTCCAGACAACTGCTTTGTTCCAGCGTTATCCAAAATTATTTTAGTAGGTAACTTATCCTGGATTGCCAAGGCTAACTGTTCACAGAAACATCACATGTGACATTTCAGATGATTGTGCTAAGCGAGAGCCGATAGGTTCATTCAACGGAAGCTATTGAGAGACACTCCTGCGCAACGAGTGTGACGGCCCCAATTGTCTGATTGATCTTTATGATGCGTCCACACTCCACACCCCTGCACTGTTGTTCCAGAAAGGATTGATTCAAATGAACCATTTTCAGATTTGCTGCTTCGTCATAACTAGACTTATGTCGTAGAAATGGTGACCCAACCTAGAACGAGAACTGATGATGTTAGTGGGTAGAGTGTACCTGGATACAGACTATATACCTACATATACAGATACAGCTAACTTGTGTTGTCTTATTCTGCCGTGCTAAGCCGAAAGGCGCTATCTCTGAGATACGGCCTTTTCGTTTTTTTTTATACCATGCAATAGCTATAACAATTTAGTCATCAAATCATCTAATGGTATAAGCCAAATAGCGCTATCTAACTTAAAAAAATAAAAAACCCACTAAGAAGTTTTTATACCTATCCTTGTTTCCATAACTAACAATTTACAAAAAGTAAGTTTTCTCAAAACTTACTCCGATTAAGATAGCGCCTTTCGGCTTAGCATGGCAGTATTTTAGTTATCAACACTTTAGTTACTTATATGAACCATTTACAAATACCCGTCCAATATGGTAAATCTTTTGGTTCACACTTCACGGCGTCATTGCCAGTCCTCTCAAAGATCGTTCATTTGTCTGAAACCTACACCTACTTAATACCACACCGCAAGTTTAACATTGGCGTGCATACAGCAGACTGCAGGTTGGATGGGTGTTCAAAAAAGGCTGTAGTTAGGTGTTAGGCTAACTTGTGAACCACTGAAAACTTTTTCAGGGACGATTTGTAAGATATTGGTCCTGCACGGTTTTCAAATTCAATGTCGAAGAGTGTCTTCAAATAAGTATTCCTCATAAAAGTTAAACCCCATTAATTAATACGTATACATTGCCCTCATTTTCCGTTACAAAAAACATGTTAAATCAATCAGGTAATTTAGCTATAAACACACGAGTAACGAATGCCATATCTAGTATCGACGTCTTTACGAAATAAATGTTATGTAGATAAGACCATTGCGTATTTTGTTTGATGACTCAACCGGAACGCAGTATATCTAATGTGTGGCAATGGTATTTTGACGAATTTTACTAATCCTCAGACTAACATATGGGTAGGCCGGTCCATAGGTAGAATGAAACCTACGAGTACTAAAATATCTTACAATGCAGGTTGTTAGCTAGGTGGATTTTACTAGGGTATTCGTGCTGAATCGTGCTTCAGACATGCACATATTATGTGAACGGTTTAATAAGTCTAAGATCTATTACGAGAAGTAGTCAAGTAGAACCTGCCCTATGGTCTGGTATATAGCTTTATATGGTACATTTTGCCAGTGGTAGTAGGTCTAGATACCTAATAAAAGAAATCACACTATTTAATCACACTAATATTATAAAGGCGAAAGTTTGTGAGTGTGTATGTCTGTCTCTTCTTCACGCTAAAACTACTGAACGGATTTGGATATAATTTGGCACACAGATAGTTAGTTAGATAGTAGTATAACCTGGATTAACACATAGGATACTTTTTATCCCGATATTCCCACGGGATCAAACATTATGCGGGTGAAACCGCGGGGCGCAGCTAGTGTTATATATAATGATGATTTGCTTAGATTGTGGATGCCTTATGCAAACCCATTAGCCCAGTGTTTAACAATTATTTCACCTGATGAAGCAATAATGCGGTCGACGATGCAGCGGTGGTGCATGCTCATAAACTTCGTAAAAAAAGCTCGATGGCTAATCTGTTTGCCTAGTTGGCTGTATTTCAGAAATCATTTTCAGCTGTAGAATACCTACTTACATTTACAGGTAATAGGCGGTGAGCTGAATTTGCCTTAATAATGTTCGTGGTTATTTAGGAATTGAGATATAGAGGATATTGATATAGAGATAGAGAGATTGATATAGAGGAGCTCGTGGCTAAGTAATAACTGCCGCATGGGTTGATCCGTCAGGTTAAGCTACGCTTGCCGGGGTTGGTCTGTGGATGGGTGACCATCTTTACGTACCGAGACTCCTCCGTGTCTCGGAAAGCACGTTAAGCCGTTGGTCCCGGCTGTCATTCGTGGATCTTTGACAGTCGTTACGGGTCGTCAGAAGCCCGAAAGTCTGCTGACAACCAGTCTTACCAAGGGGTATCGTATCACCCAATTACTGGGTTGTGGAGGTCACTCCATATAAAATACTGGTATTCAGCTGCATCCGGTTAGACTGGAAGCTGACCCCAACGTAGTTGGGAAAAGGCTAGGCAGATGATGATGATGGTTATTTAGGAATTAAATGTGATTCAGATTATTATGAAAGGCATGACAGCAGTATTTCGCGAGTGATTATTAGGTGTCTCGATTTTCAACTGATTGTACTGAGGTGTATCTATATACGTAAGTATTACCTCCGACTATAACGAACATTCATTATGTACCTACTACGGGATTACAAATTCGTCAACGGGGTACCAATTATAGGTACTCTTGATAACATAATGAGTTATTGAACTAAGTGATAAACTAATTTGGAACAAATACAATGACATTTTAAATTTAAACGAATCGATACAGACACCCTGTATTATTTTAATGTTAAATTTTGTGATAGATGCCTGTCGACACAGATCCACTAGGCACTAAAGTGCTTAAAAACGTAGGCGTAGGTAGTAGGTAACGTAATATTGCTCATTTTGTCTGCCCAGCTAGAGAAAAAGCTAAAAGAATTTTCTTTGGCATCATGGCTTGCTAAATTTGGCATGGAGGATTAGTGGATTGTCACAATAAACTGGCGAACAATCTCATGCAAAAAGGAGTTAAGAGAGATATCTAATGATGAGGTGACTCGAAAGAAGGTGAGTCCGATGTGGTCAGGCACAGCACAGCAATTGTGTTGGTGGAAATTACCTGTTCATCTTCTGTTCTTCGGTATGTATTAGCACTAAATCCTGTTCCAATAAAGCACTCTGGACAGGTATCACATCACCAGCACTTGTTCACAGCACTAACACTACGGATAGAGTCGAATATCGCGGTGCACTATGACACGGACTCGATAGGGAGCTGCAATCAGCGACGGAAGACATTCGTTGAATTGATTCAATTAGTTGAGTCGCCTCAGTCGGTCAGATGTCGCCGAGAGCCGAGAGGCGGCGAGGTGCTCCTGCCACCGTGGATCAACTGATACTGTTGACGCTGTAATCTGTTATCAGCACGTCCTTCTGCGCCCAAGCACCCTGTACCTAGTTCCACCACTGAGACAATGACGGCGCGGCCCGCGGCCGATCGTTCGGGACAGATAGGTCCACAATGCGATACCGCTCATATCTGAATGCTCCGATTGGTTCGTCGATTATGTTTATTCTGTAATAGTTGCTGTGTTTGTCAAGAAAATGAACGTCTTTGTTTTGATATGATGTTTAATAAAGATTGATAAGAAGTCTCGTAATGAATTTATAACGAGCGTATTAGATAAGTGCCTACATATTTAAGTGGGTTCACAAAAATACGTTAATTAATTACTTAATTACTCAGTGACACATAGTACCTAAACAATAATATTATATTTACAGAAAGTTATGCTCGGGTCCTGGTTATTTGTACAGTTGCTACTTACTTACTGTGTAAAGAAACAAACTGTTAAGTGCCTTCAATTGGATAATAGAGCAAGAATGGTGACTGTGGTCCTCGACTTGTCGTATTCGCATGTTGTGAATTACTCTCCTGATAATTAGGCGAGGAATAATATATGCATCGATCTAAAAGGTTTATTCCTCAGATCAAAACAAAATTAATAATATGTTCTGTATAATTTTTAACTTGAATAACAACTTCTAGGTAGAGGAACTTAGATAGCGACTTGCCTTCTAGCTTTTGTGGAAAAGAAAAGGTCAACGACATTTTATCATACTTAGGTCTCTTGCAGAACAGCAACAATATTAATAAGCATAAATTATCATAACAATGGCGACAACTCAAACTTCTCCTAACTTTATCTCCTGTAGATCTAAGGAACATCTTACCACTGCACACTGTCACAAACTCAGCGCCCGCCACGCCCATCGATTACCTACTATATATAGGTATGATACCTACTTAAATAAAATAATGTGAATTTGTGAAGACTGTTTTATTTACAGTAATTTCTCAGTAGCAGCCAAAGGGTTGTGCCAGGTTGGTCCCCATAATACATGCGATTTACGCCGGTAGCACATCTCCGCCGCGAAACCATAGCTGCGAAACCGCAGTAGTTCAATTCAACTGTCTATCGTCATGTTCCGCTATTCGAATTTTGTATGTTATATTAAATATAACTTTGCGAAATGTGGGTGTAGGTACTACGAATATAGGTATGATGTTGTTGATGTTAGTATGTTGTGTAATTTAATTTAACTTTTTTTTAAACGGTTCAAGGGATTTTAATATGAACCTTAAGTTCTTGGTATCTTGCCATAGGCCCATGGCTTCAAGACGTGCCGTAGAACTTCCCTAATTTACATTCTCCAAATCCACTAAAGTCTATGTAATGTTGGATTTCCAACTCTCGGCTCAAAAATACCTTCAGAAATACCTTCCATCTCAATCAATTATTCAATTATTCCAATCATGTTTTTCCTAACAAAGGACATCATACATTTCGACTAGTGCCGGAAAAAAAGGCTGTTTTCATATTGGAAATAACATCTTGAACATTTTTTAATATTTTTTTATATTATGCTATTTGAGTTTGAAAGCAGCAAAAGTTACTGGAACGCTGCGGGCTCTGTACCGATTGAAAAATTTATTACCATCGAGTACGAAGACAATGCTTGTGCAGTCCTTAATCTTCCCTATCATCGATTATGGTGATGTGTGCTACTATGACCTGAATGCAGATCTCCTCGATAAACTTGACCGTCTTCTCAATAACTTCATTCGATTCGTTTTCAATCTGCGTAAATATGATCATGTCTCTGCGCATCGGTCGCTTCGCTTAGGTGGTTGCCCATACGCCAGCGCAGAGAGCAAAGGGCGCTGACCACCTTGTTTTCATTTCTTGACTCTCCCTCTTCCCCTAGTTATTTGGCCCCCCACTTTCAGTACATTTGCGCCAACCACAATAGAAATCTACGTTCATCTCACAATCGTCTTCGTCAATGTCCCACTCACCGCACAGACTTCATTCACTCTTCCTTCTTCATTCAGTCTATCTCTCTGTGGAATGCTCTCCCCCAGGAAATCAGGATGGCGAACAACCGATTATCTTTTAAAATTAAAGTTCGCGAGCACATTCGCAAGAAGCTGACAGTATCATCACAACGGTAATGTGGAAAACATTACCGTTGTATTGTTTGTCTTATTTGTGCTTATATTTATATATAATTAGGTGTATTTATTATATTTATAGTTTTTAATAGGTATATAAATGTATATCTTTATGTTTAAATAAAAATTTTTTTCCTCAATTCTCGCTATTGCCTACCACTGTTTGTCTCTGCATCACCCAAAGGTTGACTGGTAGAAAATGCCTGTGGCATTAAGTCCGCCTCTGTACATTTATGTGCTTGAAGTGTTAATAAATAAATAAATAAAGTCATAATTTTGCCAACAATATTTTCAACATTCGAATAAAGACGCAAATAGTTAATGCCCATTGTAGAAATGGACATGAGCGTTAGGTATACCTACTATAAGGTATGTAAAATCCGATTAAAAAATAACGCCAAAAAGATTTATGGAAATGTTTTTATTACACAATATAGCAGGTCATACATTCATACTCGAGGGTAAAACGCCACAGGCAATGGAACAGTGGTTTGGTGATACTCTTCTTTAAAAGGGCGACAATGCCCTGCTTAAGAAATATAGGCCTATCTCACATCTGAGCCATGTCTACATTTCTACAAGCTGTTTTCAAGTCATAACGAACCGTCTCGCGCGCAGGTTTTCATACGCTGCGGCAGGTTATGCAGAATACCAAAGAGATATGACCTGCCTCTCTGCTTAGTGTCTGTGAACTACGAGAAAGCCTTCGATTCGATCGATACTAGGCTGTACTGCACTGTGTCTCATCAACGGCGCTATCGGTAAATCGAAGTGCTGAAGTATCTGTATGAAAACACTACTAGGTATTTCAGTCCGACTCCAGGACCAGAGCTCGAAACCTATGCTTCTATAACGAGGTGTGAGACAAGGTCACGTTATCTCTCCAAAACTGTTCACCGCTGCATTGGAGGATGTCTTCTAGATTCCGAACTGGAAAGGCATCAAAATCAATTGTGAGTACGTCACTCAACTTCGGTAAACTGACAGTTTAGTAGTCATGGCATGGCTGATACTATGGAGGACGTCAGTACAATGCTCGATGACCTCAGTGGAGCTTCCGAAAGAGAGTCTTAAAATGTACATGGACAAAACAAAGGTCATGTCAAATGTCCATGTAACGCCCACGTGAAGATCGGAGACTCTACTCTCGAAGTTGTGGACGAGTATGATACTAGGACAAACTGTCCAGTTGTAGGTTCAACTTCAAGAAAGAGGTGTTATTGTCGAATCCAACTCTCGGCTGGGCAGCGTTTGAGAAGCTACGCAATATCTTCTCGTCTCACATACCGCAGTTGTAACCATTGCATGTTGCCAGTGATAAGCTATGAAACTGAAACGTGGTCGCTCACAATGGGCCTCATTAGAATTCTGAAAGTCTCCCAAAGGGCAATGAAGAGGGCTATTCTTGGAGTTTCCCTGATGATATGATCGAATCAGAAATGAAGAGATCCGCAGGAGCACCAAGGTAACTCAGTTACTCTTTGGTACTCCTGCGGATCTCTCTTAACCCGAAAAATTGCAAAACTTAAGTGGTAGTGGGCAGGGCACATTGCTCGCAGAACAAATGGCCGATGGGGCCGAAAGGTTTTAACATTAAATGTAATGCTCGAAACATTAGTTAAAATATCATTTTTAGTGTTTCAATAGCAGCGGATGGGTTAATTCTAGACTCTCGTTGTAATAGTTAAAATGTTGACAGTGTTATTTCCCATACGAAAACAGTTTTTTTTTTTGGCCGGTTGGCACGCACTTAAATTTTTGGGTACAAAATGTTCGAAACCTGAATGGTGTCCTTCTCTTATTTCCAGGATATTTGTAGATGGTGAGTTTTTTTATGTTTTTATAAAAAAAAGGGTTTACAGCTAGATTATGGGTTTATGATATGATGCGAAATAATTATTTTTGAAGAACATAAAGCTTAGGCTCGTCTATGCTATAAAAATATAAAGATAAGGTACAGTAAAATAAATAACTGGGGAAAAAATAATGAACGAGACAAATTATTAATGAAAATAAACGAATCAATCTAATTGATAAATCGACTAAATAGATTTGATGCTTCGCATCTCAATTTCCCACATCCCTTTTATTAGTTTGACATGACACTTGACAATGACAGACTAACAGTTTTGACGAGACGTTTGCGGCTTTTTGGTTGTGTAGCACCTTGGTGTAAACAAATTAATTTATAAATCAGTAAATGTTCTCCTTCCTACGTTTTCTGTAATAACAATGAATGCCACAAGTTTATATGTTTCTACTTGTCGACTAATAATCTTGGCTGACGCAGCAGATAAGTCTTCATGGACAGATTTGTTTCGTTTAGTTCCTTATTTACGACAATCTTTATCTTGTACAGTGTGTGGTAACTTATTAAAGGAACCCTATACTCCAACGAGCGCCAGCTGCCAACATCATGTTTGCAAAAAGTGTAAAGGTGGACGAAAAAAACTAAAGCCTTCTTGTAGTTGGTGCAAAGATTATGAAAGTTATGGTGAAAACTTACAGCTGCGCATACTTCTGCAGTGTTATAAAAAATTGTGCGAGTACTTTATGGGTACGGACGTCTATAAAATATTATTAGACGAAGACGAAATAGCAGCAGGAGTTAATGGAGGCACAGTTGCAAGTTCAGGGTTGATTGACTTAATACAAGAAGGTGCTGGGTTCTCAGACGACTACAAGAGCACGGCAGGTCTCTCCAAGTCGGCATACAGTATTCTACCGTGTGTCTACACTAACTCTGCAGGCACACAGACCCACACTGCATCAACATCTAATAACTTAGAAAGCAGAAGCTCTAAAGGCTCTCCTACCTCCAGATCTACATCAAATGGATCACCATTATATTCTGTTTTGTATGCTGGCTCTGGAAATAAAATTACTATTAAGAGAAAAAATGTTGATGAAACAGATTCACCTCATAATGATTCAGGATCAAGTAGGGAGAGCAAAGTAAGTTATTTACTGAGCAAGTGTAATAAAATTTAATTTGTTATGTTCTAAATAAACTTATATCTTGCTTAAAGTTTATTTATTAATAAATCATTATTTTTATAATTTCAGTCAAACCAACTAGGTTTTAAGAAGCCTTCAAACAGGTCTCGTAGTTCAGCTAGCAGTAAGAGAAAAGGTTGTAGATGTGGTAATGCCACCGCCACCCCTGGCAAGTTGACATGCTGTGGGCAGAGATGTCCATGCTATGTGGAAAGCAAACCATGTACCGAGTGCAAGTGTAAAGGCTGCAGAAATCCTCATAGACCTGACGGAATGAAGGTAACATACAACTAAAAGATAATTGAAAGAGTAACTAAATAAAATAAAAAATCTGGCCATGGCATATCCACAATGTTAATTGCTGCAACAAATATTTGAAAGAATATTGTCAATGTGTAAGTAACGTGATATACTGAATGTTCCAGGTTCGGCCGCACATACCTCAATTAGACAGCATACAGCTGACCCTAAACTCAAACCCAGACACATCACCATCATGCTCTGGTTCTCTTGACAGCCTCGATACTGACACCCTCACTATGGAGGCTATGGAGGAATCTCTCAATTATACAGCAGATCTCAAGTCTTCCAATATTAAAGGTATTTAAATAATATTTTCATGTCATAATTGAATAAAAAGAAAACTTGTAACAACTTGGAAACTTTTCTATACTACATCTCTTTGTCAAACTCTGCATTATAATGTATATTATTTTGTGGCTGTTACAGTATACACAAGTCAGTTACAAGAAATATCTCCATCATTACCTGCCACCATCATGATGGATGAGGAGTTTGCGGGTTCGGGGGAGGAGGAGATGAGCTCCCCACACGACTACACGCTCGCGTCGCCGAATGACATGCATGACATGCAGGACATGCAGGACATGCACGACATGGACGACATGCACGACATGCACGAAATGCACGAGATGCACGACACGCAGGACATGCACGACACGGACGAGCGCGAGCAGTCGCCGCAGTCACCCGCCTCGCAGGACGTGAACAGTGACATCGAGGTCGATGTATGACATCAACTGTCCCTCGCGAGTGACTAAGACCTCTCCTCCGTCTGCATACTGACACTTTTGCTGATGCGTGTGACGGTCACTCGTCGCGGCGGTACTGCTAGTCATATGCGTGTTTCACTGGTATTAGCTGTAAGTTTACGTTTATACTATTGTAGAGCAGTCTCTGTTGTATGCTACAATATAAATGATTGAAGTATTGATTGGCTACCCGATTGATAGCTGGAACAATTCTCTATCTTATATGATTAGATATTTGTTGGGTCCATTGAATTTAAAATAATAGGCATTGTGTGCATAGGTTTAGCAGATACTTAATTGAGTACTTAAATATCCAAAGTATAATGTCTCATGTTGACAATGAGGAAAGCGATGTTCACTCCTTAACATGGACAGTGTAGATAATTTTTAGTATTACTATTCTCAGTTAGACCATTATTATTATTAATGTATGAATGATTGTCATAAGAATACTTTGTGTGACTAGCTTTTACAATATTAGCTTGATAGTATTTTACTTTTTTAGAACTGTAGCATATATTTTACTAGATTTATATTTTAAGAAATATGATCTAATAATATTGAAATGGTCTTAAAATGTAATATTCTTTCATTGATTCACCACAAAAATAGATGTCTCATTGAAAGCAATACCTTGATGTTATGTTTTATGCATTATTGACTGCGTTAGTAATAGGTAAATGGGGGATGTTTATATTCAATACACATGATGCATAGGAAATAGGTAAATACCAAGTTGTTACTTGAAATAATGGTCTTCCCAAAGATTTCTTTTTAATCTGATGTCTTTAGGAAATATTATCACTCATAATGTTGTAAATAATTATTTCTTGGCTTAGAATCATGAACTTATTATATCTGTTTTACCATTAATTAATTAATACATTCAATCAACTTGCGTAATTAATGCCTCCAGTAATGTCGTTTTAAAATCGTTTCAATATAACTAGCAATCAAGATATTTTTTATGATTTACATTATGATTTTAATAAATAATATAACTTTTAATTAAAAGACATGAAAACTACTATTAAATTAACAAAAAAATGATTATTCTGAAGTGTTTCCATTAGTTGTCCACTTAATAATATTATTAAATGACTACAAAGTAAACTGTGATAATGCTGTCACCTTTCATTTTAGAATGTCACAATTGTTCCGAATAGAACTTTGATATATTTATGTAATATCAATGCTTAGAATAATAACGGCACTGGAGTACAAAACTTTTATAGTTCTTACTGTAACATTAATGTCAAATAATCTAAGAAAGCAATTATTAAAGTCTCATCAGCAAGCGGTGAAATTAAAAGTATTTTTTGTTATATCCATACTTTTATTTCTATACCCAACACTAATATAAAATTTAATCGTTAATTAAAATATACATAATTAAATCTAAAGTTAGCATCCAACATTTAGACAATATATCAACCAGTTTTGTCATCTTTCGCGTGTGTTATATCAGATACGGAGTTCCAGACTCTTTCAAACTCCCTGGTGAGTGCGGTGAGCACGACGCTGTCGGAGCTGAGCAGCGTGGCACCGCGGTTGTGGTTGAGGGTCGCGGGCGCGTGGTCCAGCGAGCCGAGCGCTGCCAGCGCGTCGCCGGCGCCCGCGTCGATCAACACAAACTCATGCTCAAGCCGCACGCACGGCTTTATCACTTTTACTTCAATACCATTCTGAGCAAACAACTGCAGATTGTGGAAGTCATCGCTGTTGTGTATGGCGATTCTGACATTCACTTTGTTCTTCTGATGAACACTGACCAGACATTTGGCCAGTGTATCGCTGGCGAGGCTCGGCACGCACACGTCCACGGTCCTGCTCGCATGAAGGATTACGTAATAAATACAAAGCAGATTATTCAAACCTACTTGTCTCGTTTGCTCCTCGTCCTCGGCTCCATAAAATAACATTTCATTGATCGCGCTGTCGCATTGCTTGTTGCTTCTGAACATACTTATTTCTATCATTTTGAAAACGAATTCACAGATAAGTGACCCTCCATTACACAAAGCCGATTTCAAAGTTGGTTTATTCATTTTTCTTAATTTATATAAGTAATCCGAACACTGTTAAAATCTACGAATTTGCTCCTCGCATGAAAGATATGAGTCGAATAATAATTTTCTATAATAAAATTGTTCAGAGTACCCACATTACCTATTATGAAAAAGGTAATTTGGTGTTAGACCTTTTTTATCCACGAATGCAGGTATCCTATATTATTAATTTCCATATTTAGAAAAATAAAGTAGGTATGTGACAGAACAGTTGAAAGTGTAGGTTTAGTTTTTATACTAATATTTTTAATGTTTTCAAGTACTCGATTAGTGTAGGTTTATCCACTTCGTTTTGTAATTTCAATGGTTTGGATATCAGTGCGAGCGTGATAATGTCTCAGCCAAGGGTTCGCAAAATGTTGGGCAGCGGTGCCGAGCTGCCGCGCGCCCTCACCTCCGCCGCGAAGACGTCTGGCGACTCCTTGAAGTGCCCAATCCGCCCACATCAAGAGAGTTTTCTAAGCAGGAGCAAGAATAAGATACCCAAAAGTGTGCGCTACGATTTGGAGAATGCTTTAGTCGGTGTAAGCGCCTGCTAATAAACCTATATCAATATGTCACGTAGTTTCATGTTACTAAAATCAATTCATAAATTGCGTTACTGTTGTTGTACCTATTATGTATTTAAACGTCTTTCCTATTTTCTACGTCTGGACAAAGCGGTTCCATGTTTCATTGTGTTTCCTAAAAGCACAAGGTACCTATCCCCATTATGCGCGGGATGTCGTCGCTCCTCTATTAACCCATTATTTAGCCAAAAGATATCCACTGCTGGACATAGGCCTTGACCAAACATCGCCACAACAACGCCCTGACCTTTGTTTCTCTCATCTAGCGGATTCCTGCGACCTGCAGGAGAGACCGGTAGGTTATCGGTCCTCCGGTTCTGCTCTTACCTACCTACTAGAACTAAAAAGTTGTTACTGACTACTTATTATTATATCCTACAGATATTTCTATTGTGTTTACAGCTGTGTGACGTGTGGTTTGAGGTGATCAAACCGCATCTGGTGCGCAACAACATAAAGCTGCACGTCAACGGCAGCAGCGCTGGCGGGGACCACGAGCGCCTGCCCCCCGCCACCACAGCTCGCGCCCCGTCTCCCGCCACACCAGCCCGAGCCCCGCCACCCGTGCTCCTCTCGCTTGACTGCTCACACCTCGACCCAGGTGCTGCCCCCGATGTACGAGCCTTGCTCCGACATCCTACAATGTCCTACATTATCAACTATTAGGCCTCATTTACGGAGACGCGGGGCGTCGCGTGCGGCGCGTCAAGCGGCACTTGTCATCACACGCGTAAACACAAACGTAATGGCAATATAAGACGTTGTTCATAGAGATGCGGGGCGGGAAGCGTAGCGAAACCCGCCGCTGCGCCCGCGGCAAATCCTCGCGGCGGGCAACGCTGCGTTCTGCAATGTCCAAATATGACTGGCAGTAGATTCCGCCGCGGGCATAGCTTCATAGAGAATTGCCGCTGCGTGCGCCGCCGCGATAAACGCCGCGTGAGACGTGGCGGTGCCAGCCGCGGGCTCAGCCGCAAAAAACGCTCCATTTCAAGCTAAAGCGTCTAAAATCGCTTCTCCGTAAACGCACTCATACAACGCCACATATTGTTTGAATTCAGTGCGGGCCGCGCCGCACAACGCGACGCGCGACGCCCCGCGTCTCCGTAAATGAGGCCTTAGGCCGGCCACATACATACGGAATTTGGTTTTGGAATTCCGTTTCGAAATAACGATTCTGAATTCCGAAGGCAGCAAATCCATACAAAATGTTTATTTTCGTTCACTGACAAAATCAAGGATCTACCTACAGTAGTGCTCCGTTCGAAATCTAATCTAACGAAAGAAAAAAAAAAATCTAACCGCTCATTTTTTACCTAAATTATATTATGATTGTGTCTATATTTTATCGCTTTACCTAACCAAATAGACAGTGGGTAGGTTAGGTACCTACTGTTTTTTTTTTAAAGGTTTTGAAAATATACAGATGAATAATGTTTTGAAGAGGGTGTATTCAATATTTGTTATGTGAATGTATTTTGTCTGGTGTGTAGCATCTTCGCCGAGCTGCGAGCTGTGTCGGCTCCTCCTCAACGCCGCCAACTGCATCAAGAGCGCCGTGTGCCAGGCTGCGCATGCCCAGCTGTCGCCCCCTGTCGCCGCTGCTGTCAGTGCCGCAGACGCCCCGGTATTGCCCTCAGGTAAAACTTTTTATATTTTTCAGCCTTTAGACACAGTTTCTTTGTAGACATACCCTTCCAAAAATTATGGATGCTGAAGAGAGGAACGAAGTTGATGACCAAAGAGCCCGTGGAAGGTAGCAGCTAGCTGGATGATGAGATTGAGATTAGGTATGGATTATTATCTAAAAACCGGTTGATTGTTTTTTAGATTCAGTCACTCAACTGTGAGGAGAAGAAACTGGAGCGGCGTTGCATCCGTAGAAAACGTCACAGATTCCAACCACAGCCTCAGCCGAGCTGGCGAGTGCCGCGCCTGTGCCGGACGTACACCGTGCTGTACCGGCCCAGAGCCGGCGTCGGCAGTCGTACGACGATGACCGCCTCGCACCGGCCGCCGCAGCCGGCACGTGATGACTATGTACGAGAAACACTTTAATTCTCTTTTTGGAAAGTTTTATTAAAAGTAATTTGTGTATTTGGAATATTATTATCAGATTTAATTTTTATTCTAAAGTAAATTCATAAATTACATTACTTTCGTGGCAACCCTATAGTCACAATACATTTATTTATTTTTTATTTCGGGGGGAAATCCTCATGGATGTCCTCTGCCCTGGGGAGGGGCGGAGCGGTCTGTCAGACTCTTACTAACTAAAACCACTCCGGTTTTCCGTCACACCCTTTGCCGGAGCTCACGGGATCTAATGCGACTTCCGCGATCCCCGGCTAGTGCCGAGTTTGGGGGGGTGTTAAACTGCCCCCTTACATCATAAAGAGGCGAGCGTGAAACACTACACGCCACCATCTCGGGTCCTAAGGAGTAGGGGACGACGGATTTCCCCAGATCCGTCGCCCCTGGACCCATTTAGGGGGGTTGGAAGAGGGCGTTATCCGCCCTCCGCCGACGCCCGGTGCGTCTGCTGCGGATCGGGTTAGCGGAAGCAATCTCCCGCTCCATTTCCACAGCCTCCTGCGAAATGACTGTTTCGCAAAAGGATACCACCGCGTCCCAGGACTCCTCGCTGCCGACCATCGATTCGACAACGGCCGGCAGCGACAGGTCACTGCCGACACCTGATGAGGGCACGGCGCGGCTCCTCGCAAGCTGCACACTCTGCCAGCCGAGTATGCCGATCCGTGTCCTCCCGACAGTCGACGCAGTGGTGACACCGGGCGTCCGGCTCCCTGTTTATGCGACACAGGTACTTCCCGAAGCAACTATGCCCCGAAAGCACCTGTGTCACCCGAAACGACAGGGAGCCGTGCCTCCTCCCGAGCCAAGAGTCAATGGTGCTGAGGCCGGCGATAGGGCGTGAGAGCCTGCCCCGCCATTCCGCCACCAGAACCTCGCGAAGCTGCGACCGACGCTGCTCCATTTGTCGCTGCATCGGTCGCTCACCTCGCTCCCACATCTCCTCGCGCCACAGATGTAATGACGCGAGTACTTTTGCCTCCAGGTCCCAGGGCGGGGATCCGGCCAGTGCGCAAGCCGCCTCGTAGGAGATCGTGCGATACCCCCTGATGACTCTGACGGCCATTGCTCGCTGCGGTCTCCGCAGAACTGCGATGCTACCGGCCGTCAGGTCAGCCGCCCAGATCGGGGCCCCATACAGGGCCATCGATTGCACGGTCCCCACGTAGTGTCGCCTACAGGCGATGCTTGGGCCCCCCAGATTAGGAAGCAGCGTTGACAGCGCTCCAACCGCGCCCATCAACTTGGGCGCCAGCCACCGGAAGTGGGGTCCAAAGTCCCACCGGCTGTCGAGCACCAATCCCAGATACTTCATGGTAGACTCGACAGCGATCCGGACCCCGCCGACCAGTATGTGTGATCCAGGCGGCGGCGCGTGCCGGGGACCATGAAACACCATGGCCTCCGACTTGTTGAGGGCCACCTCCCGGCCAAGGCGCCTTATGCGGCCCACCACCTGTGAGACCGCAGCCGTCGCCAGCAACGCTGCCTCCTTGTGCGAACTCCCCCGGGGCGTGACCAGCGTGTCGTCCGCATAGCACGTCAGGTCCATGCCCGGCTGGAGTTCTCCCCTCAGCACCCAGTCGTACCCGATGTTCCACAAGAGGGGTCCTACGACCGAGCCCTGTGGAACACCGCACAACATGCGGCGCAGGTTTGCGCCATCACGTCCCACGTACATAGGTGACATACCTTTCCGAGAGATAAGCCCCAACGATGCGGCGGAAGTAGAGAGGCACACGGTGATACCGCAGTACCTCCCGAATACAAATCCAGGGCAGGGTGTTGAAGGCGTTGGAGATGTCCAACGACACCGCCACCATCACCCCGCCCCGGGACACCGTTTCGTCCGCCAGGACTCTCACCCGCGACAAAGCGTGTATGGTGGAGCGCTCGTACCGAAACCCGAACTGACAATCGTCCAGATCCAGCCCCTCTCCGCGCAAGTGGCCGACGAGGCGGGCTGCGATGATTCGCTCAAACAGCTTACCCACCTCGTCAAGCAGCACTGTGGGCCGGTACGCTGACGGCGAGTCGGCAGGGCGCCCAGCTTTCCAGAGCAGGACCAAACCAGTTTTCCACAACGTGGGTAAGTGGCCCCGCTCAAAGCACGCCGTGTAGAGTCCTCTCAGCTGGGGCTCTAGCTCTTTCAGAGCGAGAGCCAATACTTGGCCGTGAATCCCGTCCGGTCCCGGAGCTACGTTCTTGGCCCGGAGCCGCAGCACGGCTACCCTCATCTCTGCTTGTGTCACCTCTGGGACGCTGACGGCGTTCTCATCTTCAGGCTCTACGGCTGTGGGCAAAGCCACCGGCGGCAGAGTATGCTTCGCTCTAGCCGGAAATAGGGCTGCGAGACTACCTCCTCCAGCAGCTCAGGTTGGAGACTCTCCGTGAGTGGGGGCGCCGCGGCTCTGAGTTTCCCTCGAATCGCACGATAAGGGCGCCCCCACGATCCCCGTCTAGAGTCTCCAACATCTCTTCTCTGGCTCGCGTCTTCGCCTCGCCGATGGCCAGCCACAGAGCCTCCTTCGCCGCGCGGTACACCTCATACAGCGCGGCTTCTTCGTCAGGAACCCGATGACGTCGCCTCCGGTATCGGGTGTACTGGCGTCTAACCGTCACGCACGCAATGCGTAGCTGCGCGATCTCGGCAGACCACCAGTACACCTGGCGCCTTCCTGTCTGTGCGTGGACCCGGGGCATGGACGCATCGCAAATTTGCGTCATCGCCCCACGGAACCACAACGCCTCCTGTTCGACGTCGACGGGTTCGGTCGTTGCCGTCTCCCGGATCGAGGCCTGGACAAACGCAGCCTCCTCGAGAAGTTTCCTGTCGATGTGCTTGTGCGACCAGCGCGGGCCGTCCGCTCGTGTTCGCAGGGCCGGCGAACTACGGCCGCCGGCGGTCTGGGCGGAGACGTTGAAACGGATATATTATCTGTGATCCGACAACGTCTCCATCTCTGTGGCGACACGCCAGCCACGAACACGTCTCGCGACAGCAGGGCTAGCAGACGAGACGTCCACTATGTCGTTGTAATACCCAGTCAAACAGTAGCATAATGAGCAAACATAGGTATCGAGGATCCGTAGTAGTAAGTTAGATTTGTTCCATAAGAACAAATTTCTTATGGAAACGTTCTTATGGATCAAATCTGACTTAAAGGGGTGATAGACGCACGAGTAAGTACGCGTACTTATGGCTCAACGACCTTTCTCGCCCGTCGCCGTGTGTACCCTTTTACAGGTAGTGCAATCCACGACGACGCGCCCCACTCCGCGATTACTGTACTTCAGTACGGAGCGGAGCGGAGTGGGATGCGTCGTCGTGGATTGCAATATCTATAGTCAAATTTCGCCAATCAAACAGGGGCGCCAAAACTGGTAAAAAATTAAACTAAATCGTGTTGTTTTTGCACGTACAGGTGTTGGAAAGGGCGGGACGCCCGGCGCGGAGCCCTGCATGCGAAGTAAATTTTCAAAAATAAGTATAGGTTTTTTTTCCATAAATGTTGGACCACAGAGGCGTTCATTGTATTCCTAGCAGAATTCAACTGCGCCCGCCCGCAACAACCCGCTCAAATCGTCAGACGATCTATGCCTCATTGCTAAAGTTGCGGCGCGCTGGGTGGTGCACTTGTCTGCCACCCTTGAATTTGCCGTCCCCTGAAGTTGGCGCCCGGGGCACGGGACCCGGTTTGCACCCCCGCCTATATCTGGGGCTGTGTACACTCTATGAACAGACGAGAGGTTTAGATGTAGTCTTGCAGAGTTGCAGCCACAACACGTTAACTAAGACCAGAATCCAGCAACTAGTGGCGGTTTCTGCGGGCAAAGTATCCATGTATGGTGAAAAAAAGTCTTGTTAACAGATATCACAGAGCCAAAAATCTAATTACAAACAGCAAGTCTTAAAGTAAATAATTTTTGTGTGTTATTTCACACCATTTAACTGTACTCCGATTAAACACGTTGCCTCAAAACAATGTTCCATTACATTAATCGGATGAAAATTCAAAAATTTGTATCAAATTTGAAGCCCCCAGTTAGGCGAGCCCGTCGCTCTGCCAATGTGCACTGGAGGCTTTACACCACTGAAGAGGCCCAACTCCCAGCTAATAAAATGATGTTTTTAGGGTTCAGAACCCTTATAAGATCACTTCGTTTTCCCGTCTACGGACAGACCATAGAAATATGGACAGACGGACAATGATGTGATCTTATGAGTCTGTTTTCCTGTCAGTCTGTCAAGACCCATTTTCTCAGGAACGCGTGGAGGTATCAAATTGAAATTATTAAGGTATCCAATACGTAGGTCTATGGATCGTCCCTTGGAGCTCTAAAAATTCAAGCTTCTAAGTCAACGCAATAAAAAATACGGCCATCTAAACGACATATTTTGATACTCACAAATAAATCAAACGGTACCAAAGGTACTTCTCTTACAAGTAAATCAAAAGGTACCAAAGATTCTTCTCCTAAAATTGTTTGTCCGAAAATCATTATCCATAACACGTTTGCTATAAACTTCAGTAACTATAATGAAAAAAAAATCTAAATTTGATTTTACTTAATTATCTTTACTCATAAAACTATTCTCAACTCAACTCAACTCAAAGCATTTATTTCAATAACCTAAACAGGCACTTTTGAATCGTCAAGAATGTTCGGTCAGTCAGAAATATGAAGCTAGTTGCCCATTCCAAAGCGAAGTAGGTACTAATGGAGAAGAACAAGCAAGAAACTCCACGGTCACTCTTTTAAATAAAAAAAATGATACAATGCCCATTCCAAAGCGAAGTAGGTACTAATGGAGAAGAACGGGCAAGAAACTCCACGGTCACTCTTTTAAATAAAAAAAATGATACAAAATATTGGTTACATCATTCATTTTGAAATTATGCATGTGAGAACAATGTAGAAAGACGAGCACGTTCGTAAAAGCTTCCGTAATAAAAAAATAAAATAAAAAAAAGAACCATTCAAAAACTTAAAATAAGCCATGGCAGCTAAGAGATGACCAGTCCCAACTGACGGCGCCCGTTCACGAACATGACGCATAGATCAGCACCATTCAGCTCAACCATTTTGAAGGGAGCTAAATGATCCAACACACGCGCCACCATCAGCGAGACATCTGAGTGAGCATGACATACTCACCAGCCGGGCTAACATGACAAGCGCGAGAAAGCTCTTTATCTCGTTTTGTCGAAATTTGTCTACGATTCTGACGTCATTCTAATCCCTAACATGACCGTAAACGACAAGATATCTCGAAAAAGGCACTTTGACAGTTCTATAATAATATCTCGCGACGAGAAACCGATGTTGCAAGTTATTAAAAACAAATTATTTTTATGATAGCAACATCGGCTTGAGATTCCGTTTCATTCATTCAATGGTGCCGATTTTCTTGTCACAAATGCCTCTAAACTAGACTAAAAATCAGCAAAATATAGATTATTCCTGTCAACCGACGATTTTCCATTCTGAAATAGACTAAAGTGACACAACTTAACTATATTTTAGTTTGACGGCACTGAGCTATTAATTTAGTGAAAATGGCAATTTTGCTATTCAGAAGTTTACGTTCTTCACCTAAAATGTTGATTGTCTAAGTATTTAATCGCGATTAAAAAATGAACTAAAATTCACACCAACACCTCGAAGGTGCAAAAACAATACTGTCTTTTTTTTTTTCTTTTGCTTATATCTCGAAAACGGTGTGTCCTATCGCAAAAATAATGAAAATTTCGACCCCCTTTATGAAACTCATAAACCCCTAACACTCAACATGTAGGTAATATTTTCCATACAAAAAACGAAAAATTCCATGTAAAACACGTCGTTCCAATATAAATAGTAGTTTAAAACTAAGTATTTTCATTATTAATATATTGTAAAATAAAATGATGACTAAAATAAGTACAATTATGAAACTACCATGTTATTTGGAGTTTTTTTTGTATCATAATTTTGTCTACTCTTCTCGTCGTCAAAATCGACGACGAGTAAATACGACTAAATGATAGAAAAATCGGAGATTATCTCGTGTTGAATTGTCAAAAATCGAGATAACTAAGGTGCCATGTTAGGGTTTGTCGAGAAAACATCAATTTTGACAGTAGGAGTCGACTATTTTGTATGGAAGCACTGTCAGAAAACGAGAAAGTGACCGAAATAGACAAAAATTACTCACGCGAGAGCGAGTAATTGTCGCGTGTGTCATGTTAGGCCTGCTGGGCACATTCAAGTCAATGAAATACATATACCCGGTAAATGGTAGCTCTTTATTACATAGTACTCACATCTGTGCTATTCGGTCATAATATCGAGTACTATAATAATTGAATCTCCTAATTTTGCATGAAATAAAGTCATATGTCCTAAGTATTGTATTATATAATGTGTATTTTTCCGAATGTTCATTTATGACAAATCGTTTTAGTGACAGAAACGAATCTCTGCAAAACCAACTCCACGCAGTCTTGTCAGCCCTACCCCTAGAGTGTAATTTAGAATCGCGTAGGCGTGGAGGGGCGAGGCGGCCCGCAGGTTGAGAAGCAGGTGGTTGTAATGCAAGACGAAGCAGCAGTGGTGAGCGGTAAACTATCTGCGACGATAAGCTCGCGTGGGACCACCGGAGCTGCGCTGCGCCGGAGCCGTGACAGAAACCATGCTTGCTGCATGTTGCATGGTCGCTTGCATGCTACATGTTGCATGCTCGCTTTCATGTTGCATGCTCGCTTTCATGTTGCATGCTCGCTTTCATGCTGCATGCTTGCTTGCATGCCCGCTTGCATGCTTCATGCTTGCTTCATACTTGCTTGCATGCTCGCTTGCATGCTGCATGCATAACTCGTATCTACGTACGCCTGAGAGAAGTTTATAATAAAAGCTATAGAATACAAATTAGTTTTAAAAACTTTATGATAAATAAAAATTAAATAATTTGAATTTAGGACTTGATAACTTTTATTCAAAACGGTTTAAAGTTTTTTGTATAATAATATGACTAAAAAAATTTTGGGCATAATGTATTTATGGATTTAAATTTTATGGCATGCTATATTAAATGACATTAAGTTCGGGCAAATAATGATTAAAAAAATACCTAGCACTTTAGGTTATGGATAAAAAAGTTAGGGAACACAATACAGAACCACTTTTGATGGCTTTATGCAGTTTTTTCATAATATATAACTTTCATTAATGCCCGCAGAACTTTGAAACGACGACGCCAACTTTACTCTAACCCCTTTCACATAAGGTCAGGATCATCGTCCTCGGGATCAGAGCGAACGATATTTTAGGATTATACTTTTTTATTTTTTATTATTTCAAGTCCCCACCCCACTAGTACATGAAAATATACCTAAAGATACTACGTATATAGGGAAGGCCCCTTGAAAACACCTAATAACAAGAATTCTCCTCGAGGGTTCAGTTTAGCTAACGTAATACCAGTGACCCTCCTGAAGGGCCCACTAGCAACATGTATGGCAGTTCAGCAATCTATGAAAATTTAAATACACAATTTTGATTGCGCACCAAATACCTACCTACTTGTTTTTGATGAAAACATCTCTGATCTTTTAGTATCGTTTTATCGTGCCTCGCCGTGAATCTGTGATGAAGAATAAGACCACTCAAACGGAGGAGGCCCTGTGTGTGAGCAGGGGATGTAAGTCCCGCAGTCCAGGATATCGCAGCCCTGCCCCTCGCAGCCCTACTTGCAACTCCGACCCCATCAGCCCCAAATGCGTCTCCCCCCCACTGATCGTGCCGCCACATATCATCTGCCGGCTTAGGCAGCCAGAAGCAACTGTCGCTGAGTTACCGCCCTTATTAAAAGATGTAAGTAGCAACATCTATTATGTTTTATGGGTCCCTCGTATACCTAGCTGCAAGAAGTGCCCAGAGCCAGAGCTTATGTCGACGCCGCTGGCTGTAACTGGGCAAAGGTTGTAAAGGGTGTTGATTGCATGGTCATCATGGCATCTATCTGTCGACAGAGGCTTGTTAGCAATACGACTTTGCGACTCTCACTAAGGACACCAATTATCAACGAGGCAAGTTACATGTCTGCTTTTCGTGAAGTCGGGACGATTTCGAATAAGGATGCTGGACTACAGCTTTAACGACTAGTCGCATTCTTCGGCAGCTTCGCTAACTGAGGTGATTAGTGGAACTATGCAATACCTATGCCTCGTCGTGATGATGATGCAGGTGACCAGACCGTGTTTAATGTTCTAAGTACTAACAGCTGTTATAGATCTATTATGTGGTAACAGTCTTGTTTGCCATCTAAAATAGAACAGCACGGCTAATTGAGTGACACATGATGAATTATAATCTGTTAAATTTTGACTGTTCAAGAACATTAATTGCGTTATTTACGTTCTTGAACAGACACATTTTTCGAAAATATGACGCAATGGATAAGCAAGCAATATATCCTTGAAAATGGTTCAGATTGTGATTGATCGTGTGTTTCGCAATCAGGGTGCAGATACCCCCATATAAGTATCGATAGACAAGCAACCTTATGTACACAGTTTATACAAATAAAATGTTCTTGTTCACAGGATTTAATAGATATTATAGCAGAAAGCAATGAAAAGAGGTTAAGATTGTTGCACAGCAGTTCGCAGAAGGACAACCACTTGTCGTATATGAACTTATTTCCCAACTGTACACAAAAGAATCGTGGTCTGAAGAAGCTCCCGCCTTGTCGATAAGACTACGTAACATTAGTTAGTAACTAAAAGTGGCCACGCTCGCTGATTATAGGATTATAATTTTTATTACTTTTGAGGTAGGAATGTTTTTTGTTATTTATATTTTGTATTAGGTCAGTTCAGCTGTTGGTTAAGTAGGATAATATAATAATAATAAATATTATATTTTCAAGTTTTAATCATTTGATTTCTACCTAATAATATTGCGGTGAAGAAAGTCTTGTGCTGAAGAATTATGTAGACCTTCGCAAACTATTTAGGTATTAATGGGTTGTTGAATGTGAGGTTTAGCGAGTCTCAATTTAAGACCTTGGAAACAGGGTTAGATACTGGTTTAATGTACTCGGTATCATTCATTGTTGACACAATAGACAGCAGATTTTTGTTAAGGAATTTCACGATTTATGTTCAAAGCTTTGAACATAAATCTGCCTGCAGATCTATATCAATATTTAAAGGAGTTAAATTTAAAAAAATACATCTCACACGACACTTTTGATTGGTATGTTTAATTAATTTTTAACTAATATTAAACCTTACTTACGACTCTTTACAAAATTACAACAGACGTATCGACTATAAGGCTGATACAGGGTGCTTTTCACACGAATAAAATAATTTACAAAAACAGTCGTACATATACATCACGCTCATTACAAACTAAATAAATATCTGACACAGTCACCGTGCTTCGATCGCGACCGCGACAGCGCCCGCGCGCCGTCCGACCGGGGCCGAAGCGCGCACGCTCTTTGGATCCGAGTAAAGTTTGTGAACGTCCTCGCGTCACATTCGCACCGGCGCATTCGCTAGTTAGTGTGCTTCACGTAATCCGTCTCGTAGTAGGCAGCGGCGCCGTGGGCGCCCTTGCGGTCGAGCGCGCGCACCCGCACGAACAGGAACGCGGCTACCAGCGACGCCACCACCAACACCAGCAGCAGCATCACCAGCCCCGCCACGAACGACGGCACTGACATGCATATTGTCTCCGGATCGCTTGCCGGAGACTGTATGACGACGGTCTCGTTGGCCGCGGCGTTGTTTAACGCGAAATTAACGTCTCCAGGCGCTACCACCTGGATCGTTCGACTAGTATTGACGTCAGTCATTTCTTGAGCATCACGCTTGTAAATTCTCTGTGGCGCGGACGTCTCTCGCCGCCGTCTCACTCCGACCAGCCTTTCCGGCAAGTCCTCGACCGAGCGCGGCCTTCCTCCCAGTGTTGCTAGATTGACATGAACGTCATCTTTCCTCTTAACTGTATTGTATACTCCGCGACGGCCTGGAGGAGGCGGGGGAGGAAGATTGACTTCATCTTCGTCCCGCACTGGAGCAGGCGATGATGGACTGGGTGCGTTCGGTGTCGATGAGACTTGCGCTTGTGGAGGTGGTACAGCGTCATCGCGTTTTTCCGAGAAAGATCCTGTCGCATCCGCAGGATGTCGCGGATCCGGGAACGCAGGTGGTACACCGTAATCACCGTGAGGTGCTGGTGGCGGAGGACCATACTCACCGTGAGGTGAGTTTGGTACACCATATTCTTCAGCACCCAGAGAATTTCCACCTAACAATGGTACTCCGTAATCAGCGCCAAGACCGCCGCACTTCGGTTCAGGACAGTTATATCTGCACACTTGAATTACACACTGGAAGTGTACATTCATCGAATCGGGGAATTTAAATGCTTGGAAATATGCGAAGGACACTACAGAAGCTGAAGGACCGAAATTCTTTATTTTTTGGAATTTGCTCATAATCTTAGGTCTCACGACACACCCGTACTGATCGACGAGCTGGATGGGAGCTCGCTTGCCATCATGTGCTACGCAGTTTCGTACTAACATGTCGAATTTGTTCTCGTCGTCTTTGATCGCTAGCACCATTGTCATAGTTTGACCTATTTTCACAATGCCTGACACTTCTGAAGCCCAAGGTCCCTTTCCAACCTGTATCTGCATCCAGCATTGCAGGTTGTCTCCGAGAAAGTTCGCCGTGACAGCGTGCAACATATCCACTTGGAATGGTCTAAACGTGACTGCCTTCTCGTAAAAGTCGTACCACGTGCATCGTAATTTTCTTGCTTGATCCCATACCTCTTGGACATAAGGGTCGTATTGAACAATGATAGTGTTTTCTACATAGGAACCGCTTGGTGTCGGACTTCCATAAGTCGCAACATTATGATTAGCAGAACTGCTCATACCACAGCTATTTAGGAAGATTTCAAACGTCGCGCTTAGATGACCAGTTCCTGGCTTTAAATGCATACAGTTAGGATCACTGTAAAATCCTTTGGAGAATATCATGCCGTAGAATGGGCGGTCAAATTCTATATTAACTCGCATACGTGTTTTCTCACACTGAACTTGTAAGTGTTTTATTTTGGGGCTATCCGGTGTCGCCAGGGGCCACGGGTCGTCGGTGTGCGAGGGTGGCAGGGGCGGGCCGTAGCCGGCGCCCGTTCGATGTTCCAACGGTAACGAAGCCGAGTCCACCGGAGGTTCGCATGTTGCTTCCTGGAAATAGAAAGCCATACATTAATTTCTACGTCAATCTGCATAAAACATCTGCATTAATATGTAGATTCTTACAGGCATGTCTGCTCTACATGTAGACATTTTATTAACACCAAAAGTTACTGTGAAGCCGAGGTTATGATTTTAACTGGACTCTGGGTAGTGGGCATGTAATGTAACAGTGTTTGCGACGATACATAATATAATAACAGTCTTAGAACATTCCTGAGGCGTCTCACTCTACATACTCCGCGCCACGAGAGCGCGTGCGCTGAGCGCCCTCGCCTCATCTTGCGAGCGGCGCGCGCGCAATGTTCTTTCCGACTTTCTACACTGATGGATAGCTCGCACGAGCAATTATAATATTAATCAGTACGATCATATTGCTAAGATGAGTTACACGAATGCTTTCACGATACTTAGGTGGTATGTTTTTAAATTTATAGTTACTATTAGCTCTTTCAACTAAAAATCTTTGGTGCTCGTATTTTGAACTTGTATTTAATTACTCGTAAATATAGTGGATAGTGGTACAAATATCCCTGGTATGTGGTTGGTTGTGTTAACAAAAACCATTATCAGCAGTGCCGCTAGCCGCGTGAGTTCTATGGTTGTTAAACTGGATTAAGCTGTATTTGGATGTTAGACTAGAATAATATGTCGTGAGAGCTGATGAGGCAGTTGGTCGGTACAAGGGCTAGTAAGAGTAGCAGGTTGTCGGCGGGAGCGCCGCGCGCCCGGTGCGTACCGACGACGACGCTCGCGTTTTCTAAACCGGTTAGAAATTACCCACTGATCGAGATTGTGAGTTGCGGAAGAAAACACCGGACCTATAAACATGCGCAACTTTGAAAACTAGAGCTTTCTTTGGTAGTTTCCAGTGTTTCCACGTTGGGGGCGTTATCTAAATATACTGGTGCATCGATTTTAATCGTAGTGGCAGGAACAGGTACCGTACATAGCGCTACCATTGCGCTAGAGGAAACGTAAAGTCACGGATTAAGGGATTGCACAATAGGTGCCCAATTTCCTGCTTGCTTTATTTAATTATTCATTTGAAACTTTTGATATCAAGGGATGATGACTAAAATAATGTTTTTTGTTCGTCATGTAGATTATGAAAAAATAGCGTACACGTATTTTTTTTATTTTTTTACGTTTAAAAAGATTACGGCGATACATTGAGTATGTGCCATGACGTCACGATTATGTAGATTTTATACATACTTGTGACGAAGCGACCCCCACTCCCAATTTTAATGCGTTTTAGCTACGTAATTTTTTATTAATATGATTACCTAAGCAAAAAATACGAGTCTACATTTTTTTAATTATCTGACTGACGGACTAAATATAATTTCTTTTTTTTTGTCCCAGGCATCATCCCTATTAGATAGTATTATGCACATAGTAGTATAATAAATTCCGTGATTATAATTTATCTGCTCGTTAGCGTGGGTAAGAGTTTGTGCACTCAGATAAAGGTGATTACTTGCGCATGCTCGTGCGTCAGCAGAGCGAGAGATGACAGGTGCCTGCGCGGGCGCAGGTGAAAGTATCCGCCGCGAGTACATCCGTTTCCACCCAAATTTAACGCATTTGCCAAGTTCCCCCTTTAGTCGTTGTGTAATAAATTATACACGCAACAATGACGACAAATTGATAGCAATTTCGAAGCTCTACCAAAGGTTTAGCGATATTTACGGATTTAAACATTTGGCAGGCTTCAGTTCGCGGGCAATTTGGATGGCATTTTATTTTTGCTATTAGCAATGTAATGAGCTCTTTGCAAATGCTCTTTCGGAGGTGCAGTCTGTTATTGTTAGTTGTATCGGAAGGCAGGTCCGGTGAAGATATATCGGATATGATTACGTAGACGCTTAATAACTTCATCAACAATTTCCTCGCCGGTGTTCTTTGAATTTTCAACTTAATTAAAGCTGGTTTTCCCTCATTAAATTCGGCGATTATATATATCTGACTCGGTACCAACGAATAAACTTGTGATGGACATGCACAAAATTTGGAAGTTAGCCAGTATTATATTGAAATGTGGATGTGGCAAACTATGAAGTCATTTCCAAACAATTTACTTATTTATGTTCATGTTCCACAATATTAGGGCCGACTTAAATTTATAGAAAACAAAATAAACCTCATTAAAAACTTATTGACATAAAATTCAGCAAAGCTTTATCAAGATGAAACTTGAATATATCGCAATAAAAATGTTGAACTTGAATGCGCCAGAGTGCTTGGTCTTACATAACTTGAATAAGGTAAAATTTTAAAGTCGCACCTACATACCTTAGTACAAAAATATGTACGGGGCTGTCGAAAGTTGTTTAAATGAGCAAGAATTGAGTAGAACCGGATTATTGTTTGTGTTTCTGTTTGAATACGCGAGACCTAATAAGGCTGAGCTTATTTATGTTTCTCTGGTTATGTATTTGCCGAATAAACTTGATATGAACAACTAAGATATATTTATGATCCTTACCTAAAAAGACTATCCCAAAACTATTTTTCCGTTCGAAAATAGAGGTTTCCCTGAAATAATTATACCTGACTGTCTAGACATATTTAGAGACTAACACTATGAACCATAACACTCACCTATGTTAGAACTTTAGAACTCTCTCATGTTGAAGGTTCTTGGACGTTTTGGAGACATCGAGTCTGAACAGACTGATCTCTATCCGGTTGCAGCTTGAAAACCAGATTACTGTCACGAATGCGCGAAACCTAACCATATGTAAGCGAAATAAATTGTACAAGTTGTCTCCCACAGCTCTCCCTGCACATCGCGATTCGTATTGTCTGTGGTACAATTTGTGTCGTGCTAGTTCGTGGGAAGTGTGCTCGGTGCGTGCACTATCAGACGATCGCGATAGACGCGCGACAACCTGCTTTCCGACTCGAAGCGTTTTACAATTTGTGTGATACAACTTTAATTATAACAGTCGCAAGTACGGGCCACGGAAGTGTTATGAATATGAGGGGTTACAGAAATAACAGAATAAGGAATTCGGGTATAATGGACAAGTCGCTCTGGTCACATAACATTACCTACCACCGAAATTGTACTGTTTACGTTAGTCAATTGTACTAAGCTCAACTTAACGGGTATTCCAAAACTCTGTTTCTAAAGGTAACTATTTGCTTACAGGTCTTTTAACGGAAAATTTAATTTACTTAACTCCGTTTATTGGGATTTAAGTGTCTGTTTAAAGGACGCTCAATATACCCAGATTACCTAACCCAAAATCGGTCCATACATGTATAATATAATATAATATCTTGGAAGAGTGATTATTTTGAACTTTTGAAGCCATCATGTGAACCAATTTGAACTTTTGAAGCCATCATCTGAACCAATTTGAACTTTTGAAGCCATCATCTGAACCAATTTGAACTTTTGAAGCCATCATCTGAACCAATTTGAACTTTTGAAGCCATCATCTGAACCAATTTGAACTTTTGAAGCCATCATCTGAACCAATTTGAAAATTACTGCGAATGTCTTTGTGGCTACATCAACTATCGTTAACTTCAGGATCAACAACACCAAATAGCCTTCTTTGGAATTAACGGTCGCGTAATCGAGAAATTTCGAGGTTCAAAACTCCCTAATTACGACCGTGCGCAAGCAATCAAGATTTTCAGATTTTACTGCGACGATCCCACGAAATCTCCGACGATAGATGGAAAGGTGTGGGTACCTATGTAGGTATATATAGCGGTTAACGCAAGCATGTTGTTAACCAGCTATAGTAAATGTCATGCGCTTGAACTTCGAACGTGGAGTCACAAATCCTCGAGAACACTTTCCCTTATATCGAGAAAGTATGGATACCGATGAGACCAGGAAAATAAATAAGAGACAGATTGGGGCCTGTGTTTGGTCCTACGGGGACTTTTAAAATCACGTTAATTTTAATTAAGTTACACATTTTTTTCAATGACAAACACTTTTATAACCTACTTACGAATTTAATTTTGTAAAGTTATTGTTGGAGCTCGTGGCTAAGTAATAACTGCCGCACGGGTCAATCCATCAGGTTAAGCTATGCTTGCCGGGGTTGGTCTGTGGATGGGTGACCATCTTTACATAACGAGACTCCTCCGTGCCTCGGAAAGCACGTTAAGCCCCAGGTCCCAGCTGTCATTCGTGGATCTTTGACAGTCGTTACGGGTCTTCAGAAGCCCGAAAATCTGACAACCAGTCTTACCAAGGGGTATCGTATTACCCAGTTACTGGGTTGTGGAGGACAGATAGGCAGTTGCTCCATGTAAAATACTGGTATTCAGCTGCATCCGGCTAGACTGGAAGCCGACCCCAATATAGTTGGGAAAAGGCTAGGCAGATTGATTTTATTGTTATTGTTGTTTTAATTAAATTTCTTGAAAAGCGATCTCTCTATTGTTTTAACTTTTAATATTTCCGGTAAAAGCGTTCTACAACGACAACGGTCTATTGCATTGCATTGAAAGATTTAATTTTCGAATTTCAGGAACATAAGGTGCTGACGTTGACGTTGTGGTACAAGATAATATTGAAACGTGCAAATTCAGAGACCGAACAATTATTTTGATCAGGTAGAGCCAGGATGGGCAGTTCTAAGTCGAAGTTATCTAATTATTGAACCTGTCACAACTCTACGAAATAAATCTACACATACCTAGTTGAATACACAAAGAAACTGATTAGTCTAAAGTACCGGCTGTAAGCTTAACTGATCGATTAGAATAGACAACGGAGTCTATAAATCCGGCCGACAATCGAAAGCAATCGTTAGTTTACACATTCTTTACAATTGCTTTCTAACATGAATTAGCGAGACAATGTCTTACGACGAATAATTTCTACTATCTACGTGTATGAATGTAACTTGGTGTTCTGAAATTAATGTAATCCTCGGCTTTGAAGTAATTGAAACAATTACAATTTAATTTTAGTGTCTTAATTTCAGTTCATGGTAAGTTAACAGTTTCTTTAGTCAACTCAAGATGTCTTTTTGATGTTTTTTTTTTTGCGTTTACAAACTTACATTTGCAGATGGAGAATTAACTGTAACGTACATCGATGTATGGGACATGTTTCTGAACTACAATGGTGCCGATTCTCTTGTACACCGAACTAAACTAACTAAACTATCACTAAAATTCGTTACTTTTGGCTATGAGAATCTTAAAGCTATTCTGCAGTAAAAGGTCTCTAAATTTAAAAAATATTTTGACACAACTAAATCGAATTTGACAACTGCGACTCCACGTGGTACATACTTGTTTGCCCTACCCCGTGAATTTTTTTAGAGCCGGAGGCGCGCAGTGGAGCCTCGACGTGTTTTATATGGAATTGTTCACTTTTTGTATGGAAAATAAAAAAAATATTACCTACGTGTTGAGTATTAGGGGTATAAATCATAAAGGGGAAATTTTCATTATTTTTGCGATAGGACACACCATTTTCAAAAGAAAAGAAAAAAATCCAGTACAGTACTGTTTTT
The DNA here is from genome assembly GCA_963853775.1 of Xanthia togata. Lineage (NCBI taxonomy): Eukaryota > Metazoa > Arthropoda > Insecta > Lepidoptera > Noctuidae > Xanthia > Xanthia togata. Next base: position 11,289,822 of record OY970792.1, on the reverse strand, counting down.
GCACCCGAATTCGAGATGTTCGTGTGAATTTTAGTTCATGACAACTAATAATATTCCACACCATTTTCAGTGGCGATAAAAAATGGTCAGAATTAGTTAGACAATTAAAATTTTAGGTGAAAAACGTCAAATTCAGAACAGCAAAATTGTCATTTTCACTAAATTAAAATCTCAGTACAGTCTTAGTGCTGTCAAACTAAAATATAGTTAAGTTGTGCCACTTTATTCTATTTCAGAATGGGAAATTATCGTTTGACAGGAGTAAACTAAATTTTGGTGATTTTTAGTTTAGTTTAGAGGCATTTGTGACAAGATAATCGGCACCCTCCTAGCTAATACAACCAACAACAACGGAGACCAACAGAGCCTATGAATTATTTTCGTGAAAATCGAATACAAACAGCAATGTTGACACATTCTGTTATAAAAACATTAAGAGAATTTCGAGAGCTTAAAGTTATGAGTTGTCAATTAATAAATTATACAAAAAGTCTGATGTTCCATAACAGGATTACTGAAATCAATTATGAAATTTAATACGTACGCCAGTAAGCTTAAATTAGCATTACAAACCTGCTCGAGAACAAGCTTGCCTATTAGGTATGAGATTAATTAATCGTCATCATTTTACTATCTGAAATTACGATTAATAATAACGTAGGTAATAGTTATAACAAATTTGTGAGCTACATAACACTTGATTGTTCTGAGATGGTAAGATAACTTCGTGATGGTCAAAAACAAAATCACTTGCACAACCACGTTGCGTAATTTCCTTGCAAAGATGCGAAATATCAGTGAAAGTGCTCATAGAAAAAGATGCTTTGACGCTCAACGACTGCTTGATTGTTGTAGGCCTTTAGAACTTATTCAATGTTACAAAAGCTATTATTACACAACCCATCTACTGCCTTCAAATAGATAACTTTTCTTTAACTGTCAAAATTTTCTTTTGTTCGGTCAATTTTATTTCGCTCGTAAAAAAAATTGCTGAGCATAATGAATCCATTGGAATTGTGGCGAGTTGCAATTATCAAGATTATAAATTCATTTCTCTCTTACGTGCTTTATATACGTATCAGCATACGCAGTTAGTTTCCAATGGTCCACTGTTTTGTGGATGTGCTAACGGAATCATTAGCCTAGTTGGCGTGAACGCGAGCGGAAAAAGCTGAATAATGTAGCAGCGTTCGACAGAGCACCGCGTGCCTTCCACACTTACGTATAGACCACTACTTTAGCCACGCTTCATGTAACATCGCTTATTTACGTTATTTCTTCAAATATGTTGGCAGACAGCGTTACTTTTATGAATCGTAAGACCTACATTCTAAACCCACGTTGACTTGACTTCAGTCTCTGTCCTGGTGTTATTTTATCACATTTGTAGGACTTATCGAGGTGATGGCTCAGGATAGCTTCTTCGAGAGCATTCGACTCATCAGAACAACATTAATGTCTTCTTATCAAAATTGTAAGTAAAGCATTGAGTCAGCAACTTGGTTACTGGACTAGCTGTTAGCCGCTCTGATATATCAGTGAGATGTTCGAGCCAACGGGACTAGCGCAGCCAACACGCGTCGGATGATTGGCAGCATCATGTACCTAACTGTTATTATTTAAATTAGGATTTATGTGTTACCATATCATAATAAACGTGATCGATCCTAGCCTAAATTAAGAATTATTTTATCGATAACTTCTAAACTAAATATATATCTGTAATGATTATAGTGCTATTTACGTTTTAGGATTTTGTTGAGAATTCTTCAATTATTTTATTGTAAAAACTGATCAAACTCAAAGACGCGCATTAGCAATAGGAAAGCGTGGATTGAAACAATCAGATGAAACGTTTTCTTTAATAATATTCTGTATCTAGTCAGAATTATTATCCTAAGTAAAATGTTTTCGCAAGCGACAATTTAGTCTCATATTCTTAAGCGGCAAAGGGATAAGCGCAGGAGAATATTGATTCTTAGGCGGCGCGGCGGCGTAGTAGCTAAATTCTTATTTATACGTTAAAAAGTTTAAATTGTCAGAAAGCAGTGAAACTAAAGAAAATAAATGCTCGATAATAAAATACAGGGAAAATTTCATCTTTAAAAAAATCGCACTCTAATCGAGTCGCACTTACCTCAAAATTGCTCAGAATATGGAATTGTCTCAAGTTTCACTTAGTTTATTTTATTACTGTAATTAAGAAAGCTGATGGTGACTCACCCGTAGCAAGAGCACAGCGGCCAGCAGCAGCAGCCTGGTCCTCTTCATGGTCACAGTGCAGTCAGTCAGCGTCCTGCAACCAACGGAACACGTTGAACAACCAGAGGAACACTAGCCGAGGGCGCGGCGGAGGCGCGGGCGCGGGCATGGGGCTAGCGTGCAGCCACACCAGCCATGGCGACGAGCACAGTGCAACACCGCACGCTGCACCCACCGGACCC